>CM026273.1:11202652-11573038 GCA_014851415.1 Cnaphalocrocis medinalis | reverse complement strand
TTCAAATGTATACCGAAATACCGAAAATTTATCAAAACAGATTATGGAAGAGCGCATAAAATAATTAAATACTGACTGACTGTTAGAAATACTGAATAACTCCCATTCATAGCATGGTAGGTAAATTAATCTACGCGCAAATGGAAATGCGCTTTATGTGAAATACCTGACCATTTCATGCATGTTGAATCTGTCGGATCAATTGCAAATTGTTTCATATAAAATGTCAATCAAAACTTGAAAAGAGCCTTTTTGGATCAGATTTATATGACACGTGGTTTAGATAAAATTTAATTATACTACCTACCTATCTGAATGAATGATTTCAAAATAGTATATGAATCTAACTATTTATTTTAGTAGTTATTATTTAAGTAATGATTTCAGCCAAGAGGTACTGGACAAGGCTTTTCTCAAGGTTGTGCACACTGATCGGTCCTTTGTATACCTACCTATTGTAAACTATGTGGGTACCTACTAATTGTATGTTGTCAATCCGTATAGTCAAATTCTATTTATGTAACAGCAGACCATTGTCAGTAACAATTGATATTGGAAATGCTGATCCTAAGGCACACCTGATACGATTGTCGAACCCTGCACAGACTGGGGTGGTGGTGCCGACATTGCATGTCTTGTGTTTCAAGTGAAGAGCACCTTTAAACACGTACAGGATCTGTATCCAATCAACTACAGAATTATACTAGTACCTACTGTTGGCGACCAGCAACACACCTCTTTAATTCTTTATGCTTTTATACTTTATTGTTTATTATCTTATCAAATTTAAAAGAATAAAACAGTTGCCAACAAAAAGCCTTTTAATCAAGAACAAGTACCTACATACTCCCCTGCTTTCGTTTGATTCTCTCCTTCCGCGAAATCAAACTGATTTGACTATGTGGAATTATTAGATACGCTGTCTCATTATCAAAGTAATCGAATCGCTCACCCTGTATTAATGTATAATTAAAAGTGTGAGTACCTACTCAACCATAAATTAAAATAAATTACTAATGTATTATTTTTAAACAGTGTTAATTAATTTAAATCATGTTCGGATTACGTCCTTGTATTCAACACAATGTTAAAACCCTTTTAATATTAAAATTTTATTTACAAAAACCTAACATTTATTTAATTTTAGATCAACTTCATTTATCAAGAAAACTACAGTTGGGTATACTTGTAGAATCATATTTTTATCCGAGTACAACAACAATTTCAGAAAAAAGTGCCAAATGCGAGACAGATTGCCCATCAAGGGTTCCGTAGCAGCAAGTAACATTTCATATTTGAGTTGATCGAATGAAATGTAAAATTCTGTAAGATTTTTGACGTAGGTAGTAGGTAGGTACTAGATGTAAGAAAATAATGACTATTCATACAGATAAATAGACATGGACGCATTGAATATAAGGGTTCTGATTTTTGCCATTTGACCATATGACTGATCCCCAAACAGGAAAATCCTCAGATTAAACACAAAATAGGTTTTAAAGATATTTCACTAATCATTGCCTACTAACTATTCCTCACGTGTAAGTGATGATTGATGATTGATTGAGTATTAACTACCGTCATAGGTACCATGAAAAGTCATACATACCTTCATATACCTTTTTCGTTTTTTCATTTCTGTATACTTTTGCTCGTTTTCTTTTCCACGGCCAAAACTCGTCATCGCATCTAGGGCTTCGCAGCGTGTAGATAGGTACCATATAGGAAGGAGCTAGCTGTAGTTGGATATCGAAAAAATTGCATTTGCGGGCTTCATGCTGCGATGAGAACTCGATTCCTACTTTTAATCATATCGCTTCTCGTAGTTCCCAAAACGCCGTGTAATAAAACTAGGAACGAGTAACGATCCAGTGACAGTTACCAACTCTTTTCTGAAGCACTATTACACAAATTTGACTCGCTTGCAGGTACGTATGCGATGCGGAATGTTATTCAAAGTTGTGACAAACCTACATACTCGTACCTACACTGAGCAGTTTAAAACTTTCCATAAATACGTACGAATTTATGATGTTAATGCATGTTTCAGGTAGTCAGAGTTATGAAATAAGTAGGAGTCACTAGCATGAATTTATATTTTATAAGGCTGATAATAAGGTATATAATTATGTACAACATTCATTATAATTTTACATTTCTCTGACAAAAGGTTACCAAGTAGGTGGTAATGTCACCTAGTATCTAAACTTGCAGCCAGAAATTTTCTTTTCCATTATTTAAAACTACTCAGTACCTAAGTACTACTATTATTAAAAAAAACACACATTACCATCTTTTATGATAATAAGCGCACATTATAGGTAGTAGTTTTTTTTAATCTGTTTGTGTTGCGCGATATTTGCATGTATCATGCATCATACAAATAGGTACAGTACTTAAGTACCTTTACATATCCAAATATATTTCTTTATTACTCCCTATTAATAGTAGAGGTATATACGGTTTCACTTGTACGACCAAGTAGTACCTACCTACTACTTTTTTGTATTTAAAACACTTTTCGAGATTTTCCGTAATCTTAAAATATAATATCAGTTTGCAAATCATCATCACCGCTCAAAGGTCTATAAATACTGCTTTGAGCCCAAAGTCAAAGGATTATAGTACAGCAGACTGCCATTATCCGAATTAATTAGGACCCGAGTTCACTCGAATAACCACAAGATACACTTTGGTATGAATGCGCCGGCTCGATCGGAGTGATACCACGGCCTTACAGAAGACAGAAGCAGCGCCTGCGCTGTGTCTCATCGAGTAAGTGAGAGTAGCGGAGGCAAAATTGGAGGGAATGGGGGTTAAAGTTTGGACGCGCACTTGTGACTCTACTGGCGTTTATGGGCGACGACCGGTTACCATCAAGTGATTTGTGTGCTCGTCTGCCTCCTATACCTATCACATAAAAAAACCAGCCGTAGCCTGGTAATAAAGAAAAATAAATTGTCACACATAAGAACAAAATTTTAACAAATTAGTAGGTAACAAAGTTAACACAATAACACTCACTTAATATCTCTCTTCGAGTAAGTTACTTGCTACCCCATTAGACCTTAACAACCACTAAAACCTTGTTTTTGTAGCAAAAAAGAAACGTATTACGTTTAATGGACCGATTCGGACAATAGAAATCGGCGTTCTATTAATTCTGTAACTGAATTTAATTGGTACATAGGTCCTACCTAGTGCTGTAATATCTGAATACTTAATTACTCAATTCATTAGTATTTCAAATGCTAATCTGATATCGTTAAAATTTATCGCTATGTTTGTTAAATCGATATTAGAGTTCAATTAGTTAAAGCCAAAAAGTTCTGCGTTTTTAAAAGCTTTGTAGGTATTTATTGGAATAATGCTATGTGTTTAATCAAAAGACCCCTCTATTAAAGAAACATTGTTGAAAGAATTATTTGATTCTGATTTGAATTACCTGAGATATCACAACTTAAGAGACACATTTTACGCGGGCCCAAAAACGCTCTATACAAATGGCTACCAACATGTGACGTCACACGCTGGTATCTTGTATGCGCGTCTAGCAAATTTTGTTTGGTAGCTATATCAAATGTTTCGTTTATGTACATAGTTTTATAAAAAAGTTTGTGTTTAATGTGGGTAGTTCAATGATATAATTATTTTTATAATATTATAAACTTAAAATGGACTTGCCCATGAACTTTGAATGCTCACAAAACCAGCTAGACGTTTATTTTTAACTGAAAATTAGGCTATTGGTTCTTATTTACCAATTTTTGGTAAAGTATCAATATTTTTTACTACATCGATATTAGTCAACTACCCTATTGCTTCCAAGAATATTTGATTTGACTTGCTTCCATAACTTTTAAGTTAATAAATTTGGCTTGCCTCTCCCCCAGGATAGAGCTTGGCTGTGATGGCATTGTATAGGGATAGGATGCGATAACCACACTTAATGTCTAGCAGCTTTTCAGTGCTTTTTCATATCTTTGAACAATAGGTTACCTATCTATGCACGCTTTGTATTCAGAGCTCCTAATAGCTTTAAAATCATTTTCAATGCCTTACAAGGATTTTTTTCTTAAAGTATTTTATTTCAATAAAGTATTTTGAAAATCTGCCCATTTTGCATTAATAGTGTATCTACGTAACTTTACGAGTATAATGACAACAAAAGCAAAAGTCGCTATTTACATATTCTGTATTTCTCATTTGGAATACCAATTTTGAAAAGTTTTTGCATTTTGTGTTAAGATACTTTTTCAAAAGTACCTACTTTGTACATTAGACACTTCGTTCAAAGAAATCCTAGCTACAGTGTGAAACTGTCGGCGGAAATGAAGGCTCCAAACACACTCCAAAGAATGCTGTATATTTGTCTTTCATTCACGGAGCGACGAATTGACGCGATTTTTAAGTGGAGATAGGATGAAGGGATGGGGAGCTAAAATAGGCTACTTTTTGCCCTTTTCTAACCCCCTATTTCAGGAAAGCGGGGGTCGCGAATGACGCGCTGGGCAAAAGCTAGTGTAATAGTTGTTAATTCATCATATTTTTTCAGTGACCTGCGTTTCAACAAGTTCACGGAGCTCAAGGCGGGCTCGTTCAGCGGCCTGCACGCGCTGCGCTCGCTCCTCCTCAACGACAACAAGCTGCGCGCGCTCCGCTCCGGCGTGTTCGACGGCCTCCAGCGCCTGAAGTACCTGTACCTCTACCGCAACCGCATCAAGCACATCGACCATGACGTCTTCAAGGGAATGCTCCATTTGGAACAATTGTAAGTCGCAATATCCTTTATTGTCTGCTCCGTGTAACTGAAATAAGCACTTTATATTATACTAGTGGCCTGCTCTCACTTCGCTTCGGGACCGTAATTCATAAATGAGCCAATAGATGGCGCTGTGTCCAATTACATCGCCGAAGCGTTTCGTGTTTTCGGTTTACCTATAAGCCTTGTCGTTGTCTATAGAAGTTATCTATTTATAAATAGTATAGATTTTTTTGAAATGGCTCTCCAATAAGAGGATAACTTCGCAATTGTCAAATATTATCTCTCTATCTAATACTATAGAGGCTAATTCTACAGACGAGGACAACGATTTTAGTTAAAAAATTCTCAGTATCTGTCCATAGTCTAAAAGTTGGCGATTTCGTACCTACGTACTTACATCGGGAAGCACGTTAAGCCTTAATACAGGCGCCCAATCCGATTCTGTTCGTATCATTGGTTACCGATCGCAATATTGGTGTAAATAAATAGAAAGTACCTATTTTATGTTTGCCCACACACTTGTACACTTCACTATGTGTTACGCCGCCGTCTAGCTAAGATATAGAATTATAGACTAAACCACAGTATTTAATCTCTGTTTATTAAATCGATTAATTCAAATGTAGGTAATTTATATATTTATTTGCTTATTTATTTTATTAGTAGGGAACATGAAATATTGGTTAATATTTATTGACTCCCATAATGACAAAGTTCCGGTAGGTACCTTTTCAATAGAATTTAATAGGATAGATTGGCGTAGCCCAAGTTATTATTTTACGAACATTTCTGACGCAGGTTAGCAATAAACACTGCAGATCGGAATACCAATCACTGATTTTATTTTTGTTTGTAAATTATATTAATTTAGGTACAAGATAAAATCGATAGTAATAAACGAGTTATTTTCAATCAAAGTACTACACAATAACAGATTCATAGCTCACTCATAGCAAAATAATCCACCGCCCCCGGCGGCCGACACCCACGCTACGCCCCTCGCGGCAATTGCAACTGGTATGCAATAATATTGAAGTGCATTCGACTGAAGGACGTAGGTACTGAACTGCAAAGTCTATTTTAAAGTTATTAATATTTTCAAGCTTCTGTGGAGAGGATAAATAACTTGATAGAACCTCCATAGTGCTTGTTTCGATAATTTACAAGCGCCGATATTGTTACTTATTTATTTACCTACCTATAATAATGAGATGAATTTAGATAAATATCGGAAATGGCAAAAACACCCTTTTTTCTCACTTATAACGAGAAGTCTGTAGACGTTAAGATAAACATAGTGCTTATCTTTCTTCTATAAGTAGGTAAGTACTTCCAAGTCTTCCGCAACCGGGCGTCTGATTGTCTCTTATGCATCATCAGAAGTATGAATTTAGCCGGTGAATTTTAACAGGCCTAGTTTTCATTTAGTGTAAGTAAAGGCCACTTAAATTGCAATTCATGAAACAGGTCGCATTTCCAGATATACCTAGCGTTCAAAGGGAAACTTTCTCAGTGTAGCGTAGTGGGGGTATGTTGTGGTGGAGTCGCGTCGGACGGTGGCTCCGCGATCGCAAGCCTGCCCTGAGGTCGCCGATATTGCGCTCCCATGCCTCGGCTTATCTTGCTTTTAATATCACTCGAATTGAGAGAAATTCACAAAGACTGGTTTCCTTTCTGTCAATATAGGTAAAGTATGTTTGGTATGTATTTTAAAAGGACTTTACATTTTGTTTTGGGAAAACATATATTGTGAATTATCGAAGTTTCAGTTTGGTACGTATGTACCAAAACAGTTTAAATATAATATAAACCATGTCCAGAAGCCCAGCACCATCTTTTGGTAATGATGGTGACTAATGTTCCAATACGAAGAGAAGGCGGGCCACTAGAGGTACCTTCGATAAACACACAGGACCAGGTGTACCTACAGATTTGCCGTGGAGTAATCAGCGGAGAATGGCTTCAAGAGCATGATGAGTCAACTCATCGTATTATTTTCAGTCACAAGTTGCTACTCAATTAACTATTTAAAGAGTTGACACACTGTATGGCAAATTAATATTGTGTGCAGTGTTTGGTAAAGAGATTACTTAAGTATAACATGCACGAGTATGAAAAAACCGGCCAAGTGCGAGTCGGACTCGCGCACGAAGGGTTCCGTACCATTGATTTTATATGCATAATGTTTATGAAGTTAAATGTATTACATACTTATTTTACCCGTAAATTTTTTAATGATCTACTAAGTAATTACCGGCTTTCACAAGAATACTACCGATATTTCAACTAAATTCGGAGATTAGATAATATTTTTTCTACCACGAAAATAACTTAACATACCTAACAAATTACAGTAAAAATAATAAATGTACGATACTAAAAGGTAGATCCTTGTATACAAACTTGCTTATATGAACGCGCGAATTACAATTTTAAAACTTTGGCGACTGAACAAGCGCATTTAAAACTAGCAACGTCAGCTATTTATCGCTGTGTCTGTGTTCTTTAGTTTGATAGAACTTTGTGCTATTTCGTGCCTATAAATATCACTTTTCATAAAGTTTCAACTGTTTAGCTGTCGCGCTTCCAGAGGTACAGAGCCTAGTGGCAGAAAGACGGACGGACAGCGAAGTCTTAGTAATAGGGTCCAATTTAGACTTATTCCTACTGTCCACCCTCTGTTTGTCCAGAGAATATAAGTAAGGTGAATAGTGGGAATTAGCCCCAGGTTTTACTCTTTAGGTACAGAACCCTAAATAACTGTGTTCACGGCAGTGTAATAATGATATTCATTTATTGTCCCATGTTACGCTTATATTCATCATCAGCCTGTTGCAGTCCACTGCTGGACATAGGCCTCTCCAAATGCTCGCCACTTTGATCGATCTTCGGCTCGACGTAGTTTTCCGAATGCTGCCCAACCCAGCTGCCAACGCTTATATTATAATAGTTTGAACATATTAGATTTGTTATATTTTCCAGGTACTTGCATGTCAACGAGATTCACCAAATAGAACCTGATACCCTCGCCAACCTGCCTCGTTTGGAGAGATTGTGAGTATATTTTATAGTCGTTTGATACTTATTGTTTTAATCCTTCACGTCTTTTTTACTTACGACGTACCTATAGTTGAGCGCAGAGCTCGCCCATTAGGTCTGCACACAACTTACGCGAAGTATTATATGGGTAACATACGTATCTAAAAGTAAACGGCGAATAAGTGTTTTGGTTAATTTGCACCTGTACCTACTTGTAAATGTCAATCAGGAATACTTTTGTGTATGGCTAATGTCCTGTAAACATATCAAGTAATATGTTTACAGGACATAGTGATTTGCAATTGGCGGTCGTAATAATAGCGTAATCCAGTTAAGCTCACTGGAGCTTAAAGTAAACAATCTCTTACATTTTAAATTGTAGGTATTTGCACAACAATCGGCTGAAAGGGATCCCGAAGGGGGCGTTCACAGGGATGCCCAACCTTCACAAGCTGCGGCTGGACAGCAACGCGCTTAACTGCGACTGCTCCATGAAGTGGTTCGCGAAGATGGTCTCCGAGCACTCCGACATGAAGGTCCTGGCGACGTGCTACAGCCCGGAACACGCGACTGGGGCTTCTTTGTCCTCCATGAAGATGGACGATTTTCTATGCCGTAAGTTTCCTAACACACCATCTAGATTTTGCACAAAACTATTGTTAGATTTCAGTGTGCACTGACATAATCGTAGCATATTTAAGGCATTCCGATGATATACTTAATTAAAACTTTGTTTCAGAAACGCCGGAAATCATGTCAAACCCTGAAGATGTTACTGTCAATTTTGGAGAAAACGCAGCTTTTAATTGCATAGCAAGTGGAGATCCAACTCCCGAAATAATTTGGCTCCGTGATTCAGTTGCGTTACCATTGGACAGCTCTCGGTACCAAGTTGTGCAAAACGGAACGCTTATGGTTCACGATGCTAAGGAGACAGATGAAGGTGTCTTTGAATGTATGGCTATCAATGAAAATGGTGAAGCTCGCTCTCAGCCTGCTCGAATGACTATTGCAAAAAAAGATGAAAATCGTAAGTATACAAATTGTTAAACCTACAATTATATAAAACATTTTACATAATACATGATAAATATATTAATAACATATAATGCCTATTTTACGACTACAGATGACATATCTCACCAGTTCTGTCATGTTATGCCATGGCTTAAAATCTCACATCAAATATCGTTTTTGCTACAGGACCTCTTCAGTTTACAATTTTTCCGGCACAGCAAATGGTCAAACTGAGAACCCCATTCGTTAGTTTCGATTGTGGCGCCGAGGGCAGTCCGAAGCCTTATCTGAAATGGTTTCTTAACGACGAGAGGTTGCTTTTAAATGACCGCATAAAGGTTCACAAAAATGGGACACTTGTGATATACAATATACAGAGTGAAGATGTAGGAGAATATAGATGTGTTGCTGAAAATGTCAACGAAAAAATAACAACATCTGCTGCTCTCGAAATAATGAGTAAATATTTTATTATACTTACACTTGTTTATTATCCGAGTTACTAACAACAAATATTTAATTTAATGTATTGTTTCAGTTGCACCAGCTTTTACAACAGTGCCAAAGGACGTAACAGCAGTTATTGGAGACAAAGTAGTATTTACATGTAAAGCTAGAGGTGCACCTAAACCTAAAATAACTTGGTATAGAAACACACTAGATTTGGCCCCAAATGAGAATGTACTTTTGAGTGACAACAATGAAACTTTAGCCTTACTTGAAGTGACTGAAGATGACAGTGGTATTTATCACTGTAGGGCGGAAAATGTTGAAGGTCTAACTGAAATTTCGGCTATTCTTAAGACGGAAGAGTTTAAAGTAATTCCACCGCGCATTGTTTTAAAGCCAGAAGATACTGATGCTTTTAAGGGAACCACGGTACAGATGCCCTGTGAAATTGAAAGCGAACCACCGGCATCTATAGAATGGAGCAAAGATGGGTCCGGTGTAACAGTAAACAATAGAACTTCTATTACATTAATTGGAAGTCTAATTATTAATAACCTTACAATAACTGATACTGGTCGATACGAATGTACTGCTTTTAATGAATACGGTCGAGATACAGCGTCTGTATTTTTGACTGTAAAAGATCATATTTTACCAGGTGACGAATACGTAAACATCGCTCTGGTTCAAGCTACAAGAGATGTTGACCAAGCCATTGCTAATACTGTTGACCAACTCTTTAATAACAACAATTCTAACGTGGATGTTCATACCCTATATAAGATGGTTAGATTCCCGAATGCTCCTGAAAGGCAATTGGCTCGGGCTGCAGAAATTTATGAACGAACTATAGATATTGTAAAAGGGTACATAGATATTGGTAAAACAGTTACATCTGCTTATCCATTTATGTACGAAAATGCACTATCAGGAGAGCATCTAGACATAATAGCACGTCTATCGGGATGTTCGGCACATAGAATTGACATAGATTGCTCTGATATGTGCTACCATAGCAAATATCGTAGCATAGACGGAAGCTGTAACAACTTTGCTAACCCTACATGGGGAGCATCATTAACAGGATTTAGGAGAATTCTATTCCCTATTTATGAAAACGGTTTTAGTCAACCAGTTGGATGGAATAAAAACAAACTATACAATGGGTTTAAACTTCCGCTTTCTAGATTAATATCGACTGAAATAATAACCACTACGGAAATCTCAAAGGATGAAAAATTGACACACATGGTAATGCAATGGGGGCAGTTCCTGGATCACGATTTGGACCATTCTCTACCATCAGTAAGTTCGCAAACCTGGGATGGTGTCGATTGTAAGAAAACATGCGATTACGCAGCTCCGTGTTTCCCAATAGATGTACCCGACAACGATCCGAGAGTAAATAATCGACGTTGTATTGATTTTATAAGGACAAGCGCAGTGTGCGGTTCTGGAATGACTTCAGTGCTTTTTGGAAAGCTGCAACCTCGCGAGCAAATCAATCAACTTACATCTTTTCTTGATGCATCACAAGTCTATGGTTTCGAAAATGCTGTTGCCGAAGATTTACGTGATTTAACGAATGACAACGGATTGCTACGCGTAGGTGCTACGTTCCCGGGGAAAAAACCGCTTTTGCCAACTACTGGAATCAATGCTATGGATTGCAGGAGAAATCTTGATGAAAGCAACCGAAATTGTTTTGTTGCGGGTGATATTAGGGCTAACGAACAAATTGGATTAGCTGCTATGCACACAATATGGATGAGGGAACATAATCGTATTGCCAGTCAATTGAAAGCTTTGAATCCGTTTTGGGATGGTGACAAAGTTTATCAAGAGGCTCGAAAAGTCGTGGGAGCTCAAGTCCAGTACATCACTTATGAGCAATGGCTGCCTCTAGTTTTAGGGCCGGAGGGATACGAACAAGTTGGAACATACAATGGTTACGACTCTAACGTAAATCCATCAATTTCTAATGTTTTTGCCACAGCTGCACTAAGGTTTGGCCACAGTATGATAAATCCGATTCTTCATCGTTATGATGAAAATTTCGAAACTATTCCCCAGGGTCACTTGTTGTTGCGAGATGCATTTTTCGCTCCATGGCGATTGGTCGACGAAGGTGGTGTCGATCCATTGATACGGGGAATGTTTATGACACCCGCAAAACTTAAAAAACCAACACAAAATTTAAACTCTGAATTGACCGAAAAGCTATTTTATACATCTCATGCTGTTGCTTTAGATTTAGCTGCTATTAACATCCAAAGAGGACGTGACCATGCTATTCCCCCCTACACAAAATGGCGACAATTCTGTAATATGTCCTGAAGTAGATAGCTTTGATGACTTGGCCAATGAGATTACAGACAAGAGCATTCGGGACAAGCTTGAAAAATTGTATGGGTCTGTGCACAATATTGATGTCTGGGTCGGTGGAATACTTGAGAATCAAGTAGAAGGCGGTAAAGTTGGACCTCTATTTAGATGTCTTCTTGTAGAACAATTTAAACGCTTGCGAGACGGTGACAGACTGTGGTATGAAAATCCAAGTCTGTTTAAACCAGATCAATTAAGGGAAATAAAGAAAACTAGTCTAGCCCGAATTTTGTGTGACAACGGCGATAATATTGATACTATTGGAGAAAATGTATTTTTGCTACCTGAAGAACAAGATGGACTTATCTCTTGCGATGACCTGCCCACGATGGATGTTCGTTTTTGGGCAGATTGCGAAACTTGCTCCGACGATTACGATCGAGTCAAACGTCGCGCCCGGCGCAGCATTGAATCAGATAATTATTTAAAAAACAATAATCGTGTCGAAAAGTTGGAAGTTAGTCAAAATGACCTAGCGGAAACTTTAGATACACTGAAAAAACGAATTGAATTGTTGGAGAGAACATGTAAGCGCGGTTAATAACCTTCCAATATGGAAAAATGCTTAATAGGTTACATTAGTAGTCATGGTGTAACAGTCACTCTTCCCATAGGATACAAGTCATATAAGAATTATATAGCATTTCATATTCTACTAACGACCTCCCAGTTAAATGTTCGTTTACAATTCATCTGTATCTGACGGCAAATGTATGCCTAAAAACTTTTTAATATGTTGTTGTCGATCTAACAAACTTAGTTGAACTGAAAAGATTTCCAGTATTAATTTGCCGTTAGATACAGCTAAAAATAAAATTGCTTCATCCATCAGGCATTACTTTTTGTATGTATTATAATTTCGAAAAGTAAATGAATGTTAGGTAATATTTAATTGTATGTGATATTTGTTCTACTAATATTAGAAAAAGAAAAATAAAAATGCAAAGCTGCAATCCTAAAAAAAAAGCGTGTGTTACATACTATTTACTAGTTTTAATAATATTAATAAGTAAATAATTTTATAATGGGTTGTGATGAGCTTAATAATCTAAAAGATGAATCTATTTCGCTAGATACCTGCAATGGTTGTGTCAGAATGAATATGATGATGGTTAATTAGATTGTAAGAATCTTCACTATACATTACCATTTTATACTACTAGGCATACCAAACAATACAACATAAATATAGGTATGTAAGCGCATCTTGTGTAATTTTACTGATCATTAAAATTGGTGTATTATAAAATAACCCTCCTTGATTGACTTTCGCAGTAATTAGTTAAATAGTAGATACTTAAGTATTAGATAGGTAGGAAGATTTCTAATGTTGTATTACGAAGTTCTTTTCATTTCATAAATATTGGTTTATTATATATAATTGTTTCCATTATTTGTGTGGTTATAATTTAAGTCATTGATCGCTTTGTTTTTAGGATGAACTTTATTTTTGTTGATATTTTGTTACTTACATATAACGTTTAAGTATTGCTTATAGGTAGGTACTTATTAAAAAATGTAGGTAGAGTTCATTTCTAAGGTAAATGGATAACACTACGTAATTACTTTGAGTTTAGTAATTACGCATGGCATAAGCGCATTTGTTCGAAGAGTTTAAAGGTTTGCAGTGCACTTGTAACTCTAATGCGGTAAACATTTGCTGCCGTTTTTGGAGATCAGGTTAACTGTTAGCTCGTCTGCCACCGCAATATAAAAAGGTAAGAAAAAAAAAACTGAAAATAATGTGGCGCCATTATATTTATCAGAACCCATATTTAGGCCAACTATTAATAATTTATTAATGTTAAAACCCGCTTAAAAAGCAAATCAATCATAATATTTGTACATAAACAGTAAAAATTTAAGTTTAATTAAATTTTGTTTAAAATAATGATACCTATACCTAATAATAGATTTATTGCACAAAATGTTACATTTTTTAAGATGTTTTCGTAAATTATAAATTTCGGAGGCGCTTCTTGTCTTAACTAACTCAGCCATGCTCCTAACCTTATATGTAAAAATATTATAGTCAAAACATTTTCATACTATAACAATTAAACTCAGTTTTAAGTGGCAATACATACACATTTAGTCGCAATAATGCAATATCAGAGCGCGTGAATCTATCTAGGAGACACTGCATGTGTGTACCTACCACCTAGGGATGTTCTAGGAATCTAGGCGATCGATTTTGTCCGACTAACAATTTTTTATTGCCATTCTTTTTACATACGGTCGACAAACTTTCTGACGTCGGGATGGGAAAAAATAACAACTGGTCCAATTTTGACTGTACCGCCATGTTAAAAAAATTGCCGATATTGGACACATACTTTTTAACTATGTTCAGTTTAACTAACTACGGATTAAAAAAACCGGCCCAGTCTCGTAGTAGAGAGTGGACCAAAAGGTAATTTTATTGGGAATTTAGCAAAGCAAAATTTAAATAAAAAGTCGGTAAAAACTACTTTTCACAACTTATGTTGATAGGTAGGTAGGTATAGATAGTAGTTATGAAAACTTACAGTCTAAACTGATGGCACGAAAACGAGAAGTGCTTAATTATTTTCTAGTGGATGAAAAGTTGGTAAAATCAAACTTTTAAACTAAACCATTAATAGTAGTATCAGAACACACGGTTTAACGTTGGATTTCTCCTGTGATATAAAAAAAAACTTAAAATCCATTCGATTTCAACTGTGCATGTATCGGTTTTATTTTTGAGACTACTCAAATTTAGTTGTATTAACTTTTCATGATACGATCTTTAAAAAATCCAAACTGTTGAACATACTCATTAAAATCACTTTTTGATCACACCTCATATAATAGGAGTACTTATATTGAATTTTCGCATTACGCATTTATTAATGTTAATAGTATGTGTGTAAGTGTTTTTATAATAAAAATATAAAAATCCAATTATTGTGTTTTATTTTATATACTATTCTCTGCTATACTATATACTATTCATTACTATAGTAATAATGACTATTAACAATAATGAGTAATAAACACGACACAGTCAGGTGAAGAAACAAATAATTTTAAAAGCATATGATTTTTACGTAGGTAATATTAACGCACTTAAATAAGATTTTTATAATAGGTTACAAAATTTTAAAATTTTTAGAACTTTATTCCTCCTTTATATTAAACGTGGTCTAAGTTAGTTTAAGTTAGGCTTTCATAAAGTTATATAATCTCAGCATAATTATAGGCCTAAGACTATCTTTAGATTCCATTTTGAAATAAGGAGAATTTTGTTGAATTTGAAAACGAATAGTATTATTAGAATAGTAGTATGTAGGCTATATACACAGAATAGAATATTAATAATTGAAAACGCAATTTTTTCTTTCCTAGGTCGAATTGACATTAGGTATTAAAAACCCAGAAACAGGTAACTCTTTATTTAAACTATTTTACAAACTAAGCTGGGTTATAATATTATATTATGTACAATATATGTATTATATATTGAAGCATAGCTACTGGTCAAATTCTGAATTTACTAAAATATTTTTTTTATATGAGTTGGACCTACAGCTCTCTGGACAGACATGGCTGTACATAAAAATGTGTCTATTTTGTGTACAACATATACTACATGTATTATATATATACCACTAATAATTAATATGTGGTGGTAACTACAATTTAATTTATAAGATATAAATGAAAACCTAAATTCCTATATATTTGGTATGTCTGCCAGTTGCTAATACAATATTTTTGTCCTTGTTGCGCACTTCTACCTCAAGAAAAGCAATCTTCTTGCCTGTTTTTCTGGTGGTTGCCTCTACTTCTATGTTGTCTCCTTCTCTTGCTGCACTCATGTACCTGGAAAAGTAATGGTATTTTTACTGAAAAGGTATCATATACATCACAAGCATAACATTTAAAATTATCAATAAATACCACAAATATAATACCAAGAATCACATAAAAGTTCAATACGGTTATTTACCATTGCACTCTATTTGACACAAAAATAAGATGTAGGAAATATGAATTATAATTAAAAAAAAAACAATATATTTTCACATCATTCCAAGTAATTATAACATAAAATAATATCTAAAGAGAATTTCTCTAACACATTACAATGACAGAAATAACTTACGTAACACTAAGATCAATTGAGACCCCTCTTGTCTCAATATTTTCATTTGCAGTTAGCGCATAAGTAGAGATCGCATCTACGAGGTGCGCTATGAATCCTCCATGTAGTGTACCTCTTTGGTTTAGGTGCTCTGGTCCAACCTTGAATTCTGTCACCATTCTTCCATTTCCACAACAAACAACTTTTACCTGAAAATTGTAATATACATATTACAGTTTATATTAAGTAAATTATTATTATCATACAGCAGAATGGCTTCTCAGGCCAATAACCCAGTCCACATCCAACTCAGAGTGCAATCATCTTTTTGAAATTGACTATTTCATTATCATACTACAGGGGTCACACAGTCACAATATTATTTAGCAGATAAATTACTATTAGATAATTAGCTTTGAGAAATATTGTTACTTGTAGCATGTGTGCCTACCAATGATCATGATCAATAAGTACTTAATTATTACTAGGTAGGTAGCTATTACAAAGCTTATGTTCGAGACAGTGTGGTACTTATTTTAAGGAAATACAGATTTGCCTAAATGGGTTATGGCTAATGCCCTAAACCATTAATTAGGTGGAAAAAAAATATTTTGAACGTTATATAAGTGATGATAAATTATGTGGTATAAAATCTCTGATAAATTACCTTGCGCAAGTTATGGTCGAAGCACTTTGTACTAGCGACAGCCTTAGTGAACAGTTCAGCGACTGCTGCTCCTTTGGTGCACATTTTAAAAGTTCAGTGTCCCTAAACTATATAAACAAATTGCACCTTCCTGAAGCGTATGAAATAACTACGAAACACTGATACCTAGTTGTTATCTCTTGAATATTTGTTATTAGTCTACTTATATATCTAAAATGCTGCAAATACACATTGTTTATTTAATTTACCTATGTGATAACGAAGTAGAAATAATTAAATTGTGTAAATAATATCGTAAACTTGATCATCACCCAAACTTGATGAACTTGTGATGAACTTTATTTTACCGTCTGTCAAATTATCTGTCAAAGTCAGTTTGACATTATCGAAAAGGGAGCCAATTCTCGTACCCTCGCCAAAAAGGTCGGATTAGAGAAATTCAAAACATAATGAACTTCAATATCGAGTGCACGAGAATAGGCCGGCAAATTCGGACAAGATAGGATTTGGTGTAGTTTGGCGCGGCGTATGTTGCTTAGTTTAGTTTACTAAACAGTAAACATAATCGGGCAAACCACACCTGGCAAACACTGACTTGGGTATAGTCCGGATTGGTGTTTGCATAAGTACAGGTCAACACAAATAGCCAACACTGAAAATATCTATTTCATGCTGTTATGGTGTGGATGTTTTGTTAGAGGTAACTATTACAGAAACGTCGTCGGCAAAAAGTATTGTCTTGTGAAAAGTACCTATTGTCATTAAAGCAGAGTTTCCCATTAGCTGTCTCGCGACCCGGTGCCGGGCCATCAAAATGAAACAACCGGGTCGCGACATTTTCGCCTTATTTTAAAACTTGAGTAGGTACATACTGATACCTAATTTGGATTCTTCAGTAAATAAAAGAAAGATTATTGTTAGGTATCTATTAGTGATCAACTCAATAGAGCTGTAAAATATGGCGCCACTACAGCTTACCTCATTTTCTTTTGAATATCAGAAATAATAGTAGTTCCTTAAAAATCTTGGCAGAAACTCCTTTTGTTACTGATCAAAAGCCGGTAGGTGTGATGTTGAATCAGCTGCAACAAAAAATACATAAACATAGGTTCAGAATTAATTAAGGCCAGCACTAGGAGCAGGTGTAATAAGAGGGTACAAGTTGCATTTTAATACCCTTGCCATCGAGTCACAAGAATGGCTCATTAAATATACATTATTCTAAGAATTCTAATAAAAGTGTCTTGCTGAGTTTGTGCTGAAATTACACGAGCGCAAGGAGAGCTCCTAAATCTAATCAAAGCGATGCTCCATTTGAAAGACTACACTGATTTTCAAAGTGCTTTCAAAAAAGATTACCTATATAGCTAGTAATAGGTAACGTGTATTGAGCAAAGTAAAGTACCAGCCTATCTGTCCCACTGCATAGATATGAAGTCCTCGCTACTATGATGGAAACAGGTTTAATCGCCACGCTTGCCTAATGCGTATTGGTGATCACAAACCCGAGCCAGTTTGGAAAATTCAAAACATACTTTTACTCGACCCGGGAATCGAACCCGGGATCCGATATCACGGGCCGGTGCTTAAACTACTACGCCGACGGGGCGTTAAAAACGTCAAACAAATTGAGGCATTAGTCCTACAAGGCTTCGGCCGAAAGTAGATTTTTGACAGTGCAGCGGGATGTCGCTTAGGTATTTATTATACTTGCAAATGTGTAAGGTAATTTGAGTTGGGTCTGGGGCCTGGGTTCTTCCACGTCTTTGTTTTGTCCTGGTATTACCAACCTAGTGTATTGTGACAATGAGGTGGAGGCGGTATTGGTTTAAATATCTTTTATTGCTTTTCTGAAATTAATAGGTTAGTTCACTCTGATCTAGCTACCACAATCTGGGAGGACATCCCCTCCAAGTCCCTACTAAAACGTGAGGTCTGGACCCTCCTTCCTCTACTCCACAGAGTACATTGTATTATGCTCTACTCCTCGCGATATCATAACTCAAATCTGAATGCGCTCCCGAGAGCGTGTCTGTTTGTTTTTCAATGCATGACAGATTCCCATTATAAAATCAGCCATAGACGGCGGCCAGTATCAAAGGAGTTTACCATCGTTACAGTACCAACAGAAGAGAAAACCTGAGTCTCAGGTCATCTCAATATATTTATGCTTATAGCAACTCGGGTGTTATACCTACCTACTGGAACTATAACTACACCCAACAAGGTACAATCAGCGACACGTCAAGTTATCCATTTCTTAACGCAAAAATCGCACTTGTCTCTCAGACATATGGACGGTCTATTATGGGTTAATCCACGTGTCGCCGTGTGTACAATCGAGTAAGTAATTAATGGGTAGGTAGGTACTGGTTCGTTTTTACTGCCTCTAATAAAATATATTCTTGATTGGATTACCGCATCAAAATTAGGCAAGCATTAGAAAAATCGTTACGAGATTTATTTATCCTGCAAGTCAAGTTTTCTCTTAGAAATCTTGCCTCGTTACTTTACTATTAATTAAATTTTGCATAATAGGAAACAAAATTAGTTAAGAAAAAGAAAACTTCCGCTGGTATTTATTTATATATACCTATTCTGTGTTAATTTCTTCAAATAAGTAACCTAAATCTATCTTACCTTATACTTAAGATAAGTTATGACTATGTAGGTACTTACCCAAAATTTTATGACGAACTAACTAAAACTTGCCCTTTATGTAATACTAGCTTTTGCCCGCGACTTCGTTCGCGTGGACTTCAGGTTCGTAGAAACCTCAAAAATTGTAGCCTATCTGTTATTCTGATGTATAAGCTATATCGTGGTAAAGTTTCATTCAAATCCATTCAGTAGTTTTTACGTGAAAGAGTAACCATCATCCATACATCCCTACAAACTTTCGCCTTTATAATAGTAGTAGGACTAACTATTACCTACCAGGTCTCCCATGGTATTGCCATCTAAGCCGTCATCACTCTGTGATTGATCGATCAGTTTTATGACATGATCCTGTCTACATTCTACTATTACCTACCTACCTACATTTGTGACCTTAGATAGTATTAGTTAAGGTGAATGGCACCATAGCTGACTATCAT
This sequence comes from Cnaphalocrocis medinalis, assembly GCA_014851415.1. Classification (NCBI taxonomy): domain Eukaryota; kingdom Metazoa; phylum Arthropoda; class Insecta; order Lepidoptera; family Crambidae; genus Cnaphalocrocis; species Cnaphalocrocis medinalis. Next base: position 11,553,509 of record CM026273.1, on the reverse strand, counting down.
TCTTTATCTAAGTTACAATATGTTTATGTTTGTTCCGCCGTTTGTCCAGTCATACTGACAGTAAATACTTACTCTATTCTCTTACCAATTATTGAGAGCACCTACTTAAAGTATAAATAATAGCAGGTATAATTTCGTGTAGCAGGTTGCACAACTTTAAGGGCCCGCAGATTACCGCAGGCTGTACGCGCTCTACATACCAACTGAAGCTAGTTACATAAACACCGCATTTTATCTTCAGAAAAACCGCCTACAAATAATAATTAAAACTGAACCAGAGAGAATGGCCACGAGCTGAACTTGGGATATGACCGCTTCCGATGTTTTTATGTTGTGACCAAGATTTTGAAAAATGAAGGATTCTTAGAAAACTTGGAAACTACTTACTTAGACACTACGAATAGAACGGGTGCAGGAATTTAACTTAATCAATCGATAAAACAATGAGGGCTATCCCGTGTGAAAAATCCGTTAGATGGTATACCTACATTACCTACTTACTATAGAACTGAGGTCTAAATACAAGCGGTGATTGGTTGATTTTAACCGACTTCAAAAAGGAGGAGGTTCTCAATTCGACCCGTATGTTTTTTTGTATGTATAGGTAATACTCGATTTCTCCGCCAATAATGAATGGATTTTAGTGATTCTTTTTTTGTTTGGGAGGCCATCATTTAGCGGTTGTCCCATATACATTTTACCAAAATTTACTCAGTAGTTTAAAAAAAACAACAAAATATATATTGTGGCTATATAGTATTGAAGTCGGTTTTTTATGTAAGATGTCAAAATGTCACTGAACCACATAATTAATATCCTCTGTGATTGAACCAGCAAGCGGATTTTTCACAGGCTATAACCCCCATTGAAAGGACTCACTAAATTAAATGAGTAGGTACATTAGTTGCTTGGTTGGGAAACATATACCTACCTAGTTAAGATAGGGGCTTGTAAGAACAGTTAAAGAATTTCTAACGTGTTTACGCTTCGAAAACGCTACTTGCGAGCACCAAGAAACTTCGTCGAAATTTTCACACAGTACTGAATCTCTATCCAATATAGAATTAGGTGCAAAACATCAATTTACCATATATTTGTTTTTTTTTTCAAAACCAGGCAAAAATTATTTCTATTAGTTTATTGCTAATTAGTTCCAGATTTACCAGCAAAAGTCCTTTATCCAAAGGTTGTTTGAAAGTGAAAAGATCAGTCAAAGCTATCTTAAAGTTCTTAGTCTATTTTAGACTGCCTTCTTTGCCTATTATAGATCTCACAATATCCAGCTTTACTTACTTAATTTGTATTTTGTCTAGTAGGCCATTACAGTGTATTCTATGTTATCTATCTACATGTAAGTATGTAACTCCGTCCTCCTCCAAGTACCTAACCTCCGCAAATTTTTTGGTATAAGTATTTTACTGCTCAACAAGTTTTCTATCTTTTACGTTAAACCCTAAGTGCACCCTTCTTGTTCCGTGAAGGGAAAACTGAGCAACAAAGAAAAGGTAATAATATTAAAGTAGTATGAGACATTTTTCTTAGATACCAAGTTATAAGAAAGAGCTCTATAAAAGCAATTTTTGTTAGATAGTTATCCTACTTAACTACTAGGGATGATAAGTGTATCAGCTCATCGTGTAGGTATAAAACAATTTTCATAGTGTTTCAAACGTTTGGTCGAATCGGGCCTTAGTCTTAATGCGGGTTAGAATAATTACCTTCATACGTTGTCGTCTGTACCTAGTTGATTCAGCGATGGCAAAACAGCTTCCAATTATCGCACACCAATACAATGCTTCATTCTCCCATTTGATAAAAAGGATTACTTAGCTGTCCAATTAGTATCTAGAATGTTCCTATACAATGGCAAATCCTTGTTGTTTAGCCAGGTATATTTTAAGCTTGTTATGATGCAGTCAAGTGCTACTCGTTGAGATTTCTCGCATACATAATAGAGAATCATTATTCCATTCGTTCTGATCGTTATTTTTTAGGTATCTCGCGACGCGAATAGATAAGGGGTTAGGTACATGTTTATAATAAGTTTACGAGTCTGTCGGTCTGCGGCAACGTACCTAATTAGCTCCCGAACGTATGAGCTGATTATGAATTTGTTTATTTTTGTTAGAAAGGCGAATATAGTGACTCCTTTAATGTTAGATTAACTTAGATATCAAATGAACCGGCTTGAATGAGTAGTGGAACAAATACAATTGTACAGACAAAAATTAAAAAGGGTTTTGCTTTTTCGTTTTAAAGTTATCCTCGAAATTATGAATCATGGTCACTGTAGCAGCAATAACTAGTGCGCATACGCATACGAGCGCAAACGTATGCGTGTGTAAGTATAACTATCAGAGCTTTGCTTTCTGCTGGTCTCGTTGCTCGCGGGCCGGCGTACTTTGGACCGGTTCCTAGCGGGGAACCTTACGTAACACCAACAAATTCGGACTGTTTTCAAAAATGATTGCCTACATCACCGTCTCAGACTGAGCCCGCGCATTTAATTGGCTAAATGAGTGCGTATGTCATGACTTACGTGTGCTTTGACAATTAATTATGGACTAAGGGAAGAAACTTTCCAGCATTTTAATAAAGTATTGGCTCGGTTTCCATATACACGTGATTTAAAGCCGAACAGTCGAAAATGGCAACATGGAATCGAGCACATGGATGATTTACCTATCTTGTAAGTAGCAGTTCGGGAGCGGTGATAATTTTATCACGAATAAAATTATCACCGCTCACCGTTGTAACAAACGACACAACCGACCACTTAAGACGATCAATAACCGCGCTTTATGTAACACAGTTAAAAATCTTTTCAACATAAAAATAAAGATTTTAATGTAAGAACCATACTTTCATGTAAATTAATAGCTTATCCTTAGGCACCTTTCTGTCACCATTTGGGTATAAAGTTTTTAGTTTTTAGTGACGTAGTTATTTAAATAATACCAATAAAATTAAGTAAAAACACTTTGTTTACTTACATACATGAATTAATTCATATGTTTATACTTAGTACTTACATAACTATTGTACCTATCTTGATAATAATGAAAAGGACACAACGAACACCAATCCAATCAAATAGGTAGGTACATTGGGAATATCGGGATGTATAGGTATTATAAAGAGCTGCACCTATCCTGGCTACATATCTCCCTACATAAACTAAAAGTAAACGATTTAGTTCTGACCTACTTATAAATTAAAGTAGGTATTGCAAGACAGGTCATTAAGTGGAGTATAAGTTTAATCTACATAACTACGTACTTACTTACTTTCGTAGCACTAAGAGTGTAACTCGGTGGCCACTGTTTGATTTCTTAGTACTTACTATATTACCTATTCTTCCACTAGTAGGTATAGAAATTAACTTTAATAAAAATTTCGCCCATAATAATTTGTAAGTTCATCCGAAGTAAGTTGTAGAGTCTTCTTTAGTACCAGAGTAGGTACCTTCCTACATTTCAACGTCACAAAACGACAATCAACGCACAACGAGCGTACAAGACATTTCCCATGTAGAAGTAACATGGCAGGTTCTCGAAACGTGGTACACCAGGAAGTGTTTGTTCAGGAAACTGGCAAGCTCGGTCACAGTGCAATCAAAATAACAGTAGGCCCGTAGCCCAAGCATTAGGTAGGCGATGCTGGTTGAACTGTTGACCTTGGGATGACTGTTGCCAGTGAATGAAGGAAAAGTTAGAAGTTAGGAAGATTTCTATACCAGGTTTTGCCAGGCTAGCTAGAAGGCTCTCTGGCTGTACAGATTTTAGGTTAAAAACAGCCAAATTTCGTCAACAAGCCGTAAGAGCAATACGGATTCGCGTTGCTCTCAAGGAGTGTCAATTGATGATGGTCCTGGCTTGTAGGTACCATAATACGGCCAAATTTCATCGATATAATTCTGTCGCTAGTCGCGCGCTGCTACACGCAACACTAGTTGCTATCAAGTCAATTTTGCGTGAACTGATATTTTTAAAATGAATTCCTACTAGGTACCTAGTAAGTATATGTACTCGTATGTACATATCTACAATACCACGTTAAGTCGCCCCCACGTACATACCTACGTGAACCATCGGTACCTCCTATAAGCAGCAGTAACGTTTTAAATGTGGAGTAGCTTCTAATGAAAATAGTTCATTTGAACTATTTTGATTTAGCAACTGAGTAAACTTCAACTGAATTTTCAGCCCGAAAGTATTATGGTGTATCCTACATTAGATCCACACGCTCAGCTTAAATACTTAAGTTTAGAAACCGTTAAACGTCCTAACTAGTCACTAAAATATCATAACTCGTTGCTAAATTATCTACCTACTCTTCTACACTAATATAATAAAGTGAAAGGATTTGAATTTTTGTGTGTATGTTTGTAATTAATAAACTAAAACCCGCAGTGTTTATTTATAAAAATCTTTCACCATTGAAAGCTACATTCACCCTGAGTACCCATCTAACTATACAGGGCATTCCTATCATGTTTTCCTTTAGTAATTGTGTTTACAATTTTTTTCTTATTCTACTCTATTCTACCAGTAGACATTTAAATCCCTTTATCCGCGTACCACCGACTTATGGAAATTCCTTGAACATTTTCTCAATTCCTGATATAAAAATTAAAGATGTAAATATTTACCTAGCTACATCATCCTTTAAGGTCACCTGTGCAAAGCTGGGACTGGCTGCTAATTATTAGGTATATTTATATATAAGGTTACAAGGTCAGTTTTAGCCAGATAGGTAGGTTAATAGGCTAACTGTAGCGGTAGGAAGTAAGAACTAGGTAGGTACTCGCGTTATTGAAATACGCCTAGATGAAATGCTAGCTAGAAGTAACAACTGTTCACCGACTGTAGTTAGGTACATAGGGCGTAACGTAGCCTCACTGCGTGTTGTTTGTGAGGTCCGGGCAGCGCCGCAGGGAGGGGCGGGGTGCGCGGGCGCCGGCGCGGACGCGCGGAAGAGCTTCCTAAACGGGTCCAATGACTTTCGCGATCGCGTCCTACACCCACCTCAATCGAACAAGTTACGTAACAACTCCGGATAAAGTAAACCAAATAAGTGCGACGATCTGGATATTTCAATGTCTTTTTCGGATCCGCTCGCGAAAGTTTTTTGCTCACTTCCATACATTGAATTCACTTGACTCATGGCAAGACTCGGAACTGTAATGCTAAGTATTTTCTTGTGCGGCAGGTTTTTTTTTTAATTTGAAGAACAAGCCCTGTCGCACTGTTTAATCTAACCTACTTAACACTTATGTAACCGATACTTACTGTACCTACTGGAATGAATTAATGGTCACTCGTATGGAATCCACATAACATACCATTGTGTTATGCTACCATACTTGCGCCTAAGCGTCTTTATTGCCCATTAAAAAACGGTCAAGAGTGAGAAGTTGCATGTGAGTTCCGAGGATCTGTAGCTCTATCAATATTTGACTAGGTAGGTACTTGTAAATAATCAACTAAGTACAAGTTGATTTGCTACATCAAGTAAATATATTATTCAAGTTTGAAATATCTCCTGGACAGGAAGAAAGGTTAAAAAGAAGTGTGTAACAATGGTACCTAGACTGGTATAAGGTACCTTCTTAACGTTGTGTTATACCTTTTAGTTTTAAGTTTAACTAGGTATTCAATCTAAGCCATAAAGAGTTACATTACCTATCTTGTTTCAAACAAAAGTCTGTACTTATAGGTCAAATTTTTTAGGTTAGATCGTCTGCGGCTGTTTTGATTTTAGGCTGTTTATGGCAATTCTCTGTGCATTTTGCCAAAAGTTAGTGCATGCGGGCCGCTCGTAGTTTGATTACGACGAGTTCATACATTTTCAACTTCATCGAGATACAGACAGAGATGAAGTTCATTTTGAATGTACGCCTTTGAGTAGCTAGCTTCGTAAGTACACAAGGTTCTTCAAAAAATAGTGTCGCATAATTTTGTAGGAAAAACTCAGGTAGCATTAGCTTCACTATGCAATAGGTAGGTAACACTCAGACGCCATGTTTGTACAGATAATCGAGACCATCACCTTTGAAGAAGAAGAAGTATAATAAATGTTTATTTGGAACCAAAAATATGACGTAAACAAAACTTTGCCGTAGAGGCAGAGGCGGCAGTGGCGGCAGTGGCGATGCGCCCTTGGTCCAGATATCTCTGGTCTAGTCTCGTCTGATCGTAAAGGGCTCGTCCCATAAATGGGGCAGCTATTTCGACATGGAGCCCTAAAGGCGGGCGGTGTGTCAATAGACACAAATTACGGTGGAGTGCGGGTGTCGCGCATGAGAATGACTGCGGTGGCGGTCACGTCGGCCATGGCTTGCGGTGTCTATCGTAACGCACCTGTGCCTGTCACAAGGAAATTATACATATCGGCCATACGTTGAAATGCCTATTACCTACAGGTTGTAAGTATCAGTGAACATTTATATACCTACCAACTATTGTGAACATCATTTGTTCTATGAGTTTTGGAAATTCGCTTAAAAATCATCTTTTCATAGAAATTTCGGTGGCGTAACAATGGTCATAATTATTGTAGAAGTCGAAATTTTTTGCGATGAATTTCGAAAAATCGCTGAACAAATCAGTTGTTCAAAATGGTTTGTAGAATATGTCAAAGGGACGTGTTGACTGTATCAGGTACCTATCAAAATTTTTTTGGTTAAGCATGTTAATTTCCTCCATTTCCACAAGACTTTTTAAACTTCTGATTAAGGTTACTAAGGTGGTGTTCAATTGACCCTAACAGATGTTTGGTCAAAAAGACGAATTTCCAAACGGTCGGTAGCAAATCAATAACAGCGTTAAACCATTGAATAACACGTGACATGTGTAAGGTACGAATATAGCGCCGTTCACGTAATCCCTGACGTGGTATGTGTTGACACACGTTGGCATCACGCATCCTGAAACACGATTACCTACTTATTTTAGGAATTTGCATTGTACGGAATTCCCAAATTACAAATTTTTTCTCGTGTCGATGGCACTAAGTTATTAAATTTTCCAAGGCCAATACCGTCACGCAGACTGCGCTGTCGGTAGACTGCAGGAGTTCGCCGTATGTGCAGCTGTCCGGGTATACAGGGCATGCCAGGAGATGGAACTTGGCTTGGCGGGCGGCTCCGCACTCGCAAAGGTTGCTACTACTAGTGTTGCAGGTGTCTATGGGCGGCGGCAATCGCTTACCATCAGGTGATCCGTCTGCTCGTACGCTATCACATTTTTTTTGAAACATAATAACTATTGCAACGATTGTGGGTTTACATCTTTGAAAAGCTATCCGGTGCTTGCAGGACCTGATTTTTTTTTTATTTAGCTACTCTATAGGGTAGGCACAAAATATTGCCGGTTTTTAACGTTCCCTCACTGTGCCGAGTTAATATAAATTGCACACTGAGCTACTCGCTCTTCATACCATTTCTTACCAATAAAGTACGTATCAGTCTATATAATATGAACTGTCCCACTGCAGGGCAAACGCCTCCCTCGTTGAAATGTAGTCATTAACTGTAACGTCACATTACAATCGAACTATTGACGAAATTTTTAAAAAATACGTTTTTGGTCGACCCGGGAATCGAACCCACACGACCCGAGTACAGGGTCCAGCACTTTAACCACTTGACAGTTCACATCTGATGGTTCACTAATTCATCTTGCTAATTAATCGTAATGCTATTCTTAAATGGTGACTCAGGTAAAAAGTCACCGGACCGAGATGCAAATGCGCTGAATCTTTAAACATGGTATACTTATTTAAAGAAACATTTGTTAACTAAGTGCTACCTATTTTAAGTAATTAATATTCTACTTTCAAAGCGTCAACTCTAGGTTTTCGTCATGATATTTCTTTAGTACGAGTAAAACAACGACAATATAAATGAGTTTGATTATTTTAATAATAATTTACATTATGTACATAACATTTTAATTAAAACAGTAAATTAATAGCTTTAACATGATTTACTGTTCTGTTAAGTATAGATGGTATAGCCGTAAAAAAATAATGTTTTGGTATGGGAGGTTTTGTTCAGTAATATTTATTTATGCTATAGTAATGATGACTAAAACAACGGCATTATTATGTAAGAAATGTGTCACTTTTTAAGAAAATAGCATTAATTCCAACGTTTACCATTGGCCTAAGCGAGTTTATCGCGTTGTATGTAGAAGCAAGAGTTTTGTATTTCAACATTATGAAATTCGCAAGTCACTTATTTATCTGTGACTTATCTTATACAACATGATATATTGTGACATTACAGACAGCATTGTATCACAAACTGTAATGTGGTTAGGAGGAGTGTGCGACGGCCGGACCGTTCGGGGCTCGGAGAAACTCCCTTTTGCTTACGTTTTGCATAATCTCTCAATTTGCTGGTTACACTATGTGAATAGATGGCACACTCACAAATAAATTATATCTAATAAATGCTAAACCAACTTGCCATTACATAAGCCGTTGTTTCCCGAGAAAATAATTAAGATCATTTTCGACTCGCGAGTGACGAAGACGAATTCATTAATACTCTTTTATTGTTTCACAAATACTGAGCAAGTAGATTTTATTCTAGCATGATTTTATATTGTTTTAAAGTAGCAGTAAAAAAATATTACCTCTTTTAACTGCGCTTGCTTTCGAGTCCAAACGTTTACTTTCTCATAGGTATAAAACAACAACAAAAAAAGTGAGGTGCTCACTTAAATTATGTGGATACTAAGTATATCTATTACCAATTTTTATATCTCTCACGCAAAACAAAAATACGCCAGCGAAAAATTTATAATACCTATAAGTAGGTAGGTACACTATATTGTAGCTATTCTGATTCGCGATGTAATAAGTCACGTAAGTATATGGCCGATCCTAAGGCAGCGCGGCCCGGTCAAAGTGCAGGCTTTCCCAACATGTAACGGCGACGGTTAGATGCGCAGGACCCTAAGCCGGAACACGCTCTCTTCCGGCAACACTGCTCGTTTCCAACGTATAAACTTACGTATACAATCACGAAGATTACCTGTAATATAATTAGTATTAATCATTACTACCTACACCAGGGACAGAAAATTAATTAAACACCAGAACACCGGCAGCCTACATCGCAAGAAAAAAAGTAGGCACTTACAGGTAGGTAAATTCAGCAACAGAAGTCAGTAGGTACACTAACAGGTATTCAAAGAGTGGTTAAAGTTTAAACTTCCAAAAAGTGGTTGACTGCCATGACAATATCATGGCAGTCAACCACTTTTTGGAAGTTTCATTTTTGGAAAATATATAGTGATAATGTAGTATTAATCTACGAGCGCTCAACGAGTCACGAATATCAACTTACAACGTCCATAGGTACCTAAAAGAACAATCAAATGTGAATATAAGTATATGTGACGAATTAAACGCATAGGTAGGTATATTGCCAACGTAGACGTTACTACGTGCGACGATTGAAGGTGATTGATGTGTCCATATTTTTTTGGACACCTTGCCCTTTCAGGTATAACTGCTGCTGACTGTACATGCACGCTTACAATGATCTCAGTATTCTCAGTTATATAATCTGTGGTTTGGTTTGGCACCAATGACAAATACAGACATAAGGGAAGACACGATACGATATACTACTCACGCAGTAGGTCAATGGACTCTTCGATTTAAAGCTAAATCTGACTTTCTGTGTAGTTATAATTATTTTGAGTCATGGGTCTGTTCATCATTCCAATAATTATCTCAGCGTATCATTCAAGTTGCGTCCAATACGATACAAAGAATTTTCCCATTGCAACACTTGTGAAGGGAACCAGATAGAGTGATCAAACTCAATTCCGAAATAAGCGTGTTCAGTTGCTGAATTAAGCTGTGGTATTGTACATACCTACAGTAAAACGTACGCCCACAGATGTGTATTTAGTATCCTGTGATCGTAATCGAATCTACGATATTCCCGATCCGAACGCGCTCGGATTTATCACTGATCGTGATTAAGTCTGTCGCTTTTCAGGATAATAGAAGATACCTATACATACTATCCTGTACCTATATAAGTATATATATCTGTGCCTTAGTATCGGCCTATACACTGCCCCACTGCAGTGCAATGGCCTCCATCATAGAAATCAAAGTCATGGCTACTATCATGGGATTACGCTTAAGGGGCACGAATACACGAATGAAACTAGCGCCGCTATCCTATTTACACTGATTGTGGGGAAAATACGTTTTTTTTAAGAAAGCAAAACATTACAGACTTAGATAAAAGTAATTTGAAAATCCCCACAATCAGTGTAAATAGGTTGGCGGCACTAGTTTCAAACGCGAGCTAGGTATATTCAAAAAATTCGAAACACCATTTTTGCTCGAACCAGGAATCTCATGAAAATGCTTAAAAATACAAATAAAATACCTAAGTAATAAAATTCTACAAAAAGTCCCCCTATTAACGTCAAATTTATTCAAAGTCAAAACGAGTTGCTTCATCGAATAAAGTAGCTTGAGAGAACTTCACACTCTATAAAACAAAGATAGTGCAACATGGATTTTAATTTTTGAAGGGAGACCATTTTAATAATTAAATAACCAATGTTTTCTGCAAAAAGCTACGTTAAAATTAAAATCTCTTCAGGAAAAGTACCAACAGATTCCCAGTATTTATTTCCAGGTACTTAGGTTTATTTTCCGGTTTAATTAAACTTTTCTCTGAAATTTAATGTCAATGCATTAAGTCTGCGTCACTGCCGCGGGGGTGTTATTTCAGTAAAAGCATTTCTTTTACCTTTGTCAGTGCGCTTATTATTTGCCGTAGCTGAATCCGTCCGAGAAAACAAAGGGTGTTTGTTACAGGACAAACGTTGTGACAAGGTGCTCGTAGGGTGGCCAGACCTTATAAACGAAAAGCCAGACCACTCAAACAGTTTCGCTGGATCATCCAACCAGATTCGTCTAACAGGGTTATTCCACTAATCACCATTGATAATCCCCATCGATGGGGATTTGTGAACTTGTTGTAACTTTTTGTCCACAAATCCCCATTGAATGCTAATAGAATTGATAATGGGGATTTGTGGTAGAAATAAGTTCACAACCCATTATTAAAAAATTGACAACTATTTACTGTAGGGCTTATAATAATATTTACTCCCTATTGAGCTCATCTTGACTAGCTTTTATTGAATTTGGATAAAAAATAAAAAGATAGATAGATATAAGTAACATAATAAAAGTAAAATGTCAATAAGTTTATGCAATAATATTATGTATTTTCTCATGAGCGTACTATTTTGTCCTATAAGTACCAGGCTAACATATTTGGGTAAAAATTGCCAATGATTAGTCGTAACATCTACGATGGGAAAGGGGGAGGATCCCAAGGCGCCTCATCGCATCGTTTTCGACGGGGGTGGGATGATCCCACGGAGGCTCGTCGTAGTCCCCTGCACAAAAGCTAAACAGGCTGGACACCAACTAATTGGGCCAGACACGCAACCACAAAGCCCTGTGTCCGGCTTTATCCAGACACCTGGTAACCCTAAGTGCGCTAATGCATTAGTACAGGTAATGCATCAATATCAAATGACAGCCTTTAGATGTCGGCCATTGATGTGGCGCCTACTGCATGTCAACCTTACCTTTGTCAAGGGTCTCAAAATACAAACAGCGTGTATCGGTAGGTAAACGTAATACATCCCTTTGACCACCCCTTGTTCCAATAATTCTGCACAACATTACTGTTCTCTACGACTAAGGTATTGGAAATTGAACCCCATACAAAATGAACAAGTCGTGTAATGAAATGACGTGACCGGATTTGTATAATAAAATAAAAATTATATGTATACGAATTTCCAAACAATTTACGACGAATTCCGTTCAGAATGGTTGACTTTAAAGTTGGTAATTAAATGGATGTAAATTTTTACCAAGTTGTATCTGTATATTCTATAGGTATTATGTTGTGTAAATAGTACCTAGGTAACTGTAAGTGAAAGTTACTTTTATTTTAATGCTATAGGTGGCAGACGAGCAGACTGATCACCTGATTGCAAAAGATTGACCCGCTAGCGACAGCGGAGTCACAAGTGCGTTGCCAACTTTTTAGCCCCGTTTCCACGGATTGTGCAGTATCCTCACCCACCTCGGTAAGTAATAATAAATTAACAAACCTCATAAAATTGGACATAAGCATGTATTGTAAAGTGCTAAAAAAGTTTACATTTCATTAAATTAATTGTTTATGTTAAATTAACCTAGTTTTTTTTTGTAAAATATGGCCCAACCCTGCTTCTTAAATAAATAAATTAGCTTTTTGTGAAGGCATATTATTATATGAATGCCTAGTTAATATTAACGAAACTAATAAATAAAAGCTTTAATATGCAAGAATTTAAGAGATACATACTTACCAACAATTAAACTTATATTTATATAAAACTGTACTATATAACTACCTAAATATATAGTATATATCGTAAGATATGTCTTAAATGTACTTCAGCCGTAATAACCTTTTATAACCAACTATTTGTTATTCAATTTCATAATGTAATACAACGTTTACTGTTTATAATTAGTAACATGTGGATACCTACATAACGTCTTTGGTTATATACATTTAAGTTATTCGTAATTACATCATATTTTTTTGACATGTTTCATAACTATTTATTGTTCCATATAGTAATCGATCGGTTAAGTTTTTGTATAGTCAGGGAAAAAGTACTTACCTATATCTTTTAATCAAGTTTATTTTTACTTGGATAAAGTCTATTTAGAGACGGTATGACGCATTGCTTTATGTAGACAGAATATTAATAGTTAAGTAAATAAAAAATAATGATAAAATAACTTGGGACGTATAAGTTAGAAAGATATGGTACAAGTTGTAACTCGTCTACGTCTTACGTTCTCTTCACCACACTTATAAAAACTCCTCAGGGGTAGAACTTCTGACAGCCACCAAACAGTATGCCAATAACAGATCCCTGGTGTGGGTATGTTGTACAAACAACGTAACCGATCTTGTTGATCTGTTTCATGTTCAGATTTTCCACTCTAAATTGAAAGTTGGATCGGACTGTTGCGTTACCGACCTTCCTACGTTTACGTTACCAGCGAACTACGTTTCGGCATGAATGGGCCGGCTCAACTCGATACCACGCCTGTGGTGTGTTTCGCAGTGATAAAAGGGTGCGGGGTTAAAAGGTTGGTAGCGCACTTTGCGCAAACATACTTACATACAAATACCGTTAAAAGCAAACATACTTACATACAAATACTAACTATAGAAGTCCTTTGCGGGAAAGAGAGATAACATTATCTCCTCTTTCCCGCAAAGGACTTACTAGCAGCAGTACCTCTGTACGAGTAGGTACAGAGGTGGGTCAATGATCTCTTGGGCCAGTGTCAACTAGATCCGACTTTCTGATTACTATTTATTTGTGCAGGCACTGTCTGTTGAGGATCGATGGCTTGACCAGTCTCCTTTTACTTTTAGTCTTTTGTCTCATCATTTATTTTGCAGGGAAATAGGATGGTATACTCCACGGAAAATAACAGCAAATTTGTATTGACCTCCAGAACCTAAACTAGTAATAGAGTTCATTCGCAATAGGCACTTTTCATCTAATAATATTCTTTTGCATTTTATTCACGTATTTTTTGTCATACTTGCATCGCTACTGGTATTGAACGTCGCTTCACATAGTAAGTGATGTCTGTTTAGGGCTGTCGACAGCTTTTTAAACGAGGATATGTCTTTGATGTAAATTAAATATCGCCCTCGCGCATAGAATATTCAATTTCAAGCAAAGTAAAGTAGGTAATTATGAGCCTTTTTGTTTCCCACAATAGGTTACATGCCTCCACCATAGAAATCCAGTCATCGCTGTTTATAGGTACCTAACTACTTAGCGCGTCCGCCTGGAAAAGTAACTTTTTACCCCCCTTTCAACCCCTTACAACCCCGTTTTCGCAATAAAAAGTAGCCTATGTCCTTTCTCAGGGTCTAGATTATCTGTATAACAAATTTCATTTAAATCCGTTGGGTAGTTTTGGCTTGAAAGAGTAGCAGACAGACAGACAGAGTTACTTTCGCATTTATAATATTAAAGTATGGATATGGGTATACATTCAACATTCAAGGAAGTTGCTAATCTGATAAACTAATGGACTAATTTTATTATTAATACAAGATCATCTTAAATTACTTACCTGCTTATTTATGGTAGCTAACATGTCTGGGCGTAGGTAAGTTTCATCAACCCTACGCGTCGTTCGGACACGTTTGAAGTGATAGGTACGTACGACGCACAGACCACGCTTAAGGCTGCGTATCACTTATGTGACAACTCGAATTCTGTCAAAACGCACGATCTTTTGACAACCGCATATAAAAAAGTTTTCGTGTGGTCGTAGGTAAAGTTTCGCTTATTTACTGATTTGGTCAGAGAGCAGCCTACTGTGACAAATAATTTTGATATTTTAAGGTAACGGTAAAGATTTTCAAGTACGTTCAGTAAGTACCATTTAAATACTTAACGTATTGTATGAACGGTTTACTTTAAAGTTATTGCGCTTAATTTTGATTTGAAATACACACACTTCGCTATGAAATTTACAATTGACACACTTAGAATTTTTCCGCTTAGTGTGTTAGGTCGCGATATTGCAAATTGATTGTTTATTTATTACAGTAACTAGGTCACTCGTCCGAACGCATGAGTGGCCGAGATGACTATCCTTAGTTAATAGGAAAGCCTTCGATGAGGTCTCAATGACTACTGAACAATTAAAGGTACCTGATACTACCACCGGACGATAGTTACGAAGTCTTTTTAATTCCATCATCCAAAGCGGGTCAACTTAAGAAGAAGATACTTGGCAACGGCCGCCGCACATAGACACCTGCAATACCAGTAGAGTCTCAAGTGCGCTGCCTTTAACCCCCTTTCCCCTAATTGGGCCTCCGGTGCCCTCACTCACTCGACGAAACACAGCGCAGGTGCTGCCGCCAGTCTTCCGCCGGCTGTACGCCGGTCTTCTGTGGTATCACACCGGTCGAGCCGATTCATGCCGAAGCGTGCTTTTTTAAAACTAACGCAATTTCAAGATTTATTTTCTATTGAAATGTTAAAAAGTAGAAAAATTGCTTCAATTGAGTTTCATGAATTTTCAGCCTATCTGCGCAGCTGCGTTCGGAGGCCGATTACTTCAAAAAGAGGCTTATAAAGTAGTATTATTTTTTCATGATATTGGTAGTTTAGGTCTCTTCGTATGTTTAGCGCACTGGTAGGACTGACACTTGTCATCAAGATAAATGGTGAGTTCTTGACGCGCCTAGATTTGCCGATGATATCGTTGTCATGGCTGAAACCTTGGACAATGCTCCTACCTTGGATAATAAAGACCTAAGGACAATGCTCGATGACCTCAGTGAGTCTCTCAACAAGTGGGCCCAAAATGAACATGGACAAGAAGAGAGTCATGTTGAACTCTCATGTCGTACCCACTCCTGTAAAAGTTTGAAGCTCTCCACTGGAAGTTGTAGACGAATATATTTACCTCAGACAAAAAATGCAACTTGGTAAGTCCAACTTCCAGAAAGAGGTCAATTGGCGAATCCAACTCGGCTGGGCAGCGTTCGGAAAGCTACGCAGCATATTTTCGGCCCATTGACCACAGTGTCTTAAGATGAAAGTCTTTAATGCGTGTGTATTGCCTTGCCAGTGATGACATACGAAACTGAAACGTGGCCGCTAACTATAGGCCGCTTAAGAAGGTTCAAAGTCACTCAGAGGGCAAAGGAGAGAGCTATGCTCGGAATCACCTTGCGTGATCGTGTCAGAAATCATGTGATCCGCAGTAGATCAAAGGTCGCGGACATAGCCGAAAAAATTGCGTGGCTCAAGTGGCAACAGGCAGGGCACATTGCGAGGAGAACAGATGGCCGTTGGGATGCAAAGGTCCTTGAGTGAAGGCCGCGTGCAGGAGGCAGCAGCCGTGGCAGGTCTGTCTGTCAGTCCCTTGGATGTGGGTGGCACAGGACCAATCTGTGTGGAGAACTTTGGGGGAGGCCTATGTCCGGCAGTGGACGTCTATTGGCTGAAATTATGATGATGAGTTCGACAAATTATACCAGAATAAGCAATGTACCTATTCTGAATCGAACCACACTGCAAAAGTAGCGAAAACTCTTGGATTGATTTTTAACTTTCAGATCAGATCCTGATTGTCGCTAATGAATCACTTTCAATATAGGTACCGCCAAACAAATAAAAAAAAAGTTCACAAATACCAATGCCTGACTTCAGCACCTATTTAATAATGGAGTCGGCGATGTAAAAAAATAGGAAGTATCAATTGGTGACGGTCCTACTATAACGGAAAAGGATATGAAGTAAAAAAATCGAATATAGAACATTTTCTCGGCCCCGCTAATAATTGCATATGTGTGTGTGAATGGACAGCCGACCGGCATGACCGCTCGCTGGGAGGACCCGTTGCGTACTGAATTACGAAAATCGGCGCAGTTGCTTATAAAGGGTTTTTTCAAAATTAAAGTAATAATAACAGAACCCATGTATACTTCTAATTTTTTGCATAATATATTAAATAAAGACTGTTCTTTCATAAACTGAAAACAAAAAGATATAGAATCTGCCAAAACATGGGTAAACATCGCGTCGAAATTGGGCATTTTTAACATGTTTTTATTTTAAGATTGCAACTAATTTATTAAATATGTTCATAATTTCTCGCTGGAGTGTACCAGATCACTTTATGATAAATTAGTAAACTGTAAAATTTTACCTTTTTTGGAATGGTAAAGTATCTTTATCCTTCTTGAAAAAACGTCATTTTCGCGAGTTTCGTAAAACGCGTTGGAATCAATGCTCTCGTTTAAGAAAATGGCGTAAAAAAAAAAATGTTTCTCTCTGGAGCTCACTGGTCAAAGAGTAGATCTACCGGAAAAATATATTATTCAATCAAAATATTGTATAATGGTCATGGTTATGACCTTTGGAAAATTCACAAAAACGTCATTTCCCGAAGTTTGACCTTGCACGCTCTTAAATCGTATGACGCTATATTTCGATCCACTGCTTGTACACAAATCTACTTTCCATACAACAACAATTTGCATCCGTTGTACACGCGGTCGAGGTCGCGTCCGATATTTTAGTTATGTAATGCGACCGAATCTTTTTGGCCTCTGTTACACTTGGTGGCTACTAAAGCGCTAGACCCAAACAATTTTAGTAAGGTTAAGCATACAATTTTATGTGTCTTTGACGTTTGATCGTACACTCGACAGTAAGTCTCTACCCAAGCAAATATAATCTGCTAAGTGGAGCCAAAGGAAGAGCAAAGGAAAACGTAAGCTTACCTACCTGTAGCTACTAATTTTAAAACCGACTGTGGCCGTGTCGCAAAGGAAAGTATGATCCTAGAATTATTCAGTTGAATAAGGACATTTCCTATTTTATCCGACTCATAAAAAGTTCTCGTTGTTTAGTAAGGATCGAAATTATCCATAATATAAGTTTATTCGCCCCATAAACTTATATTGAACTTTATTATATATTTTTCAATGAAATTCTCATAATGCTTCTTTTATTATATTCTATATACCTACAAAGCTGCATTCAAACAAAAATCTACAAAAAAATCACCTGTGTCTAAATATAGTGGATACCCTGTTAGTTTCTGTTGGCATTTGGTTTTTATATTTGCTAATATTAAAATGGATGTTTACATACGTTCTTGTAGGTATTATTTGCTATACCCGAATGAAGCGCAAAAAGTACGAGCCGCATATCAAGTTCAAACATAGTAGTACCCATATCTATTCCTCTTTGAGAAATATAAAATCAAGCTGAAGCTGAAGGTAATGAAATAGGAAGTAAAAGAAGCAAGTAAAATATCTGCGTTTGAGTTTTCTGATGTTCAAAGTACTTAATTACCTACCTACGTTCCACAGACTGCTAACAGTCGGAGATGCATCAAATAATGCATGGTATGAATAAAATTTATTTATAAGGCTTTCAGCAGAATTTACGATACGCCGTGAATGTCACGCTTGAATAATTAAATTGGACGGAACTTACTATTACTAAATGAATATCTAGTTTCGTTAAGGATAACGTGAATAAGTGTTAATTTTATCAGCATAGATCTAAGTAGGTATACGTACGTACGTACTTACGTACCTACGTACAACTCACAGTCTAAGAGGTTAAGTATCGTAGTTTCAACAATGCTAAATTGTTATACATAGTTACTAAAATCAGTTTCACAACACTCATCGGCATCCACGAAGATACTCGCCCAATCGCTTATGAAGCGAATAAACGGTAGAGTTACAGTTCTATGTAATCTCTGGACTGTAAGTAATTGCTCCTTAAAATCGCAGGCTAAGTTTCATAATGAATAAGGGAATTACGACACCAAACTAGATTATTGATCGTTGGTAAAATACTTATTTAAAATGATAACGATTATTTCAGATGAACTACCTACTTGGGTTCCCTTATCGGGGAAGGTGAGAACAGAACGCTCCGAATATCAACAAATACCTAATGGATCATAAACGGGACTAAACGCGACGAAATTTAATAAGTGCATTTTCGTTTACTACAATTATATACAATGATACCTATATATTATCATTTTTTTAAATCGACTTTTAACTTTAATTTAACTTTGATTGATCCTCGGATTATAAGAACCGCTGTTGTAACGCAGTTGAAACGTCAAGCAGTAAAGTGCAAGAATGTACGGTGGCCTGCACATCAAGTTACTACAATCTGTCAAATTCTTCAATCGAACCTCACTATTATGTCAAACGTGTTTGGTTCAATATCAACTGAGGAAATTTGACAGATTGTAGTAACTTGATGTGCTGGCCACTGTACTTATTTAATTTCGTCGCGTTTAGTCCCGTTTAAGTATGTGAAGTATGACTTGGATGCAATCGAGAATACTCGTAACATGGTGAGATTGATTATTTAGATCTATTTCCTTACCCCCCAAGAAGGCGTTGGTATAAAATAGTATCCTTATCTAAATAATGACTCGAGTATGGTTTACACTACGTATTATGCAATTCAAAATGATCGCCGTTTAAATTTCCGACAATACCTATTTTAAAATTAAAATTATAGAGCTGGAAGGATTTTAACAAAAAATTAATTTGATCCGTTCTTGCGGCATAATATTATTTGAAATATGACTTTATAAATGTAAACACGAACCATGTAAATTGCTCGTTGTCTATTTAATCACAATAACGGCATAGTATACAATATTTGGAGTACCTAATCAAAATAAATAGTCACTTTTTCTAGGGAAAACACTCAAAGTTTTTTAATAAGTCTTATTTCGAATTTCGGAAACGCGAGGACGCGAGGTCAGCCTTTGATTGGATTGGTTAGTTGTCGGGCCTTCTCACTGAAACCAACTGAAACTGAAACGTTGTCTATGACATTACAGGTGCACAAACAAAAAAGACTTACCCGATTTTTAGCCTTACTTCCCTTAAGTTCCCTCCAAAAACATAAATAGTGATAATAAAAAAAAATAACTAAACTTGAATATTATAATACAAATAGACTTTATATGCTCCATACAAACGGCTACCACTGTAAGACGTATTCTCTACCTGTAGGTAAGTAGGTACTTAGGTTTTGCAATGAGTATTCGTCTCGGCGCATCATCGTACATCGCGGGAGAACTTTCTTCATGATAACAAGCAGTTGCTGCAAATTTAATAATTTTCGTTTACTTACAATTGGGTATTTGACAATTTTTTTTTATGTGTTTAATCAAAAGACGCCACAATTTAAGAAACATCGTTGAAAGAATCACTTGATTCTCATTTGAATTACCTGAGATATCACAACTTTAAGAGCACGTATTTTGGGCAAACCCAAAAACGCTCTATACAAATGGCTATTGAATCGTGACGTCACGATTCAACCTTCTGTATGCGCGTCTAGTAAATTTTATATGGTAGCTATATCAAATGTTTCGTTTAAGTATATGGTTTTATAATAAAAGTTGATGAAAAATGTACGGGTAGTTCAATGATATAATTATTTTTTTTTAATTTTATACTTTAAAAATGGACTTGCCCATGAAACTTTCAATGCTCACAAAACCAGCTAGATGTTATATTTTTAACTGAAAATGTTGGCCATTGGTTCTTATTTACCAATATTTTGATAGAGTATCAATATTTTTTACTAAATCGAGATTAGTCAAATACCCAATTACTTACCTATATATTATATTATTTTTTAAATCGACTTTCTTTTAACTTTGATTGAAGGCATTATAAGAATCAAAAAATCTGTTTGTAAGTATATAAGTATTTTGGTCTGTAGGTACAGTTCTTCTTCGCCTTATTTTTTTATTTCATTGAATAAATCTAAGAATATCTTGTCTTGTCTGATCCCTATATCGATCGTTGAGATGTCCCGCCGTCGCGCAAAGATAATAGACAGGGATATTAATTCCATAACAAAAGCCATGGCTTTTATTTTTAGGCACAATGCTTAGGTACAGTAGGTACACATACCTAGAGCTTTATTATGGCGGACGTCTGGTCCTTGGGGTGTCCCGGGATCTGGTTTCGTGATATTCTCACTCATGGCCTTGAGAGTCTGGAAGGAAGGTTACCTTCATCGAGTCGGTCCGGTTTTGTTACGATAATAAATTGAATCCAAAGACAAAGAAGATCTCAATGAAAAATTATATTGTATTTGATCTCTAATTTTGGCCCAATTTCAAGTTTTTGAAAGTGCATTATCTTTAAATTTATTAATTTAAAAAAGTGAGATAACATTCAGTGCCCATAGCATTTTCTTAAATTATCCCACTATCCGGATAAAAAAAACAACTTGTTAGTTTTTATTGAACCACAGTCCTTTGAATTAAAGACGTCTCCCTCCACATGGCCAAACGTGGTCTAAAGAAAGTTAGTTTTGATTTAAGACTGAAATGAAAATTACATCATTTGAGACTTTTTAAACCATGACACTTAGAATAATACCATGACATCATCATTTTGAAATTATGACTAACTTTAGTCTCCTTTCTGTAATAAAGGGGCTTAAATTGGTCGTCATATTTTAAAAAGATTTTACCGCAAAAATGGACTAATAGTTGACTGCCGGTGACTATCCCAATACCTACTCGTAGTTTGTAAAAATATTTCAGTCTAAAAACAAAAAAGAATGCATCGGAATAATAAATAAAATATAAAATTTTGCATTGTGCTCATCGAGCCTGCCGGTGATAATTCCAATGTGTCAGTTTGTTTGTATATACCTATTTTTCAGTATAAAAAAAAGAAAGAATGTGTTGTAAAACATATGTAAATAAAATATACTTATGTTACATTTTACACAACGAACCTTTTCATGATATTTTATTTGAAATCGTTGTTTCAATTTAAAATGTTGGCTCTTTCAATTTCAACTCGATACCTTTATGCTTCTGATTCGAAATAAAGGGTCTTGTTGACACACAGACGGAGGGAGAAACGGACATTTTAAATGGCATCCTGGCTTTTCTGCTACGTTTGAAAGGTGCATTTCCCAAGAAATAGGTTTAATTACCGCGCGCGGTAATAGGTACCTAAGGTATGTAAGTAGTTACTTATCTTAGAGGTATATGTTTAACCAACTATTCAGTTTCAATCTTTTTTCAAAAGCGGGATTTTGGACTGTCAATCGCTTTTTTTGCAGTTAAACGTTCCGTACAAAATTCTTATGTCTCTACTAACTTTACGCGGTGCTGCGCGTGTTAAAAGATTCTGTCGTGAATTACGATTCGTTGTAGGGCCGAGCCCCTAAATCTGTTTGTTTATAAATTGCCTAGAGAGTCCAAATCTTCGACCATAAAGTACGTAACTTCACCCAAGGATGAGGCGCTTCCTAAACCAAAATGACCTCCGCTGCCTGGATGAAGTCTAGATTTTGTCGCCCCTACTAGTCTAGGCTACCGACTTACCAGTGGCGTATAGTTACCGCCCGGTTTTTTCCTCCCCCCTCCGTTGGATCAAGCTGAGATGTAGCGCCACTGATGCTAGTGACTTCGGTGCCACGTCACCACCGCACGTTGGGATATTAAATTTTCCCTGTTGGTAATGACATCTATTTAATTGTGATGGCGATTGACCATGGAAATTCGGGCAGCTCTGCAACTGAATTTCGCAATTTAGTCTAACACAATGCCTAATACTAACGTTAATAACTGCGGACATTACATGCCCCGAAATATTCAGACTATTATTGCTATGTATGCCATAATAGTGCGGGGTGTGTCTGTGAACATTTACATCCCTTTAACCATGTCTTCTACCAATCATTAGAAACACATTTATTCTGATTTTTTGAAATTTGCATTAAAAGAAACTTTAAGAACATGTACTTACACATAACATTGTTCATTTGGCACCTAATGGGAAGTTGCTAAAAAAATCTGACGATTAACTAATCAAAAGTCGTAGAAAAATAAATGTGGTCCAGAATGGTTTATAAAACACTTGGGTAAAGTTCCTTTACATCCCGTAAATGATCACAGATATATCCTTTACTACACATTATTATTGTAATAAGCTCGGGTTAGATACGTAGATCTCCTGTCAGATCAATTTTGAAGAGTGCGGTAACTAATTAATTGCTACAAAAGCCTTTATTTAGTTATACCTGCCACTGTTTGTCTGCAATATTAATTTTAATCCATTTTCCGGTTACCGATTGAACTGAACTGGTAAATTGAAGGACAATGCAAAATGATTGTGACAATGGTGCTGATCTGATGATTTATTTTAATTTGATAGGCGGCAGACGAGCAGACGGATCGCCTGATTTAAGCTAAGACACCAGCAAAACCAATGAATTCACAAGTGCGCTGCCAACGTTTTAACTCCCTTTCCCCGATTGAATCTACGCTACAATACCTTCCATAACAGAAAGTTAACCCCGTTTACAGACATTTCGTGCCCAAATTGACACCTGCCTGGGAGCCCGAGTCCTTTCTCCATTGCGCGTTAAAAATACTGGGAAAAACCCAACATACTACAAAATATACTCAGTTCGCTATGGGTTTTACACCCGGGAGTCCGGTGATAGTTTCATCAAACTTGCTCCTGTACAGTCAAACAGATTTCAGGTGAACTGCATGCGTATGATATTAGCATGAGAATCAGATTAAAAGTTGGTTGGTAGGTAGGTATGTGGTTGCAATGGTACTAATTAAAGGAGTGGGAGGTGGGAGTGACATGATTCGGCATGAATGGGCCGGCTCGAACGGTGTGATACTTCGGCCTCACAGAAGACCTGAGTGAAGCAGCGCCTGCGCTATGTTTCGTCGTGTGAGTGGGGAGTACCGGAGACCCAATTGGGGGAAAGGGGGTTAAAGGTTGGCAGCGCACTTGTGACTCTACAGTGGTTGTTGTTGTGTCTATGGGCGGCAGCAATAGATGATCATCATGTGATTCGTATGCTCGTCTGGCTCCTATCACATAAAAAAGGATGATTCATTTTAGGCTACTTTATTATCTATTTTTAGGTAATATTATGTAGGATCATGGTCGAACCGTACACCGGGCTCAGAAGCCACAATTTTGAACGAAACCGGAATGACGCGTTGAGGTAATATGTTTTATGTCATATGTGACAGACGAGCTGTCGGATCACCTGATGGTAAGCGATTTAGACACCCACAACGCCAGTGGAGTCACAAGTACGCTGCCAACCTTTTAACTTTCTCCCTCCCCGAATAGACCTCTGATACCCTCACTCACTCGGCGAAATAAAAAAAATAATGGTGATGAATGCAGCCTCGGAATTCTTAATTATGTTGACAACTTAATTGGGGGAGGATCGATAGTAACAGTGTATTCAGCCGTTAGTGCTAGCATTGTCTGGAATCCCTATATCCCTTGCCTTGAAGGTGTCACATGTGTCGTCCTCGGGAGTCGTCCCACGCACCCCGAGGGCCGCGCGCAAGAGCCTTCGCGCAGGGGGTCGGCGAAAGTGAATGCCTACGCGCTCCCCACCAGCCGCCTAACGGGGTGGGCCCGCTCATATATAAACTCGAACCCGAGATAAAATAATAGAGTAGAAACAGTTCCAGCGTCAGCTAGTGGAACGGCCGTCCCCCGCCCCATCATGCGAGGGTTCTGGAGCCAAGTGGTCAGTGTCTTATATTCACAATTCAAGGACCGGTTCAATAATAAAAAAAGAATAAAAAATTTGTCGCGGTTAAATTCAGGTTTTGGTTTGTGTCCGGTAGACGGTAAGGGTGCTGGGTGTATCCCAAATTAGATTCGCGCGGCGGTTATGTTTGAAATTTTCAGTGCATTGTATTTTTTTGCAAAAATAGAAACTTGTGCAAATTCAAAAAATAACAATCACGAGTTTAAACTCTAATATCCGTTAAAAACACAGTTAATAATAATTAAAAACTGACTAACATAACATTTCAATAATCGAAGTGTGAGTTAATATTATTCAGCTTTAGTATATTGTGTTTCGACGGAAGTAGGTTTGTTAATAAGTAAATTATCTTAATTAATTCACATTTCTTTCTGTTATATATTTTACTGTTCAAATTACCTAGGTACACGCTAAAGTGGATTGATTTTGTAAATACAAAAAGGTTCAAAGTCGTCAATTATCTAAGTAATTCCCTAAGTCTTCGTCAAACGTGGATATTCGTCGCATTAAAACAATTAAAACCTTTCTACCTTTACGCGACTTCCTACAGGCGACAAAATACGCATCTATAAATGGTGAAATGCCCCTACTCAATACAACAATGGTGTTTCTTTTTGTCACCATTGAGTATAAAAGCTATCTCCCGACTCTTACTCATTGTCTCGCCATTGTTCTAAGAATTTATTGTAATTATATGGCATATCTCAACTAAGTAGTTAATCTTCAATTGTAGGTACTTACTCTGGTTACATAACGTGCGTTTTAGGTTCCGCTCCAAAGAGTTCCACTGCCGGATCTCTTGATCTGGCGATGATCGTTTAAGATAATAAAGTAAATCTTATGGCTCGTGGTTGTAACACTTCACATACAAATACGGAAACATGTTTAGCGACGCGGATTTTATAACAGGGCCGAGCAAATCCGCCTTCAAAAATGGACTTCTTGTTTACATGTTTTTGAATTCTAATGTATTGTTTGATTCTAAGCTGAAACGGATCTGTTCTGAACTGAACTGAACTCTGATTACCGATCATCCGATCTTATTTGAGAGAAGGTACCCAATCGAAAAAAAATAATTTAAGAATGTCACCTTAAAAACAACAATGACTAAAGATAATTTCTGAAAAGCATTTACAATCCATACAATGGACTTTTAACTGTTGAAAATAAAATTGCAATTGATGATTAAATTACGGTGGACGCGCGGCCGTAAACATCGGATAGAGTCGTAAAATATCTCACGCCGTATAGGAACCGCGTCTCATGTAAATCCGTGTCGATTAAGTCCGAAAACGTAAAAATTAATTTGGCCCGAATCGTATAAGGATCGCCATTACAATTGTGAGTGTCAATCGGGTATTGTCGCGGGCTGACGCAACGCTTTGCGTAACGTCCGCGGCGTATCGTATTATTAGCGCGATGTGTGAACTACGCTAATGAACCGGGTGCACTTTCACACTGAATTTTCTCCGTTATTTTACATAAGATGCTCAACTCAGGCAGCTCGACACTGAAAATACATTCAAATACAAATTGCTTCCTACAGTAAAATGCTAAGTAGTTTTGTTAGACAATTGTTTTCCGCGCTCCGTTTAGGTCAAGTTTGTGTCAACACATCGACAAACAAACAGAAAAAACCTTTTATGAAAATATTGGTCGCAGCACTTGTTATTATGTAACTCAGAATTTTTTTTTTTTTTTTTTTTTTTTTTTTTATGTTATAGGTAGAAGACGAGCAGGCGGATCACCTGATGGTAAGCAATTGCCGCCGCCCATGGACACATGCAACACCAGTGGAGTCACAAGTGCGCTAAAATTAAAGAATTAATCGGTTGTTAATTTTTCGACAACGTAATTCAGTTTTGAAACAATTGGGATTTAAATATTCGGAACAACATGTCATGTTGTTTACGTATTACGTATACGAATGTGGGTATAATAATAATGTCCGGCAGAAAGTAATTGCAAACAAGTTTTCCATACATAGGTATAAAACTGGCGAGTGTGTTTAGTAAAGGGATCGGCGGAAGTGTAGTTTCCTTCATTTGAAGCCGCTGCATCCTTGATTGACCAAACCAGAAGCGCGAGTCACCGGCCGCCGGCGCCGCTGCTGCTGCGCACCCGCCACTAAACTACACTTTCCTTTTGTGAATCATCTAAACAAGATTACATAATAGTCCATGATACGGTCACTATAATATTATGCAATCGTAATCCTAACAAGGTCCGATTTAGATTGTTTAGACCAAATGCCTTTAATTGTACAACTCCAATTTCTCGTTCGGTGACGCATGTCTAACACTTCCTTTAAATGGGTTTATTTTTTAGTTAGTTTTAGATTTAGGCTTTGCGAAGTATGAATTACATGGGATTTGATACTTTATATACCTAATTTTAAATTATCTTATTGTGTGCGTAGTGAAATTACTAACACAGCTTTGCGATTCCTTAGTTTAGAGCTTGCGAAAGAGATTTTTAACATTTTATCTACTCTATCATATAGGAACGTTTCCCTATTTATCGTATTTTTTGTATTGTTTCAGGTTACCCTTGGGGTAATATTCCAAATCGCTCTAGTTTCGGGCAAGGCGTTGTTACAGCATAATCAACAAACACAGCAGCAGCAACAGTTGGAGGAGAATTCTAAAAACCCGGCCACAGCGCAAAGACGTGATGGGTACGACTACCCGGCGCCGCCGCATGACCTCGTGAACCCCTTCCAAGAGCACAACGACCTCCACTCGCACGGAGACCACCACGAGGTACTGCACCATCGAGGAGCACCACGCAGAGCACCACGAGGAGCACCACGAGGAACACCACGAGGAGCACCACGAAGAACACCACGACCACCACGACCACCACGACCCAGGCTACTGGAAGAAGAAACTGATATGGAAACCCGGATGGAAAAAGATCTGGAAGCCCGCTAAAAAACAAATACATGTACCTTCATGGAAAAAGATATGGAAACCGATCTGGGTGCCAACGAAGATTCCAGTATGGAAGGAAATCAAAGTACCTGACTGGAAAAAAGTATACAAGCCCGAGTGGAAACCCATTAAAGTACCGGCTTGGAAGGAAGTGAAAGTACCTGACTGGAAAAAAATAACAGTTCCTGTTCATAAAGACATAGTCGTGCCTGGTTGGAAAGATATAAAGGTACCGGCTTGGAAGAAGGTTTGGGTACCGGAGTGGGTTAAGGAAGGAGTTCCCGGAGAAAAGTACTTAGGTAAAGATCACGATGGATGGGAATATACTTCACACGACCTTTGGAGGAAGAAATTAGTCTGGAAGCCGGTTTGGAAGAAATACTGGAAGCCAGGCAAGAAGCAAATCTGGATTCCTGACAAGAAACTCGTGTGGAAGGACGAATGGAAGCAGATTTGGAAGACAGAAAAGAAGCAAATCTGGGTTGATGACAAGAAATTAGTATGGAAAGAAGCTTGGCAACAAATCTGGAAGCCTTCGAAGAAACTCATTTGGGTACCTGACAAGAAACTGGAGTGGAAGGAGGCTTGGAAACAGATCTGGATTCCCAAGTGGAAGGATATCTGGGTACCTGATGTGAAGAAGATCTGGCGACCAGTATGGATATCAGAATGGTTTCCTTCTCCTGACCACCACGAGCACGTCCATGAGTCCCACGGGTGGGATCGCAGCGACAAAAACGTGGATGCAAACAAAACTATAGACTCCGAGCAGCAGCGACAGCAGCAGGCTCCGCAGCAAATACGTGAGGCGCCCAACGCGACCTAATCTATTACTAACCAAGGCTAACGCGACCTAATTTATTGATGATCAAGGCTAACGCGTCATAATATAACCAATGACAAAGGCTAACGTTTAATGTAGATTTAACGTCAGGCCGGGCCCACCCGCTGCGGTCGGATTGAGCATTGTCTGCCATAGAGAAAGAGTCAAGACTGGAAAGTGGCTTCTGGTCAGAGGAGATATAAAGGAACAATCGCGCGATGGCACCCCGTAGGTAATTCTTTTTCCTTAAATATTGAATACCTATATTGTAAGCCATGCGAAAATGTGCCCGCATTGCGATTTTTCCTTTATAAGTTAAGAGGCTAATGCTGTGAAATACTCAGTCAGAATCTCTTCTAGAATATTTTTGTTACAAAGAGAAATGTTTTGTTTTCGTAGAAAGCTTTAAACGATTTGTGTTATACAAGTTACCAGCCCGATAGTTTAAGTTGTTATGCGTGCTGAATGCACCGTTGCGCCCTCATGTCTAACGTGGCAAGGGTTGTAGTCTCTACCCACTGAAGCTCTGTTATGTTGTTGTTTATAGTATTAAGGTAGATTAGGGCATACTAGGTATGTAATTATTATTAAATGCGAATACCAATGAAATAAAATATAATTTGTGTTGGACATATAAATTATGAAGTTTTAATTGAACATTTTTTTTCAATAACTGTCAGTTAATAAATTTCAAACACAGTATTTAAACGGTACAATATTTAAAGTAAATAAGTCAATCCTCGGTTATCCTCATTCCTAAAGTACAGTCATCATCATATTAAGTAGATAGTTTAACATCCCATCAAGGTGTTTCTTATACCTACATTACATACATTATCACGTTTTCTGCAAGTGTTCTACTTAGGCACTGAACGAGTATCTAAATTTAGGTTTTTTATGTGATAGGTGGCAGACGAGCAAACGGATCACCTGATGATAAACAGTTGTCGCCGCCCATAGACACCACCAACAACAGTCACAAGTGCGCTGCTTCATCCTGGTCTTCTGTGAGGCAGTGGTATCACTCCGGTCGAGCCGGCCCATACAAAGAGTCAAAAGAGTCAGACTTAGAAAAATTTAAGACACTAGAATATCTTGTAAACAAAATATTATAAACCCAAAATTAGAGAGGGTGGGTGTATGAAAAGTGAATAAATCTTCCATTAACTATACTGGTATGTAGTTATAGGTATCAACGTCCGCAACTTTGTCAAAAGTGTCACCGAGAAGTCCTTAGAATCATGAACATTTACTTGAGGCGCATACGATAACCTAGAAAAATATGTAAGTACTTACCTACCTAATATTGTAATTCAAGTAATCATTTCTGCTGAATACATTTGCATTAAATCCAAAAGATAGGTATACCTACTTAGTCAAAACTTTCTTTTTTTTTTGAGAGACAAAAATCACATTTACTTAGGTATATTCACGACGTAATCTAAAAGTACTCGTAGAATAAAAATGTATAAATCCCTCAGGCTAGATAGAGTGACGATTTGCGCAGGATAGCTGGCAAGAGCTGGTTGTGAGATGCGAATATTAAGAGAGGTCTATGTCCAGCAGCAGTCGACTGTAACAGACTGATGAAAAATATGACTTTAATTTAAAAACAGATTTACAGTAAATCTATTTTAACATTAGGAAGGTAAGTAAGTACCTTTCTTTAGATTTCTGATTAACTATTTTTTAATTTTTAGCGATACCGATATTTTCATACTTCTTTTTCTAAAAAAAAATCTAGTTAAATTTCCAATTTATCATATATCCTACTTACCTACGTTATGTTGCCATATATTTAGATTTTTTAGGAAGAATTGCCGACTTTGATGGGAGTTAAGAAAATATAGAGAAAATGGAGGATTCTTACCCTTTAGGGTGCTGACTTGGACACTTTTCTCTAACGTCCTTCCTCCATAACACTCGAAACGCAGGAGTTCAACCACAAGATGAGGTGGGTGATGGACCGATCTGGATGACCAGAATACCTTTGCCTAGTAGTGAATAAGGAATGGACGTGATGGAACTTAAAACTTTAAAATTGCCAAGAAATAAAGTTGAATGTCACAACAAAAGATCTGTCGAATTAATGAATGAATATGCTTTTTATTGCACACAAAACAGAGGTATAAAACTTAAAACTAGTTATAACAGGAGTAATGTACAACAAAGTTAAGTTAAGTGTTAATGTGCGAGCTAACAGGAGAAATAAGTACCTACTTTAGTTGAATCAATTAATTTACTAGACAGCTTAATATTTTTTACCTATTTAGGTACATGACAGAGCTATTAAAGAAGGGCGCTACCTGTTTGATTTTGGCAAAATATAATTCACAGTGTCTGGTGGTTTTATTTTTTGTATTCCTATTTTTCTACTACTTAGGTCTATATACAAAAGACTTATAGCATCGCAGATGTCCATACGACGTCAAAAAGCTAAGACTTGTTAAGGCCAAATTCACGATAGCTATCACGGAAAGGTTGATGTTTGACTTTAATCCTTTTTTTTTCTATGGACTTTAAGCCCGCGCACGGTGACGGCCGCGCGTGTGATTCCGCCAACGTCAAGTGTTTAGAGAGACACGTTATTTTTAAAGAAAATGGCCAGTTACATGACTTTAATCCTTAAAACTCTAGTACGTACAGCGTCAAGTGTCGCGCTAATAGTGTTGCCGCCATAGAAGACTTCATTCGAAATATAAAAAAAGAGAAAAAAGAAATGTTTATTCGGTACCAAAATAACAAAAAACAACATTTAAACTTATGAAAAACACAATACTTAACACGCTAGGTAAGGTAATACTTACCTGCCTATTTATATAGCGTATTTTCGAAATTCAACTTATCTACAAGCTAGATTTACACACAACTACCTACTACCTATTTCAAACGCTTTCAGTATGACTAGAGACTATAATAGAGACTAATGATTGATCGAAGAAATTTTAAGATATTATGTAGAGTTCTACTTTAAAATAATACTACTTAGGTACATATTACCTATAAATTTTATCTACTGTATCCGAAAAATATGGAATAAAAATTGATGCCTCTGAAAAACAACAATAACTGACAAACAAAATGTAAACTTCTAAAATGTACGTACAAACGATTACAAAAAGATGCGTTGTTTTGGTAGGTACATTTTATCAGGTACATGCTAGGTATTTAAATACATACAAAGGCATATTTATGATTGATAGTCTAGGTGTAAGGATTTTAGGAATGATCGTTTATGTTGTTATACCTAAATTAAGAAAAACTTAAGTAAGAACTTGTGGCATTTCATTCCATAATACCTAATACTTATATTAGTCATCAGTTTTATTTTGCTCATAATAAATTTTTTACATGCGTGGTTTTCTTATAATAAAGCAAAATATATTAAAACAAGGGGAACTAGGTTGTTATTTTTGCATTTAATAATAACAACAGAAAGTGAAACAGCTATTCAAAATAATTTATGTATACATCTACCAAGTTAATTGCCTGCAAAGAGCGCATTAAATGGAGCTTAAATACATAAATGCATAAAAAAATTGCGAACTCCAATTAAGATTAGAATCAAGTAAGTAACCAGGTATCTCTTCTTAACTCTAAAAACTTACATAGGTCCGAGTAGGTATGTATTTAAGTAAATACCTAGCTAAAGGCGACAGGATCAAGTTCAAGTATCTTCAGATGAGAATTCCCGGTTAGATTCTGGAAATGGAGAGGTTTTTGTATTCGTACATTTTTATCGATAATTTTAGGCGGGTGTGGAGAGCGTCGGTAACTCATTGTATACGAAAGCTCCTTCAGTAAGGGAGATCGTCGGTTCGAAGCCATGCATGGATTTATATTGATCAATGTATTAAGTCTCTTAATACGGCTTACATGTCGAGTGCTCGAGAATTGCCCCTTAGATTCTACGTATCGGCTCTATCGCATACCTACCGATCAAATTCTTCTAAAGGTTCACCCACCCGGAATCGACCACAACGCCAGGCGAAAGTTGTGTGTCATGATCGTTAGCTTTTTCTAGTTCATTACTTATAATTACTTACAAGATAAACGATTTCACTAAACTTCTCTTGAATCATTATCTAACATTATTTTTATGCAATACCTATCGGTTATTTAATTTGTTGCACCTATAACTCTTAAATTAACGATGGCGGTGTAGAACCATCTCACTGTTGAGATGTACATAAGAGGTAAGATAAAGTTATTAGTGTAGGTATGTACTCTTATTGGTATAAAGGTCGTAGGTAGGGATTTCCCAGTTAATCCTAGATACTCGGGATTGTAATATATGTAAGTTGGTAATATTAGGTACTATTGCCGTGTGTAGGGTTATACCTAAAGATTAATAATATACCTACTCGTAAGCAGAAAATCAAAAACTTCATTATGCTTTTGATGATTTATTCTATTTCTTAAATATTTATCCTAGGTAGGTATATTATTAAATAGTTAAATTACTACCTATTTAAATCTCTGGAGTAACAAAGATTTAAATCTTTGGTTACAATAAAATACAACTGAATTTTACTAATTTTAATTTACTTAAATATTAATTTAAATAACGCAACATAATAATTTACTTTCATAGCACCCTATTGCGAAATTCTTGAACAAGATAACCTTTGAAAACTAGGTAGGTAGGTACTAAAATCTCTTAAATAATTCATTACAATTACTAAGTATCAAAGAGTAACACAGGTCGAACAAACAACTGAATTATAATCTATTAAATAAATAAATTCACACAACATCTCATTCCTTGACCTGACTCCGTGCTACTATGCTATAATTAAGCACTTGTGTTACAGATATCAGACAACAGAGGATCACAAATATAATACTTAAACACATAATTTAACACCCAGATACTGAAAAAACACGTAAGTAAGTGTTTATCACACGAATGTTTGTCCAGGGTGGGGAACGAACCCACGACAGCGACAGAGGCAGGGTCACTACCTAATACGCTATCCGGACAGTCTGAATCGAACAATAATTAACTCTTACATTCTTTCCGGATTCCGTAGAATTATTCTGATCAGTTGTATCCACCAGTATCAATCAATTTCAAAATCACAATATCTGATTCTCTGGAAAGCCAACATTCGACTATCAAAAATGTGCCATGCATATCTGCATGCAGCTAGGTACAATTTCCCGAATATCTTGTACAGTCAACCTCACATCAGGTTACCACAATCTGTCAAATTTCTTCAATCGAACTTCACTTTATGTCAACGTGTTTGGTTCAATATTAACTGAGGAAATTTGACAGATGTAGTAACTTGAAGTGCTGGCCACTGTACCAATTTTTTAATACAATCAAATCAATACAATCCTCCTAAAAATTCATGCGAATGTAAAAAAACACAAAAGTGGATTTGCGAAAAGCCATAAATTATGTAGGTACCTAGATAATGGCATTGTCTGTTTGTGTTTTTCACAGATCTATATTTACAGACAGTTTGTCTACTTCTAAACCAGTCTTCTCTAGTCAGTTTTTTTGGTGGCAGACAAGCAAACGGTATACTGATGGTAATGATTGCCGCCGCCCATACACATTTGTAAACCCGTAGAATCCAAGAGCGCTGTCACAACAGCGCACTTGTGATTCTACTGGGGTTAAAGGGTGGTGTTGTGGTAGCGGCCTCTTAAGTTGGCGGCCATCTAACCTTGTTAAGAATACTCCGGACTATTATAATTTTCGAACTAAAAAACAAAATCCAAATCGGTTTATCTGTTTGGGAGCTACGATGCCGCGAACAGACACACGCACAGACAAGCAACAGACACGTCAAACTTATAACAACCCAGTCATTTTTGCGTCAGGGGTTAAAAATAAGTTAATAGTGCATAAATAAGATAATGAACTGTGGTTGTAGCTAATAACCATTTTTATTTCCCACAAAAATGATAGGGTCAACTCTCCCCATACCCCGTTCAAGTGTCCCTGCTGGTGGGGAGACTTGACTCAGGTCCTCATTTTTTTGAAAAATGCCATAAAATGTTACCTGCATATTTTATTAGCAATACAATTATGCACAAATGTACCTACTAAGTAACGCATCGCATAAGTGTATAATTGATTCCTAAACCCAATAAGCAAGTAATTATGACATGAATGTAAAAAGTGGTTCAACTCTCCCGGACTTCCCTATATTCCACTAATCTGACAATTTTCGATTGACGATAAGAAGTTAGTGGGTTACAAACTGTAAAAAAAAACGTCATCTTGACTTTCTCGAGCGTGGCTAAATTTTTTTTATTTTTTAAGGGAATAATTCAACGTTCACGAAAAATATATAATCTGACGATTTCCATAAGCCGAAGGAAGGAAAAATAATCGATAAAGTTTAAAGCGTGCAGCTACGTGGTGCCGGGTATTCCCCTCTCCGAGTTTTCTATTCCTCTTCACTCTTTCTCTATCTAGTCTCTCTCACTCTGTCCCCACTCTGGGTTCTTTTCCCATGACGCCATGAACAGCGATCGCGCAGATGGTTTTGTTTACAACGTATTTAAATATATTTTTCATATTTATTTCTTACTAGGGCCGCCCGCAACTTCGTTTGCGTGAACTTTATGACTCTTGGCTTAAAGATGAAACAGACTTGGAACCCCCTTTTTGCTCCATTAGGGGTTTAAGTTTGGAATATCCTTCCTTATAGGATCTCATCCAAAAATGGTCATCACATTTGACAATTTTCCATTCCATTTCATTCCATATTTGTTATAGTGGAGCTGGGCTCTTAGAGTTTCCGAACCAGATTTTCCATGATCTTTGATTTATTTCTTAGCATCACAAAATGCTCATCATCTGAACAACTTTTGTTAAAGTGCCATTGACCTACCTCTTATAGTTTAGGCCGGCTGTTGTGGTTCTACATCAAGGGAGCCTGGTCTTCAAAAATATAATATATCCTATAAGTTGCCCTGATATTACAGCTATACAATAAAAAAGTTTCATTGTTCGAATTGGTTCAGTAGTTTCCGAGGATTACGCGAACAAACAGACAAACAGACAAACAGATAAACAGACAAACAGACAACAGACAAACAGACAGACAAAATTTTAAAAAATCATTGATTCATGTTCTGTTACTGTTTTTAGTCGTCCTAAGTTTTTGGAGATAAATATCTTCATGTACAGACACTGCTTTTTTTACATTTTTGTTATATGTATAGAAGATAAATAAAGTTTTGTACGGTGGCCGCCACCATCAAGTTACTACAATCTGTCAAATTTCTTCCAATCGAACCTCACTTTTATGTCAACGTGTTTGATTCAATATCAACTGAGGAAATTTGACAGATTGTAGTAACTTGATGTGCTGGCCACTGTACTTCAAAAATATATACTGGTTTATTGCATGCTAATTTTTCAGTTGTTTTCAATTCGTTAAGTTAAAAGATTTGAAAAAATAAAAAAAAATTTTTCTATTCAGATTAGGCCAATCCCTCCAGATAATAGGGTTTTGACAAAAAAATTATGTGTTAATCAAAAGACCTCTCAATTTAAGAACATTATTGAAAGAATTGCTTGATTCTGATTTGAATCACCTGAGATATCACAACTTTAAAAGCACATATTTTGGGCAAGCCCAAAAACGCTCTTACAATGGCTACAGGCAAGTGACGTCACACGCTTGTATCTTGTATGCGCGTCTAGTAAATTTTGTTTGGTAGCTATATCAAATGTTTCGTTTAAGTAATGGTTTCATATAAAAGTTGGTGGAAAATGTATGGGTAGTTCAATGATATAATATTTTTTTTAAATTGATCTTTTAAAAATGGACTTGCCCATTTAACTTTGAATGCTCATAAACCGACGTTATATTTAACTGAAAATGTTGGCCATGGTTCTCATTTACCAGTATTTGGAAAAGTAAAATATTTTTTACTATATCGAAATTAGTCAAATACCCTATGTCAGATTATGAGACAAACGTTAAGGTAATAGATGAACCTATATATCTTAATCTGACGCGCTCGACTATTTCAAAATGGCGATTTTTTTTTGCTCATCAATAATGGCCGCGAGTTTTGGTCACATCTAAATCGTCAGATTTATTAATAAACCTTTTTTTAGGTTTTCAAAAATACTAAGACATGGATGCTATAATACTGACGCGCTCGAGTATGTCCATGCAACTATTTTTTTTTACATTTTGAAAATTTTACAGCGACTTTCCCCCACCGATGGAAGTATGGATATTATATGACATTTTTTTTTTCTATCATGTAAGCTTCGCAATCCAATATGTCTCTTTGACGCTCGAGTAAATCCCTATTAGCATCCTGGGCTCCCTACTAAGATTGAAGTCTAGGTGTAAGGATTTTAGGAGTGATCGTTCATGTTGTTATACCTAAATTAAGAAAAACTTAAGTAAGAACTTGTGGCATTTTCATTCCATAATACCTAATACTTATCATCAGTTTTATTTTGCTCATAAATACATTTTTCGCATGCGCGGTTTTCTTATAATAAAGCAAAATATATTAAAACAAGGGGAACTAGGTTGTGTTATTTTTGCATTTAATAATAACAACCGAAAGTTGAAACAGCTATTCAAAATAATTTATGGATACATCTACCAAGTAATTGCCGCAAAGAGCGCATTAAATGGAGCTTAATACATAAATGCATAAAAAAATTGCGAACTCCATTAAGATTAGAATCAAGTAATACCAGGTATCTTCTAACTCTAAAAACTTACATGGTGCGAGTAGTATGTATTTTAAATTAATTCCTAACTAAGGCGGCAGAATCAAGTTCAAGTATCTTCAGTTGAGAATTCCCGTTTAAATTTTGGAGATGGAGAGGTTTTTGTATTAGTAGGTACATTTTTATCTAAGTGGATACGAAAGCTCCTTCAGTAAGGGAGATCGTCGGTTCGAAGCCATGCATGGATTTGACCAATGTTTTAGGTCTCTAATACGGCTTACATGTCGAGTGCATGAGAATTGCCCCTTAGATTCTACGTATCGGCTCATCGCATACCTATCGATCAAATTCTTCTAAAGGTTCACCCACCCGGATCGACCACAACGCCAGGCGAAAGTTTGTGTCATGATCGTTAGCTTTTTCTAGTTCATTACTTATAATTACTTACAGATAAACGATTTCACTAACTTCTCTTGACTCATTATCTAACATTATTTTATGCAATACCTATCGGTTATTTAATTTGTTGCACTATAACTCTTAATTAACGATGGCGGTGTAGAACCCTCTCACTGTTGAGATGTACATAAGAGGTAAGATAAAGTTATTAGTGTAGGTATGTACTCTATTGGTATAAAGGTCGTAGGTAGGGATTTCCCAGTTAATCCTAGATACTCGGATTGTAATATATGTAATTGGTATATTAGATACTATTGCCGTGTGAAGGGTTATAGGGAAAGATTAATAATATACCTCCTCGTAAGCAGAAAATCAAAACTCATATGCTTTTGATGATTTATTCTTTTCTTAATATTTATCCTAGGTAGGTATATATTAATAGTTAAATTACTACCTATTTAAATCTCGGAGTAACAAAGATTTAATCTTGTTACAATAAATACAACTGAATTTACTAATTTTAATTTACTTAAATATAATTTAAATAACGCAACAAAATAATTTACTTTCATAGCAACCTATAGCGAATTCTTGAAAAAGATAACCGTTGAACACTAGGTAGGTAGGTACTAAAATCTCTTAAATAATTAATTACAATTACTAAGTATCAAAGAGTAACCAGGTCGAACAACAAATGAATTATATCTATAAATAAATAAATTCACACAACATCTCATTCCTTGACCTGACTCCGTGCTACTATGCTATAATTAAGCACTTGTGTTACAGATATCAGACAACAGAGGATCACAAATATAATACTTAAACACATAATTTAACCCCCAGATACCGAAAAAACACGTAAGTGTTTAATCACACGAATGTTTGTCCAGGGTTGGGAACGAACCCACGACAGCGACAGAGGCAGGTCACTACCTAATACGCTATCGGACAGTCTGAATCGAACAATAATTAACTCTTACATCTTTCCGGATTCCGTAGAATTATTCTAATCAGTTGTATCCACCAGTATCAATCAATTTCAAAATCACAATATCTGATTCTCTGGAAAGCCAACATTCGACTATCAAAAATGTGCCATGCATATCTGCATGCAGCTAGGTACAATTTCCCGAAAATCTTGTACAGTCAATCTAACATCAGGTTACCACAATCTGTCAAATTCTTTTTTTACTTAACTTTACATCGCAAACTAATCCCCATACAGCTTAAATTATTTATTTTATCCGAACTCACGATTTGGACAATTTCACCGTGTCAAACTTATACCTACAATTATTTAGCTACAAATTATATGATATTATTCAATGGTTTCAGCACTGATAAGTTAGATACGATGGATTTAAATTCTCAAAATGCAAAAAACCTGGAATTTTCAATGAAAACAGCCCACTCACCCCTGGACATGCATAGCATGTTCGGAGGCTTTCATTTCTCAAGGAAGCCCTAATAAGGATGAGTTTTAATAGCAAACTCGGCTACGTTTGGCCTAAACCAACCAGAGGCGGTTTAGGGACAGGCACCCACTCGTTCAGCATAGCTGGTCCCCACATCCTTTTCCACACAGCGACATACACCTTCTTCTCTTGCCACGTCTTCACCCAGCGAGGGCGCCAGATGAACTTTTTTTTCCAAAATCCATGGTAAGAAGGCCCGTGGTGATGATAATGCGCTCCATGCAGGTGGTGGAAGTGTGAGGACCGGTCGCTGTAATGTGACATTAATTGCTAGGTAAAAATGTAGGTATAATGCTTATGTAAGTACTACAACTGTACTGCTTGCCAGGAACTTTGGCCAGTCCTACGACAAAATATTGGAACGATACTGCCACCTGCGGTATTTCCGGACCACTACGACCTACAAAACCTTCAAGAAAAGGGCATATCTCGCTCTGAAAGGCCGGCAGCGCACCTGTGAAGCCCCTGATGGAGTTGCAGGTGTTCATGGGCGAAGGTAATCGCTTAACAGCAGGTGATCCGTCTGCTCGTCTGCCCCCAATCCAATAAAAAAAAAAAGATATTACGAGTAACGATACCTACTAGTAGTTAAAACAAAGTCGGGTTAGTTACATTACCTACTTATTTACTTATAACTTGATTGAAATAATACACCTATTGATTTTGCGTCGGAAATGTTCACAAAAGATATCACGGTCAAGTTCTTTTCTGATGGCTTACAAACCGTCCATAGTTTTACTTCTTTTAATTTGAATAAGTAATACTTACCTTAGTGCCTAACTAATATCCGCTGAGCATTTGAAGTCGTGTTAATATTTTTTTCAACTTATCGCTAGGTAGGTAATCGTAAAATGCCAAGAAACATTGTGCACTTTAAGTACCTACGAAGTTAACACCAAGCTATTCTATACTCCATCAAAACTAGATTTTGGCAGATAGGCAGGTAAGCCTCTTATAAAGAGCTAATAGTTTTCATGGGAAATAGACCAAAATGCAACAGCAGGCATTTATTTACAATAATGGAGGTTTGTCTATGGGTGGATAAATTGTTTTACTTATTTGACTTAAGTATATCCTGTAATGGGAACATGATTTATTAACTCCACGTAATATGTTTGTAAAGGAGTGCAGTGATTACTACTAAGTATTAAAAGTTGTTATAGTTCATTATAGTCATAGATAACTGAACCTTTTCATGCACAGATTTTTAATGTTTTGACTCCATAGCAATTATACGCATTGCTATATGGTATATGGTAATGATATATTTTAGGATATAAAAATGTTCCTATTCATCAATTTGATTCGACAAATTATTATCTTTAGAAAATACTATGATTTGAGACCATTTATTTCGAGCCTGGTTACTAACTGAGAGATTAATTGCTCGTACGTTTATTTCAGCTGCTGAGTTCAACTGCGGCTATATCAGCTTTCTTCGGGAAGAGGTATCAAAAACCATAAGTTCTAGCTTGAATATTAAATAAACAAAAATACCTAAGTTACAGAAAATAACATCCTAACATCGTTTACCTCCCTACCTACCTAGGTACTACCGGTACTAGGGGATGGGGTAAGAAACATGATAGATAAGGCGACTGGTTTCGGCGACAACTTACATCACAGCATCATTCTCCTCCACATTGGCATTGGTTGGTTCTTCAGTACTTTTGACATCTTCAGGTATGGTGGGAGTAGACTGATCTATTGAATTCTCGACTCCATCGGTATCTTCTCCTGTTGTTATCCGTACATTAAGAATTAGACACATTCCAATAATAACAATCTGTAATGAAAAGAGTATATCATTATTAACTTCGAGTTTGTTTAAATTAAATTTCCGAATGAACCTAAGGTTGACCCAAAGACTGGTAGAGAATGCTTCTTAATTTTTTAAGTTCAGAAGTAGGTATGTGCAGTTCGTATACTTGTACAGTGTTTGAAATAGCATAGACCTTAGTATTTAATTAACTCTTTAATCTTAGTATTGTTACACCGAAAAGTTTCAATACTTCACCCCTTGAAATTTCAATTTTTTTTTCTGTTACCTACCACTGATAAAATTAATACAACCATTTAGTTTAATTGTAATCTAACTTTTCCATTAATAAGTTTATAATTCTTTATATAATAAAAGTGTTAGGTACTTATTTGATACGTTATTGTAGTAGGTATGTAAGTACAACAAGGGACTGACCCAATTCCGAGGTGTCATGTTGTTTGTGCCAATAATTTAATCAATGTTTAAGTGCCTTCCTGACTAGGTACTTAAATTTTTTTGATGCTAAAGAGTCCTAATTCAACATAACACTGGTAGTACATTTGGTAGATATTTCCTTTTATATGGTCATCTCATTAAAATTTTGATCAGGGTTTCTCAACTTTCCTTCCTGGGCCCGCAGAGTTTTGGCCAATGTTGTTGGCGAGTTTTTTTTGTTACTTAGCTAAAGGCATGGTTTTATTTTTAGGTAACTTACAAAATACACAATAATAGGTAATGTGGTAGGATTGCGTGGTTACAAAATCAATTAAGTAAATAATTATGCGATAATATGTTTTCTTTCTTCAACTAAAGTTAAGAGGTGTGCAGGAAGAAGATACCGCGATGGTATG
This sequence comes from Cnaphalocrocis medinalis, assembly GCA_014851415.1. NCBI lineage: Eukaryota > Metazoa > Arthropoda > Insecta > Lepidoptera > Crambidae > Cnaphalocrocis > Cnaphalocrocis medinalis. Next base: position 11,512,353 of record CM026273.1, on the reverse strand, counting down.
ATAAACGGATGGACTTACATGTCAACCGGATACCTATTACAAGTTTCTTTAATAAATAAGTACCTAAGCTTCATAAAACTATCGAAGTAGATAAGGTATATTTTAGCCACCTCAGCACTTTAGTTACCTAGCTCAAGATACCTTGGAAAGTTTGGTACTTACCACATCTCAGTCTACATCAGTGATAGGCACTTCTTTGATAGGTAGGTAGGTACTTCTAGTTTTAAGGCATGCACAGAGATACTTTTAGCTTGTTTGTTTGAGGTACCTATGTACAGTGAGTCTTATAACTATATACAGAGTGTTACTGTGGACATTTATACCTATAACCACGTGCGTGCTCTACTAACCATTTTGAACAACATTGGTAGGTACTTCAACGACTCCCCATACAAAATGACGAAGTCACGTGACTTTGTATGAAAAATTGGCGAATTGCCAAAAGTCATAGAGCATTTTGTTCAAAATTTTTGCATGTTTTGTACTTGGAACTCGTGATTAAAGGGATGATGTAAATGTTCACAGATACACCCTGTACCTACCTATATAGTAAAATAACGAAAGTCTGCTAAGCCCCTTGCCTTAGGTCTCTTAAAACCTAATTAGTAATAGAATAATACATTAGTAAATGCGAAATTCATATTTTTTTTATGTGATAGGTAGCAGACGAGCAGGCGTATCACCTGGTGGTAAGCAATTGTCGCCGCTCATGGACACTTGCAACACCAGTGGAGTTACAACTGCGCTGCCAACCTTTTATCCCTTTCCCCCCGGGGTGGGCCTCCGGTACCCTCACTACACTCGCGAAACACAGCACAGGGGCTGCTTCACGCCGGTTTTCTGTGAGGCAGGTGGTATCACTCCGGTCGAGCCGGCCCATTCATGCCGAAGCGTGGTTCTCCCACAGTTAAGAATATTAAGTAAGTACTTAGAATATTAATAGGTAAATAGGTAGCTACTGTGGAAGTAGACACACGCTCAAAATTATTTGCTTGCTCGCATTGCTCGCATTCCAGATTTAATTGACACAGGGATGCCAAAGTTTGTTTATTTATTTGGAGTTTCAGTTCCACTAAAGGTTGCAGTTAGTGGAATGCGGCCCTCGTTTGAGCACACGGGAGCACCTAACTATTTAGAAATGCGCTACACGGGTAACATAAATTGTATGGTGGGTGTACATATTATGATTCCGCGCGTAAACTGCACAGCGACTTGATGTCTTCCATGACAATGTTTCATGTTCCCGAACGCTGGCTGAGGTTTTGACACGTAACGTAACACGGCGTTGCGCATCCTGCCGCCATTGTAACGCGGCTCGCAATTTATGTAACAAAGAAAGTGACATAGGTATTGTCGATGCATCACGTAAAATTACGTGCGCATATCTGGTTCGGGCTAAAATCTTTATGGTGGCTCGTATGGTGCTTTGAATTAATGGCACTCCATTCGTGGCAGGGGAACGCAATCTTAACAACCAGTGCCCGATCACACACTTTGTGTTATGTAATAATAACGTAAGTATTTTTCTCAATTTACACTTATTTACAACTCCAAAGTAAGTTTACCTTCTTCTTTGCGTAAATGACGTAGTACAAGACGTAGTTAATACTCCAGATTCCTACTTCAAGAGTCCGTTCTACTTATGCGGGTTGCGGTTTCAGCAAAACAGCGGTCCAGACCTTCTGGACCAGAGGACCTAAAAAGAACCGGACGTTACGACCGAATCGGATTTTTTCATAAGCGCTGTACACACAGCGCTACCTTGTCTAGTAGACACAAGTAGGTAGTTAGATATTCTCATTACCAGACGGCTTCGCTTTAAGTCACCAGTTGCGGAAAAAGCGAGCAAGGGTAAGTAGGTATTTCATCCACGCTAAGCCCTACCCCTGCGATAACTCGTAGTACTTAGCCCACAGAGCTGGAGAAGTCATGGGTGTTCTATTAAGCAGCACTGCACATTAACAGGGCAGCTCATGTGGCTGATATCTTTCTGGAGCGTGTCGGTAGAAGTCAGCAGGTCTTTCTTCCGAATGTTGTCTTGTATGTGAGTAAAGCATTCAGGAGGTCATCAGGTCAGGGTGTGCTGGATGAGCTGGGCCCACCCTGATCCCCTCTTAACCACAATCCCTTCTTCGTTAGAGAGGGAAGGAGACAATAGAAATTTGACTAGGTCCTACCTACTACTACACGTCAAGCAAGGTCCGGGCCCACCTTCCACCCTAAAAAAATACTCTTACTATGAAGTTCATAGTAAGAGTACCTACCTATTTTTAAAGATAGCCTCATAATATCAAGCTATCTTCTTAACATTCAATTTTACAAAAGGAATTTAACAATACACGTGATCGCGTTCATAACACCGTTATAGGTAGGTATCTTTAGTAGCCTACTTAATCAATGGGTAAAGTTTTATTTTGTCCGTATTGAACTCATGACCCTTGCACCTAGGGCCAGTGCCTATAGTGCCTACGTACCTACATACTATACCTACCTACCTACTTGGTGGAACGTATTCTGTAAAATAACTTGTATCTATTTTCCTTTTACCTTCAATTAATTATCGTGTCGGGAGCCCGGTACTACCTATGGCCAATTTGAAATCTGAACTTTTAATAACTAGGTAGCCTAAGTATGTAGGTTATTAAAACTTCCGACACCGCGTTGTATCCTCGTTATAAAAACGTGCATTTACACCAACCCGTTACCTTAATTTTATTCAGAAAACTCCGGCAAGTCCATAGGGCTGATTATACATTATAAGTACCTACATACCTATAAAAGAGTGCGTTTGATCGGTACATATTATTACCTATAGTACCTACTCTTGGTAGATAATATTATGTTACTATAAACCAATCTGTGTAAACAGTAACGAAAACAATAATACAAACTTAATACCTACTTAAGATTACAATAAGTCCGTTACCGTTGGTATGTCGCTAATTTTCAACTTAAAAAAAATGAAAACCTACTTACCTAGACCTACCTATTAACATAGTTTCGGAAAGTGGCTGTGACATACGGACGGACTAACAATCAAAATTAACATTATATTTAAACCTAATAATTAATATTCTATAATATTCTATGTGGACAAAGTCGGAGGAAAAATATATAAGTCGTAATTTATTACTCTATGACATAAGCAGCAGTGGCGCCATCAATAAATTTCATGACATTATTCTAACCAAAATCTGTGGGCCAGAGACTCGGTTTAAGAAAAAGTTAGACGTCAATGGCACATGACATTGACAGTGATTGACAACTTATGTGATGTTCCTTTTCATTTTATTATTTTAAATTGTATCATCTTTCCAAAGTTGTGAATAATTTCCTTTGTGAATCTTCCCGTAACAAGTGTATCCCTGAAAAAGTATTAAATTCAGAGAAATATAAGTAGTAATGGAGCTAACTGCCATACACAAAAAAACAGCACAAAAATAAGGTTGATCGAGGAAATGAAATGATAAAATAATGTTTCCTTTGTTTGTATGGTGCACTGAAATCAATGATAGAAGACTTCCATTAAAATTCGATATTCGGTTTAATATTTTGTCTACTAAATAGTTGAAATTAATTTGCGTTGGTAAAATAGTTTGTTTACTGTGAGTCAACTTATGACGATAATTTCGCTCTGATATTAATTAATTATTTGCAGTGCAAATCTGCAATCAAATATGTAAAGAGTATTTTTGTACCCCTATCTTGGGTCGACAGCTCATAATGCAACCTTTAGTCTCACCCGTTGGTAAGTCATCACTTGATTCATTGCTTGTTTGTTGTGAACTGTGTGAGAGTATTTAGGTCAATTAAATGAGATTTTTGTGCGTTCTGTTCCGATAATGTGGTGTATAAGCAAGCAACCAGATGATGTTTCAAATTTTGATGGTTCTAATTTATTTTTTATTATTTTTCTTTTCCTACTATTGTAAATTAATGTGTGGTACAGGCATAGAATCTGCTAATCTAAAATGTTAATATAGATAATAAATGAGTTGTAGTTATTCTAAATTGTCTTAAATACTTACTATTATCAACATACATATGTGTTGATTGTGGTAAAAATATGTTTTGAAATCTATGATTTGTGTTTCATTAGAGTGAATGTTGATACAGCTGTTTTATCAATTATTATTATAAAAATAAGTTAATACATGTTTGAAAAAATAGATAAAATAAAAAATAATTAAATTTTGTACAGAATTGAAGTTATGCCAAATTCAAAAGCGGCAATCTTACATACAACCTAGTACAGTCGCCATCAGATATATCGTAGCAGACAAGGTGACCAAATATATCTGAACAAATTAAAATGTCAATAAGTTCTGAACATACAACTAACCAATAATATCTGAACATTCAGTACTGCATTAATATCTGAGCAGATGCTGTCATTTACTTCTGAACATACAATAACCAATAATATCTGAACTGTCATCCTTCACGCACGTCAATACCAATGCGAGGTTGCCTATCATTTTAGAAATCAATTTGGCAACGTCGCGTTCGTCGCTCAGCATAATACTTATATAAAGCTTGATTACCACTGACTGCCTCACTGATTAGGGCTGTTTTTGGTGTGTTGGGGTTTATTTTTGCGGTAAAAGTTTTGACAACCCTGAGTGTTTTTTTAATCAACCACGTTTTTGATATTTAAAGAAATAAAAAAACAAAATGGCGGCCATTTTTTTTATGTGATAGGTAGCAGGCGAGCAGGCGGATCACCTGATGGTAAGCAATTGCCGCCGCCCATGGACACTTGCAATACCAGTGGAGTTACAAGTGCGCTGCCAACCTTTTATCCCCTTCCCCCCGAGTGGGCCTCCACTTTTTCAATTTTTGCGACATCAACTTTTTGTTACCAGTTATCGAAAAGTGAAAAGTGTCTCAGAATCACCTGAATGAATGAGTTAGTTATTCTAATTGTCTTAAATACTTACTATTATCAACATACATATGTGTTGATTGTGGTAAAATATGTTTTGAAATCTATGATTTGTGTTTCATTAGAGTGAATGTTGATAAAGCTGTTTTATTATTATAAAAATAAGTTAATACATGTTTGACAAAGTAGATTAAGTAAAAAATAATTAAATTTTGTACAGAATTAAAGTTATGCCAACTTCAAAAGCGGCAATCTTACATACAACCTGTATAGAACATTGCTTTATTATTTTATTGAGGATATCATTATATTATATGATATGACTCATTTGTGTCTGGTATTGCTTCTAATTTAATATACTTATTGATACTTCTAGGTTTCTTGGGAAAACTGTGAGAATTATTTGTTAGCCATTTCCATTTATTGTAAAGAAAAATTAAACAATTATGGTGGATTACTGCAATTAGTTGAAGCATTGCAAAGGAACTTGCAAGACTGGAAAGTTATCTAAAAATTCACTCTTTACAAGTTTGTGAAGGGTTTCTTAATCTAATAATACTTTGGGGATTCAGCTTTACAAAATTTTTAGCCCTAGTATATGGGAGATATTTTAAATTACATACTTATTTTAATTTTACTCTCAAATAATGTTAAATCTATGATAAGCTTTTTCTACATTTCTTAAACATATTATTTATTTATTTATTTATCTTCAATATCATAATCATTGTGTATTTTATACATGGCAAAAGAGATTTTACAATTGAGAAAGTGATGGTCAGTGAATAAGAATTCATTGTAATTACTAGACTCCCCAAATCCTGAACCATGGTCTAATCATAACCATGGTATAATCACATCTAAAATTATACTTTAGATGCACCTGGTAATTAAACACGTAAAATGAAAAATGAGAGAGATTGTCGAATTTCATGAAGAGTACCTAACTATTGTTGGCTAAAACTAGACTCAGTATTAATAATTATCCAACAATAATAAGTTTAGCAATTGTTGGATAACAGCAATTGTGATCTGGATTTAAATGATGGATTGATTGATTATTTATTATATAGGTGGAATTATACGAGGAATCACTTTGTAGTGATAACAATCCATTTTTGTTCTACTTGGTACATTCCACTTAGTTTACTCTGTGTGGAAAGTTTAAAAACTTAATCATTATTTTCAAATTCATTCTTCTTAAAATTAATTATCCACTTCTATTATTATAAGTTTTTACATATTTTAACAAAAAGAAACTACTTCTCTTGTTTGCCAAATACCTAGTTAATCATTATCTATCATTAAGCATCTAAGAATTGATATGAATATTGAGTTTTAGTAAATAGGGAGGAGATAATTGTATTTTACAAAATACTAGTAACCCACCCTCACTTCGCTTCAGTAATTTAAATCTTAGAATAAAATAGAATTTACAACAATCTATGTAAGTATTGAAAATTGGTGATCAAAAACCTTAATGAAGGAAGGAAAAAAATAAATTGCATAAAAAAGGCTGAAAACTTTAATTTGTATGAAAAATACAGATTATAATTTTGATAACTCTAGCATCATACGTTTCAACCCGCGTACACCCATAGGGGTGAAGAGGAGACTCCTATAGAGGAGTTGAATAAAAAATCTTAAAGAACTTACTTTTAGGTTTTAAAAGCGGACTGTTTTGACTACTATTATTCATGTCTCTAGCACCAAATATGCTGATTCTTCCATACGACGCTTAAACCCCCATTATTTTATAAGTTGAAGAACAAAAAATTCCGAAACGACGATCATCAAATTAGTAGATAGCCCAAATACCAGTTCTCAAGACTCTAGGTTTAAAAATGACTAAGCTTCCATACGCGTTTTAAACCCCTTTAACCCTCATAACGTTGAATTTAAAAAAAAAATTGAAACGTCTGTTCAATTTAAATTTTTGATATAAACAACTATAATCTAAATTTTCAAATCTCTAACATCCAAATTTAGAGACTTTCATACAAACATTACCGCCCTTTCACGCCTTTAGAACGTGTTTTTTTTGTAACTGTAAATGGAATTTACAGTAACAGCGTTCTGAATGCACTTGTTAGTATTAAGTATGATCTACTATAATCTCATGTACCTATGCGTGCTATCAAGTTTATGTTTATACAAAAACTATTTCAGTGTGATCTTCGTGCATGAAGCTATCTGCATCTAACTCGTGGTGACTGTCGATGTACGCATCGCATAAACCCGATAGTATTAGTTTGCCCGTTGATTGATATAAACCAGTTCACTGGTGATAAAATGTAAAAAAGATAACTTTCAGTCTGTGTAGTCCCTGTTTAGAATGGTGGAAATTCAACTCATGGGATTGTCTAGTAAAATAATTTAATACTGTTTTACGATTATCGCTCGGAAATAGTTTAACATGAAATTTACTTACAATGTTTCGTAAATAGAGATTATGATAAATGTTTTCGAATTTGCCTTAAATTAGTATCGTGTCGTAATCATAAATTAGTTTTGCTATTAACACTAAAGTTTTCTAGTCACGGTTTCTTACTATGAAGTTATTTAAAACATTTCCAGATCATGAATCTCGGCATAACTCACACAGAACGGAGGATATTCAAGAGGCGAGGATCACAGAAGACACACCATTGCTGCACAGGTTTCCTGCTGTGCAAGGCTCCAATAGGAATCCCATCACAACAGTGGTGGTTACTCTTCTACTTATTATATTGCTGTCGGGCATTATCATTGGGATTTACCTCCTAGTTCTGCAGAGTAGATCGGGTAAGTGGCAACAATATTACGTATTTTTACAAAATCTGACAAAATGATAAGCATTAAGCACAAGAATTAGGTAGTAGCAAATAATATGAAGTGAATATGTCTAAAAAGCATAAGAGTTGATTCAAACTTAAATTAATTTTGATATTAAATTAATATTTCCTTATTGATAGAGCGATAAGTATCTTATTTTCGTAAGGCCCTACAATTACAATTGATCGCGCCAAATGATATTGCTAATTTGTTCTCTCCGTTACATTGAAATGCCATGTTGATGATAGTTTTAATTCATCACATGTTTATTGTGGGCGTAACTCGTTTATTGATAAAATAAGCACATTACATACTCAGTTATTACCTCATCATTAGCGATTTTCCTGTCGATGTATGTAGAATTTGTAGGTACGTGATTTGACCATAATTCCTACAGTCATAAACTCAGCGTATCATTCCTAATTGCGTCCAGAGGCGTTGCTTCGGAGTACAACGTAAAGTAGAATGAAACGACTGCCGTCTGAGCTTCAAACCCTTACATAAAAGAAAAAAAAGAACAACTCGATTATTATTGCACATTTAAAATGTATTCAAAACATTAAGGTTTCCCCAAGATGTTTCCTTCACCGGAGAATGCTAGGCAGAAACACTAACAAAGATTTGAAGAAAACCTAAGATTCAAGCTTAGATTCGAAACAACCGAACCCCCTGTTAGGTAGGCGCACGTTATTATCCACTGAGCTATCTCGCTTACCCTACAACAATATTTTTTTTTATAGAAAATGTGCTGCCTCCTGTAGACATGCCCCTGCAGTTAGTGAGCCGGTCGCAATGGGACCACAACGGGTCCGTCGCAGGAGGCCTGGCGATGGCGCCGGGCAAAGCGAAGCAAGTCATAGTGGCTCAGACCGCAACCAGACAGTGCCACAGCACTAAATCCTGCGTCGAATTGTTACACGATATACAGGTTTGTGTTTTATTACGTCATGCCTATCATCATTGTTAGTATTTTTTTGTAGATATGTGATAGGTACCATCTGACGGATCACCTGATGGTACCCAAGCAGTTGCCGCCACCCATGGATATCTACAACACCAGTGGAGTCATAAGTGCGCGGGTAATGTTTTTACCACCTTTCCTACCGTTAGGGCATCGGGATGAGGCCATGATGACACGACAGATGGCCTATTGTATCGTTGTAGCGTTATGTTTCTCGCTCTATTCTGAGCTTAATATTTTCTTCCGCACTTCCGCCTCTTGTTTGTTAGTGTGCATATAGGTCTCCCTTAATATACGCCACCGCTCTTCGCGATCTTCGGCTACTCTCATCCAGCCCATGCCAGCCTGCCTTCGAATGTCATCATCCCATCTTGTCGCAGGGTGTCCAACACTACGCTTACCGAGTCGCGGTCTCCACACAAGGACTTTACGGCTCCACCGGTTATCAGTTCTGCGGCTAATGTGATCAGATGACTGCCACTTCAGTGCATTGCTATAATACTATTCATTCAATTATTTAGGTATTTGTTATGTACATTATATAAAAACAAGCAAATAAACGTACCTATAGTATAGAAAGACAAATTTCCTCAATGCGCGCCTCATGTTTTGTGAGCAAAATTTACCTCGAAGTACATACCTACACTTCAGAAGCACATTCAAATAATAAAATACTGCTCATAATTAATTACACCATTTCGAACAAGAATGCTTAGCGACCCATGGATACCTTTTATATAATATACCTATTAGGTAGTAAGCCGTGGTAATGTAGGCATGATGCCTACTGATCCCATCACATGGAAAGTCCTATAAAATTAAGTTTTGTTCAATTACATACCGGTATTTACATTCTTCTTTAATTGTTGTCAATATTTGGAACTTAGTGACTACTATCAGTCGTCTCACCGAATATCTATAGGCAATTACTTATCTTATTATGTAAACCGTGTGCTTGTTTGCACAAACATACATCAGTAATGTGTATTATAACATAAAATAATGTCATTAACAGGCGATTAGGTTACACAGCGGCCTGTACTCGTCGGGTGCGATAATATTTCACCGCGGACCTAGGTTACGGTTCATTCGTGGTCTCGAGCCCTTGATCGATCTGCGCAGCCAATATTAACTGACTCTAGGTCAAAACTGGATGCTATTGAATGGATCCGTCGATCGGATGAAGTATCAAGTTACTTTCACTATAATTTTTCTATTCTGAAAAATCAAACGTGGGTTTGGTATTTCCAAACGATGGAGTCAAAGTTTAATTGTATAAATTATTATCTTGTGTAATTAATTACATTTTCGTACTGAGGCTGAACCTTGTTGGCCGCAACTTCAATGTTTTCTTTATTTTGTCTTTTTGTATCTGTGTTGTGGTCAATAAATGTTTTCTTACTCTTACTCTTACAATGCCCAATAAGCGAGAAAAAAAATGTGACAACAAAACAAAAGACTCGCGCAATTCGAAAATAGAACACTGTAAGCCATAAATGTAGTCATAGAAGGTTACATACTCATGGTTTCATGTTTTAGGGTGTGTTTTCCACAGAAGCGGAGCTGCGTGTTCAACTCCACGCAGCTCCGCTTGTGGAAACGCACCCTAACTCCTCGATATTATTGAAATAATCTGGTGGTGTCAGCCACCAGTTCTCTCTAGCTGGTGTTTTTTTTTATTAAAATATGTTTGTCAGTCGCTTACCGATTGTTGACTTATGCATGCTGTGGTAACACAGTTTAATGTTAGTTAACACAGTTGAGTGTTACCTTACACTATAAACTTAAACGTAAGAAACGAGAAGTGTAAGGTCCTTTGTTGGTTATCCTTCAATAAATAAAACTATTATAGTTCTTTGTATGGAGTTAGCATAGTACCTACTGGTTAAAGTTATTTTTTCTTTTTCAGAGTAACTCTACAAAGCAGAGAGGTCTTTGCCTTATAATTTTTTGATATCTTCAAATGGCCAAACTTATGAAGGTCTTGGCTGGCGAAACCAATCGCCGTTATTGCAGCATTCCTCGATAGCTTTAGTCCTAGCTTTTATTGGTAAGTTTATGTGACTTAAGTTTTATCGTTATTTATGACATTCATAAAGTTTCGGGTGATGGCAAATAAGAATATTCTTCTTCTTTAGCCATTTCCAACCTCTTGACTATTGGCCTCCTTGAGTTTATGCAATTTTGTCGATCTTAGGCAGTTCATAGTGTTGTGTTATTATTACAGGTAATTTCACGAACAACCCACCCACACATGCGCAGATGGCAGAAGCAAAAAACTTCTTCGCGGAATCATGTTAGCCGCCAATACTTGGAGCCATCGTATACTGTCTTAGGACGGAAAACCGAGAGTCTGCCCAACGGATTGTTCTCCACCATGCAACAACTGCCACAATGGAGTACCAAGTTATATGAAACATCGAATCTATGAAACTCTTTACATGTTCAATGTCATAGTTGTGTATAGGCCCTTCTCGATATAGATGTGGCCAGAAAAAAACTGGAAAAACTAATTTACGTGGTAATCTTATGTCAATCGTTCCATTGAAGTATCGACATTAGGTTACCTAACAACTATAATTTATTTGCGGCTGTCTGAGAGGAGGATCTAATTATGTCAAAGACGTTTACAGGCTGATTTCTTTTAAAAAGAAATCCAAATACTTATAAGTATTTATTTTGTGTAAAAGCTTTTTTATAGTTTCTGCGCCATTTTATAATCTGTTAAACTTCTTCATGTGTTTCTTAATCTCAATTAAGAAGATGAAACGTGTCTGAAGAAATGTGAAAGATTATAATACTACTACTACTACTAGAAAGATTATAATAGTCCCCCAAAATCCCAATGTGTGGCTACTTGTTCATTCATAAAAGAGTTGATACTCTTTATATTGATATATTCCATCAACCCATCGCCAAAGAACTGAGAGATCGTTTACCTAATAGTTAGATGTTTATTAGCTAATGCGAACTTTTTCTGATGATTGCTTGCTGCTGGCTTAGCGAACGTAAATGTATATAATATAAATATAATACTAATATTTGATATATATTATAATAGCTAAATTGTATAAGTGAAACTATCGTTTCTGTCTACGCTGCCAATGATATAACATCAACATAATGTTGCAACAATTTTCATACAACCAGAATAAATATAGCGAATAACACAAACATTACTAAACCGATTTCAATCATTCTTTAAGGCTGTGCTATGTGCCGTGTGCACACTAGCGACGACAATGCATTTTACTTTGCATATAGTTTGTTTAAGTGGTTACTTTTAACAATAATTGTAAATGTGTCTGTAGTAATAATAGTTCTCAGTCTTTAAATCTATTATTAAAATATACATAAAGTTACAGACTTGTACATAACTCGGCATAAAAACATTTGCGGATGGTATTAGACAACTCGCCATATCTTGTTTTTTTTAATTTGTTACGTAAACTAATATTGTGAGGCCATGAAAATTGATGCAATATCTCCTTGATGAGTGTGCAATATAAGAATATCTTCGCTAGCATAGAGTTATCGCCACTGTGATATATAAAAAAGCGCCGGACTGAAGTGTAATGTACCTACATCACAATCTATTCTAGAAGTAATGTCTAATTAAGTTCGATTCATTAGCCGTTATTTAAATTTTCTTAATTGTAAAGAATTTAAGACATTGATGAAAAAAATGTTTTGATAATGTATTCTAAAACTTAATTTTAATATTTTTAAGATTAATTTGTAATGTTAACTCTGTATGAGTATGAAATTCATGATTATAGATCATATTGTTGAGTTGTGATTCATATAAATAAAGACCGACCGTTGTTGCTGACCGAAAAATTTAGGTACCTACCTATCGAGTTATTATAAATAGCTTATTTAGCCGTATGCGCATGTAGGAACTTTATGTATAGACGGTAAATTAATAAATAAATTTTACAAACGTCCGTTACGTAACTACCACTCGAACGGCGACGCTATGGCTATTAAGATAGAGCTCACGATTGTCTTGCGTGATATGAAATGGAATTATGTTTGCATACGCCGTCCATAGGTACAAACCAAATGTTTGTGTTGGCTATGTTCATGTTTGCACATCCGTACAGAACATTTATAAAGCTTCTTGCTTCTCTTTCTAACTTAGAGATAAGACCTGGAATCGCTACATGTTTAATAATAAGGAACTTTATTTTAAAGAATGATACAAAAGCTCACGATCGCTTTGGTCCCATAATTTCCAATAACTACTTAACACTTTACTTAAAATGTAAATAATTTAATACGGACGGGTCCTCACACTTTGAGCTTGTCCAGAATTTTAGTTCTTGGTTGTATGCGTTCTGTGCCTTATTTACAGAGCTAGTATAACAAAATATAAACAGCTGTCTAACAAAATAACGATACACCCTGTATGACATTTTGTTATCCACCAAAAAATACCAAATCTGTATCTACTTTAATTATCGAGATTATTTCTCTTCTTGAGCGATTATTGCCGCTAGTTTGTTATAATGATGTTTTTTATAAATTTCAAAGCTACTGAAGACTAGTAATTTAATTTTTTTTCTTTATTTTAGGTCTATACTTACACTACAGTCAATTTAGGTACTTTTTAAAGAACTTTTAAAAATTTCATTATATTTTAGGATATAAAAATGTTTCTTGTATATATTAGCTCGAATATGCAATGCAATTCTCATTATAATAATATTTAGTTAGAAAATGCTAGTCTGATCAAGATTTTCACAGTGCAATATTAATTTTGTTTCAACTTGCGTATCGAAAATTATTGCAAAACCTGTACCTAAGCAAATTATTTACTTGTACCTACTAAGCATTTCATTTCCGATATATTAACTTATTTAAGTTTATGGAAGCGATAATACTTGTGTGATACCTACAAGTTGTGTGTCACATAATAGCATCTAAAATACTCGTAACCTACTGTAACAAATTTGACGATACAGCCAATTTTGAAAGTTTAAGGCACTCATTTATAGTTCAATAAAATGTAGATACTATGTAGGTACGTATACCACACATCAAAGTATACAAAACTGTAAAATTTCTTTAATTGACTATTTGTGGTAAACTGATGTGTGGCTAACTGTAAATCCTTTATATAGCTAATGCTGTAGACTTAAAAACATAATGGAAATTCAAGCTTATATTGTTTTAAATCATTATTTTCTTTTGATTTAAAAATTGTTATGTTTTATGTATAAGCCTTAGAAAACAACGCACAAATCAAAATTATGTGTTCACTGTTAAAGCAATATCTATGTTAGGTAAGAATATGTCTTAAAAGGTGACGCGAGGAAAGTAAAAACGAATGACTCCGCTATTTATAATAAAATCTAGGTATAAGGGATAAGAAGATAATAATAAGAGTCTAGTATATTTATACATTTTATTAAATTGTAACCTTATTTTACTTAAGTTGACCTTATACATATGATATAATAAAGCAATATTGTCTACTGTACAACCTTAAGTGTAAGTAATTGAAATAGACCAAAAGTATGTTACACCTCTTATGATTTATTCGATCTATCCCATTCTTTGTCACATTCTGTAGTTATGTTTGGTTTCAATAAGTAAAACTTACTAGATGAGTAATAGAGAGGCAGGTATATTTTTTTGTGCATCGCATGGTATTCACAATACCTAATTCTTTACTTGTGAGTAGCTAAAGTAAAACACTGGAACAATATGTAAATATATTTGGCATAATATTATGAATTTACTAAAATATTGATAACAATTACTTTGCCTTAATTTCATACGAGTACAAAATATTATATGGACAAAAGCGCGACCTTCTTGTGCTTAAAAGTGGAATCTCTCGCACTACCTTATACATTTTACACGCTAATCTACATTACATAACATTTTTGATTTTGTACAATAACTAAAATTAGTTTGATACACGATATTTTGACTATCTCAACTTAAAGAAATGGTCTTAACGGCATCAGAACGGAGGGCCTCTAATAGATTCATGGCCATGGGGGCTTGTAATGCCTCCTATTCTATCGTTTCTGGTAGGTATTACTGTGGAAACTTAATAGGCATTATTAGATTGTAGCAAAAGTTCAGAGTTCAAGCGACAAACGTCGATCTTACATTTTATTCTCAGGTCATATAAATCTAGAACACATTTTTACTTACGAGTAGCTATGCATAAGTAAAATTATGCAGGTGGGTCGATCATTATTTGACTTTCCAACGCAATCAAGCAAACTTATTAAGAGTGCACCAAACAAGACACGGAAAGGTGAATTATTCAAAATTACAATAAAGGTTAAGCACGAGTCAATAAACCAATACAGATAATTATTTGCCGCCCTGTAACAAGAATAAGTAGCAATAGCAATCTAAATCTGTAGCGCTACCATGAGTTGACATCTAAAACTGACATAACGTAAACTATTGCTCTGTCTCTTTCAAATACATCACAATGAAAGAGACAAAGCGACAGTTTTCGATAGCGAGGATAGTATTTCAAACTCATGGTAAGGCTACTGAACATAATTCTATCTCCTCATAAAAAAATGGGTAAAACCAAAAATTGCGGAGGTTTAGGCGGCTCGCAGTCGGAAACTTCTCTCACTTTGATTTACTTCAATCTATTTCTAATTTCCTAAAGCTTCCTTCTACTGATTCTCTCTCTAACTTGTTGTTCTTGGCCTTCGATGAGACGATTCCTCTGGTGCTCAGGATCTCCATGTCGTTGAGGACCGAGCACGCGCTTGTGCTGGTCGCTTAGGATGCTCTTGGTGAAGGTGATCATCTCCTGGAGCGGTATTTCTCCTCCGTATATGGTGGGTAGACAGGCCTTGTCAATGTTTTTGTGTAACTGTTTGAGGGTCGAGTGAAACTGTAAAAGACATTATGCTTCTTAATAAAAAACATAATTTGAAAGCCACGTCTTCACTTTTCAAAGAGTCAGTAATATAATAACCTACGGTTTCGTTTTCCTCGGTACCTCGCTTTTTCGCATGTAACCTACAGTTCCTTATAGGAAAGACCCATTGCCATAAGTGTTTAAAAAACCATTGAAGCGATTGATATCGAGTAAATCACAATAACAAACCCTGACTAATATGACTATTTTCGGAAATCTATACATATCACAAGTGCTCAGTGCCGTTTCAGCCTAGCCTGTTTTTATGAAGCGCTTTTGGGTAGTCGCACCTACGGGCGTTGCAGCGATTCAAGCTCCACGAGGTAGGTAGGTACTTTAATAATAGGTAATTGTTGAGATAGTAAACAAAAAATGTTATGGTAACTTCATGGTAATTAGATATCTCTCGGTTCAAGTGACGCCAAAGCGCGTTTTCAACTCGCGTGTAATGTTGAATCGATCAACACTCAAGATAAGTACCTACTCGCATTGAGTTGTTGTAAGTATGAATTGATAACAAGTCGAGAAGTGGCATCATTCGAGAGGTCTAACAAACGTTGTATCATCTCACCATTAGGTCCAATACTTACGAATAGTCGTTCTGTCATTTTCTGCGACACTTTGGTCTTAGCGAAATCTATGACATATTTGATGGCAGCCGGGATGTTGATCAAATGGAATTCTTTGTGACGCATGGGCACTGATTGCTGAAAAATAACAATAGCTTTTAATAAGTACTTAATGACTGTAGACGCTAATAAGAATGCTAATGCTAAAACTACCTACCTATATTAATGTTTTTTATTTTACTAGGTACCTAGGTACTTTGGTAAACATTTTCATTTGTGTGTTTCTTACTGCCGCACTCAGAAATGTTTATTAAACCTTAATTGTCACTTAAAAATATTGACCTTTAGTTGAATAGACATAAAGACTATCTATAATTAAGATAATGGGCTTTAAAAGGATAAATGACGTCTCTTAATGCGACAATTAATCGGTTTTATGAGATATTCCCGCTTTAACATATTGTTAAAATATTATTATTTAAATGTACTTTTAAGAAGCTATGTCATTTATTTATTTTTCATCAAGACACAGAACACTTAATAGTACAAGTATCAAGAGTAATTAATTGTAAGGTCCAATTCGACCGGGATTCTTTTTATATAAGATGGTTTTATCAATGTAGACCTATCATAACTCCTTTGCGTTCCATTTATTTCGAAAGTTTTATTTTAAATTGTCTAAAAGTAGAACCTATTTCTAAAACAGTTTATTATTAGGTATACCTACTACCCGTCTTCAAACTTAGTAGGTACAGGTATCTATTAAAATGCGTTAAGAAATATCGTGTCCCCGAAACGTTTAACAAAATTAGGCGAGTATTTACGTAAAATAGTAAGTATAACTCGTAAATTGTGTTTACGTAACGACATGACAGTAACACTGACTGTCGGAAAAGTGGCTCATGTAGTTACTGCGCCTGAGTTCATTGCAAACACCTACAAATACCGTTTGTGTATTTGTACTCGGAAAATACCAGATGAACTCGGAAAGGTGTCAAGGTATTTTTTGTTAGTAACTTTTAACGAAAGAAAGCTGAGCAAGTATTTTGAAATTTGGATCTCATAAAGCTTACGTTACCTTACCTTTTTACTTAAGTAGGCCTACTCAGCGTTTTATCTTTTGTTTTAAACGTTTAACAATGAGAATGTTACTGGGTATATAGATAGGTATATCAATGACGTCTTTTTTATTGTTTTAACTTAGTTTCAAGAATAAAATGTACGGTCAGCATCAAAATTAACTTACGATACTTAAACCACTAGATGACTAGACCAACGAGGCGTCGTAGACAAGTACTTCTAAGTAATTGTTTACTATTTTTTTTGTTTCCCATTCGGTTCCTTACCTCCCCCCATTTCATGAGCCTGGCGAAGTCGGTTGGGTTCCAAGCGGTGACGTGCGCGCCGGAGACCCCGCTGCCGTCGCCCACGTGGGTGAACCCACAGATTTGATCGAGGGGGTCTTCCAATAGACTCTCGTAAATCATGGTGTGCACGCGACACATGTCCCAACACGTCCACTTGGTCGGGTTAAATCTGCCTGCAAGTGAAAAAGCACCTTTGAACTTCTGCGCGTTTCAAGCCACACATAACTGCCAGCATCTGTCAAAAATCTTCAACTGATTTCGAAACAAATATATTTGACAAAGGTTAAAGTCGATTGTAGAGATATGACAGATTTGTATTGGTATATTGACGTGTATCTGTCCGTCCGTACCGTTTTTAGTTGCGGGTAGATGTCAGTTGCATACGATTGTATCGATGCAGCATTGAGCCTAAACAGCTGGTATCACGGCAAGAAGTCAATGTATAAGGGCATTCGTTACCTGTAATCTTCCTTCAGCTTAGTTTTACCACAAAGTATATTTATACTTTGTGGTAAAACTAAGCTGAAGGAAGGATATTTTATGATGTTGGTATTTACCAACATTATAAAATATCGCCGTTGGTATATTTTGTAAACATCAATAAATCATTTAAACAACCATGATGTTTGAAATGAATTTGAATTAAGTAGGTAGGCGTTTTGTAAATGTAGACCAAAGATTGCATTTATTTAAATGTAATGAATGGGTCGCAAACACATTATTAAAGTAATAAATCAGTGAAAGACATTATACCATGATCACTTTACTATGTAATACAGTAATTATAAACTAAATACGGGTACGCCGTTGGCACACCCACTTTCGCACAAGTAACATCGCTTAATTGACGCACGCATTAGGCAACACCGTTTGGTAGGTAGCATTCGCTCATTTGCAACATATTATAAACTAAGTTTTGAAATAAAAAATAGGTTTAACAATAATCTTACTCATGTTGTAAACGATGACCCGCCGACCCTTGCTGTCACGGACCGGCGATACCACGACGTACCTTGAAGTTAGGAAACTTTTTTGAAATAACGTTCAAACAAAATTATATCACATATTTGCTTGTTATATAACGTAGAAATTTGCCATGCGAGACCGCCCAGGCGACGAGTTCAAGGCTGCGCCGGCGCAGTGTCGCGTGAGAACAGCGCGAGGCTGCTGACATAGATTAAAGCACACGAGCCATGAATGTTATCTGTTTTATCTCACTATACAGAATATCTTAAGCAATTCGTCAGCTTTTAGGAAACCATGTCAGTAGGCAAACTTGCATTATTTGCGAAGTTAGGGCAAATGTCTTTCCTTTAGAAATTATGAAGTCATTGCAACGTAAATATGAAGAGGCAAACAATTCTGTAATCATAAATAAGCCTTACATTCTCATGGAGTTACTGAGATATGACCCTGGCGTTGAAAGAAAAACTGAATCGATGCTAGGCTAGTGCATCGACCGCTAGCATCAACTATTCAAGAACTGATTTCCTGAGCCTTTACCTACATACTGGTTAACAATAATCTATAATTACTTACCCGTTATTGATAATATCCTGTAGTTTCGAATCCTCATTGTCTAGATTTTGGAAAATCTCTGGGTAATATTTTCTCAAATTTAAGTATTTTAGAAGTGTCTGCTGGGCCATCGGAATGCTGTATTTTTTATGTCTCAGAAAGCGTAGCAAGAATGATTCATCTGAAATGAAAAAAATATCCTAAGTCATTAATTTATTTAGCGATGATTAGATACCGTAAAAATTTCAAATCTAAAGTTTAGTGGTGTCTGCGATATGTTGATTTTTTGAGCTAGTTTTAAGATTACCTTGTCGCACATTTCTGATGTCGTTGTTTTGTTGGATCCAGTCCCTCATGAGGCGCAGGGCCTGGTCCCGTGTGGCGGGCGTCTCCCTCAGTTCCTTAGCAGTTTCGGCGGCGATGTTCTGAGCCGTTCGACCTACTTTCCCCCTGTCGAGTTTCTCGCTGGTGAGATTCCATGTCGTGGTCACCGTCAACAAAACGCTGGCAGTTGTCATTTTGATCTACGGTGCTCTGAAATCAAACAATGCACCTATTTAGCAAACTTGAAGCTTAAATACGGTCAGCAAAAGTAGCTTAATACCGTAGTACCATGTCAAAGTAACTGCCTATTCAGTTTCCAAGGGATACGAACAAAATGTTGCTTTGGCATGGTTTTAAAGTGTTTTTCAACTACTTTTGATGCACCGTACCTACTATTTATAAGGTTTGTCAGATAATTAGTTCGAGTTACATATAGGGAATGTTATAAGTAGGTAAGTAATTAGGTCTAATAGGTACAAGGGAACTTTCATTGTTTAGCTTAGCACGTTTTTTACGCTGGTTAGGTAGCAGGGGTGTAGTGTGCATTAGATGGGGGCTATATACTTAGAAATGAATTGAGGACCGAGATGCGGGGGGAGTCGGGGGCGATCATGCACCTTGGGGTCTTGATTTATAATACTAATAGTCTAAGATCCGAACTTAAGTCGACCTTCACCGGGCTGATAATTGAATGAAATATCCTTTATGACAAATTTTATATACTAGAAAATATATTAAAAATAGGTTTGCTAAAAAAAATCCTGGACAGACTATTTTTTTTTTTTAAATAATAACTAACTAAATTTTGCAACATTAAGATAATAAGAAAGTTTTCATTCTTAAAAGAACGCTTACATTGGTATAATTTTTTTTTATTATCATTTCAAGTGAAGGTAACTGCCATCGACATACCTGTTTAGGCTGCCTGTCCATTAAATACTATTGGCTAATATTTGTCCGTTTCTCCGCTCCGCCGCATCGCTCCGCTTAAATGGACAGGCAGCCTTATACCTGACAACCGAGTACTCTGTCCAGGTAAATAATAGACAACCCAATGGCGGCACCTTAGGGCGGCACATTCTATACGTTTTATACTTTAAGTAAGAATGAAAATTTTCTTATTATATCTTAATGTTGCAAAATTTAGTTAAATATTATTTTTCAAGGAATCACGAAGTCAAGTGGCATAATTGTGGATAGCATTTACGTCACGAGCCCCTGTAGCCCTGGGGCCCCGTATCATTGCAGCGGTAATTGCGCTTCTGACACGTAGAAAGCAAACTTAAATGTAAATACAATAGGTAACTAAGTCCATTAATTTTGAATGCTTGCGTAATTGGTTGGTACACCTTACCAACCAAATAGGTACCATTCCTTAGCACAATAGCAAGATTAATTGGTACCATCCTGGATCCAGTTCATCAAAGTCATCATCATTTATCAAGTAAAGAGGGCCCTAATGACAAAAGCAGAGACGTGGTTGATTCGGGGTTATTCTCTACAGGGAGTATCTGTGATCATTCCAACCATGTTGAACAAAGTTTGTTCTACGACTTTTTAAAATAATCGATTTTTTTTCTACTAGCCCGAGTCACGTGACCGACTTTGTTTTTTTAAGCGAACTTCCAAAACTCGTAGAAGAAAATATGTTCTCTAGAATGGTTGGTAGAATACGTGGCTAAAAGGATATAAAGTTTATATAACTCGACACGAAAAACTACATGGTCTACACCATGTCCAGTTGCTGAAACTCAAAAAATTTCGACCTATTATCTCGGCGACCGAACACACTCAAGATTTTTACGTTTTTTTTATGTTTGATTTTTATATGTTTGATTTGCATTAATTTGATTAGCTCTTGATTAAATCTAAACTACAGCCAACTCCAAGAATACAGAGTGTATCTGTGAACATTTATATCAACTATTTCAACTACCAACCATTCTCAACAATATTTGTCCTACCTATGACTGCGAAATTCGTCGATTTTTTTTAATGCTTATACAAAATGACCAACTCACGTTACGGATTTTGGAAAGATGATTTTTTATGCGAATTTTCAAAAGTCATTGTTGTTCAGAATTTTGTAAAAATCTGGAGTAGGTACATACTCCATTTGGCGTTTAATAAGTTGCACTAATTTCAAGTTTCACCAACTGGACATAGTACCTACATGTATACCTATGACCAGTTTTTCGTGTGGAGTTAAGAGAATAACCCTCAGTTTAACTACATGTCATTATAAGAAGGAAAGATGTTTATCGACTAATAATAACGTTAATTACGTAATTAAGTACTTAAATCCGTTCTTAATAATTTCTACCTACATGAAACAGTCAAATGGTGGATTTCATTAGTATAATGCCCTATGTATGTTATGTGTGTGTTTATGTTTAATGATTTCCATTCTATTCTATTCTATTCCTGTATCTATGTCCCTAATGGCCCTTTGTTCCTTGGGGATTTATTTTCATAAGTAGAGCCTCAAGCAAGGAACAAAATTAAGTAGGTAAGTAGATCTAGACCCGACGCTTAGGTACGTAACTTCAACGGTCCATAATAAATATCATAAAATCTATTCACTTTGTGTGAGAGATGTTTTTTTAGGGTTCCGTATTTTGGTCACGTTTGTTTGTTGATTATGATATAGTTACCTAAAACATAACATGCTACTGACAGTACCTACTGACTTTCAGGTCAGAGTAATTAAATGCCTATGTTGCTGTCAAATAACAATTACTTACTTGTATTACAGATGACTTTGATAAAATGTTGTAGATAACGTCCCATTAGAACTAACTTACATTATTAAAAAAAATAACTTTAGATCTGTCCAAATACGAGCCACGGGTGAAAAACCCTGAATTTCTCGTAGTCATTTTTTTAATGGATTTCGTTTGGGGCGGAATAAAATAAAACACCACCTGATTTATCCTATTTTTTAATATGTAGTAAGTTAAATACTAAAAGTTTAATTCCCTGATGTACGTTATCGAATGCTACAATCTCCAATACTAGTTACACACAGTAGTTAAGAACTAATATTTAACTAATTTGTCTATGATACAACTTTAGCAGATAAACTACTTCCCCAATATTATAAAGTGTGGTTTAAAGTTAGTCTTGGTTTATAACTGTTGCCGTCACTTTCTTTATGACATCCTATATAAAAGTAACACAGCATAATTTCTAACCCATGACTAAAGTACCTAAAATTAATGCTAACTATATTTCAAACAATCGCTATTTTAGTTTAGTTAGTCCCTAGTCAATTGTATTTCTTATTTAACCAACGAATTTTATTACTATGTTTTTTTTTGATTTTCTATAATAGTGCCGCATCTATTCTAATTTGTTTTTTCGGGGCGGATGCAAAATATTTTTAAATCAAAGATCAAACTCTCCTGCCTTTTCTGAGTAATGGTGGTAATGGTTTAACTAAAAAGTTTCCGTACTGGAGAGAGCAATATCTTATCATATAATCAAATACCATATCTTCGCAGTGTGTGTCAATCATTCTTTACGAAACTTTGCTTGTGTAATCGATTTATCTGGCCAAAAAATCTGCAACCTTTCCGATCGCTTCCATAGTATTATGCGACCACGTGGCCGGCGGGCCGAATGCACTCGGGTGCACCGCCAAGTTGGCAAACTGCTGCATAACGTCTGGCTGGCAGCGCTCCAGCTTGCCGATCACCAGAGCGGCCTCCCTGTACGACGCCGGGTGGATCCTCTCGATCTCGCTCTGATTGAACGCGCACAGTATCTGCCTCATTGCAGTCAGGTCGTAGTACGTGTAATCTTCGGGCTTCTTCCCTGCGAAGTCTTCTCGGACCCGATCTGCAATAGCTGACAACTGCTCGTCCTCGAGACCGTAATTCAGACCAAAGTTCTGAATGACGTCAATGTCATTAAGGGTTATATTCATGTAGTCTTCGGGCGTCAGGGCTGGCGTCACCCAGTGAAGATGCATGAGCACTTTGTCAGGAACTTCCGCAATACTGCCGTAGAAGCGTACAATCGAATACCAAATGAACTCGGCGTCTTGTGTCGGTAACTTTTCCTTCCCCAAATGAGCTAAACACTGGACTACTTCTTTGGGCGCAATACTTTGCAATTCTTCCAAAGACAATTTCCTATTTTCGGGCCACTCCAAAATATCAATACATGATAGACAGTAAACTACGAGGAATTGGCAAAATAATAGTAAGAACTTCATAGTTGTTTTTTTTTGTTAAGTTAAAGCGACGACAGTTTGTTGTTAACATTTATTAGTGGAACGTGTTTCTGTTGACAGCTTAACTAAACGAATAGATCAGTGATATAGAAACATGTATACATTTACGTATTCTCACAGTACAAAGATAGTCAGTAGAAAGAAGACCTAGACAGTGCGTTGAAAATAGGTAAGTATGTAGTACATGGGTAGGTATGCAATGAGCACAGCTTTTGTACTGCGAGAGCCCAGAGGTGCCTACTGTAAATTCCAAAAAGTAGTACATAAGCACCTTGTTATATACCTAAGGGTGACACGGAACGGCTGAACAAGGGATGCTAGCTCGTCGCTTCAATCTACCATAGCGTTGACCCTTGGTATTTTAACACTGTGGTTACCCGTCACACAAATAAGCTGAATCAGGACCAGGTGTGCCTCATAGATAATGCAAGTTTCAATCAAGTCGAAGGTAGCATATCTATTACCTACTCAGGTAGTAATAGCTAAATGTAGCACAATAGTAGTACCTCCATACTTTGTGTCCGTTTGCGGAATCAGATGTTTGTAACCCAAAACCAAAGAGCTAAGGGCAAAAAAAATTATACTAAACAATGTCTGCAACGGATATGAGCAACCGCATTGACATCATCAATCCGGCCTTTGCGATCATCGTCCTAACGTACGAAATCGTGAATCGCGATCATAATTAAAATTCAATAACTGGTGCTTGCAAAACCTAACACGCTATATTTTCAAAACTTGCAAAAGAGTTCAGTTGGTCAAGCGAACCAATATTGCCGACATTAACTTGTGCTACCCACACCGACAAAAGAATGGTGACGTAACGTATGGTAACCAACAACGTATTAGGAGTTTATTGGTAAATTTCTGGTAAGATGCTTTAATCATGTTTATAGTTGACTTCTAATGAACAGGGTTTGTGTTACAGGCTTTATTGTTATTTTGTCAGAAAAATTTAATTAATAGTTACGCGTACAGCGACACGAGGTAATTAACTACTTATACGAGTATGACATTGTTATATCTATGAATACAAGTACACAAGGGAATAAATATGTATGTTACGAACAAACTGGATCGACTTCAAACATTCAATCACGCTATGCTACATTATTCCTCATTACCATAATAATTATTATGAGAAAACGAGTAGTTTTCTTTCAGCCTCTATCATATGCTTTTGTATCTCTCTATAGTGTACATGAAATGGGGAGGTAGAACTAAAACAATACCTTAGTTCCCCGACAAATCTTTGGTTTTTGTTTGATCTGAACCAAAATGCAATTCACAGGAAAACCGCACAAGTGTAATGAAGCTGATGTGTAAGTATTTCACAGAAATAAGTAGGTATGTAATTGGTAATTTTTGTGAGATTTTTATTATGAGCATATTGTTGAAATGCCACAGATTAGTAAGTATTGTATACTGAGACCTGTGTTACGTTGTCCTACAGGTACCTATTATCTAATTTAATTAGTAGACTGTTCAACAAATGGAATGTGTGCAACAATGTCTAATTACCTACTCTACATTTGTATTAGGCGACCCACCATCAGGTTACCAATGTGTACCTACAACAGTCACTTATATATTTACCAACATCCTATTGATTTTACTATGTACTTAATTGTTAGTATAACATAACATTTATGCGTTCCAGTCATTTAACGACCAATCACAGGTAGTTTGAACTACACTAGTTGGATACAGTCAGTTGTGAAATACATATTTAACTATTCGTGGAATAATAAGCGTAGCAGGTCTAATAGCAAATATAGAAACAGCCACGTTTATTTGGTCGCGTTCGGCAAACACCGTCGAATATCTTACGAGTTAGAGGCCATGGTTTCCGCCTCCCAGCGGGCGATTCATTACCGAATCACTGCAATCGGCTTGCCAAAACAGGTTAAGTAATCCATGATGATTTCTATCGTAGATGTACCTGATAAATATTAATATTCGAGACATATGGTGATTAGAATCTTGTATGTACTTAAGTAGTACCTATTTATATGTATGTACCACAATATAGTACTTACTTAGGTTCTTATTGAGTTGAGTTCTGCTATCATTAAGCTGATCTACAAAAGCAGCTTTCTAGTAGGTATCGACACAGAACATGAAATATCATCATCGTCATCTCTTACCAAGCAGGTAATATCTACCTAATATGTTCTTATCAGAGGGTTCCGTACTTATCCTATCTAGGTAACCTACGTTTACAAATAGGAAGTTCCAGTAATAATCGAACTGTGCAGATTTGTAATACTCATATTTCAGTTTTTACAACACAATATCTATCTTTGAACGCCATGGGGGTCACTGGTGACCGGCAAACAATAATTTTCTATTGTGTCTAGAAATCTGGCAGTCAAAGGCTTAATGAATACTAAAAATATCTAGAAAAGCTGAAAAGTATTAGAAAAACTGCGTGATTAAGTATATTATACGTATTTATATATATTTATATCTAGCATAATTGGCCGGTTTCATCAAACTAGGTAAGTAGGTACCGTAGGCACTTTCAATAGATAAACGAAACCTGTAGGTTTTGGATATGTTTCGTCTGTTAAATCTTCAGGAGAGCTGTTAAATACTTATTAATAATAACTCAAGAATCGTTTGACTGATTTAATGATCTTTGATTTATTTGTCTGAGTATACCTACTTGATATCTATATTTATCTTCCTGTGTTGACATGGCATATACCTACACGTACCTACTGAAGACGGGACGGACAAAACGAACGAGTTGCTTCTATTTAATTTAACATGATATTTGATTCTAATACCAATATTTATCATCAATCTACATAATATCTTGACAATTATTTGCACGCGGTTTGTTCCATATCCTATTGACGGCGATCGGGTACCTCTAAATGTTTTCCGTGTAGCATTTTCTGTTCATGAAATTATTTAAGGCTAAATTCTTACATAAATAAATATTTCCAAATAGGATGCGAGTGTTTCTGTATAGGTACATCAAAAGGCTAATCAAGGGGTATGATAGCTTTTTGGTACTGGTGACCCCACGCTCCTAGGGTTTTGGTGTCATTCAAACCCATCCAGAATAAACGATCGTGTAGGTACCTAATAATCAATGAATACTTACTTGCAGTATGTAGGTATTCGTTATCTGACGTAGCTTAGGTAAAATTCACTTTTCACCAAAGTTGAACAACTTAATGGAGAACCTATCAACCTATCATTTTACTTAATTAATATACGTCTTTATTACATTGAAAATTAAATTGAGCATAATAAAACAGATCCTATAGGATCGGATCTGTTTTAGTGAGCTTCAATTTTAGTGTGGAATAGTATCGAATAATGTTTACGGATAGAAAAATTGCCAATCATAGCCCTAGCCACAACTTGCCGGTATTCAAGTGATGAGAGCAAATGCCCCTTTATGCGATGTTGCATCATCATCATCATCATTTCAGCCAATAGACGTCCACTGTTGGACATAGGCCTCCCCAAAAGTTCTCTACACAGATCGGTCCTGTGCCACCCGCATCCAATGGACTCCCGCGACCTTCACCAGATCGTCGGTCCACCTGGTGGGAGGCCTGCCACGGCTGCGGCCTCCTGCGCGTGGCTTCCACTCAAGGACTTTCCACCCTTTCCACCCCAACGGTGGTTGCATAATTCATGCCAATAAAAGCTGTTATTTCTTGGATTTCTTGCTAATGTCCACCCAGTACCCAAGAAAGGAAGTCGTGCCGATCCTTTCAACTAGGTACCGAAAATTTTGAGCTACCTAGAAGACAACGACCTCCTCAGTGATCGGCAGTACGGCTTCCGCCAGGGCCGATCTACTGGGGATCTTCTTGCGTACGCTATTCATATCAGGGGGGAGGCATTGGAGAAGCACGGCGAGGCTCTTGCAGTCTTGCTGGATATCTCCAAGGCCTTCGATAGGGTGTGGCATGACGGCCTTCTTAGCAAGAGTCCAGCATACGGAATTCCTGACAGTCTTTGCCTTTGGATTTCTGACTTTCTGATGAGTCTGAAGACAGACCTGGATTTTGAGTAGATCCTAATGAACCAGGTGGCTCAATTATAGCTTCAGAAAATCCAGCTTGCATGTCCTCTAATAAAAATGACTGGTCTTCGTCATCTAAAGTGAGTGCATCTTCAGTGTCACTAGTATCAGCCATAAGATATTCATAAATTGAGTGTTTAGACCGTATGTACAATCACAGAACATGCATAAAACGTTAGGGTAAAATATTAATAAAATTGGCCTTTTACGCATATTGGGACAAATGCGTCCCCTACTTATAATTTCATATTTTAGTAACTAAAATGTTGCTAATTACGATAACTACTAATACAAACATAATTAATACTTACCATTCTTATAAATTATTCACTAAACAGTCTCTGAATGGAGCAAAAATTATTTTTATTACTTCAGAGAAAAGTTACAGAAGCGCGGCAAACTACTCAAAAGTAATGTGACGTTTTTGTTTGGTTTTTTCGCGCGCAGAGCTACCAACCACAAAAAAAAAACAAAATAGGCCCGGAAACAATAAGCATACATTTAAATTAGGTTCGAATAATCATTTGTTTAGAAATAAACACAAATTATATTTTAGGGACAGTGGTGTCCCTTTTACGTCAAAGGGTTAAATTGTAGTGTTCATTTTTATCAGACAACCAGAGTAGTAACTTAATGTAGTTACGAGTCTCATTCTGCACTCACCCATACCCATACTAGAATAAGTTTAGTATGAAAAAGCTCTGCATTCTCCTCGCGCGCTAGTATAAGGATGATTCACCACGAGATGTAACTTTCGTGGCAGCTTTTAAATCCATATTTCTCGGAAATTTATATCGGAACATTGAAATTACCGATATTATAAAATATATTTTATTAATATCTAATTTCTAAATTTTATAGGAATACGGCCTAAAAACTGCCAAGTTACATCTCTTGGAGAATCACCCATATGTCTATCAATTTGGTCCTCTCACGATAAAACTTATCGATCGATTGTCAGTAATGAATTGCAAGTTGTTACCGCTAATTAGTTGTTTCATTAATTCAAGAGAATGACTTTTTATTTCACCATACACGAGAAAGGTAGAGATAACTAACTATTGCTATCGAGCTGATCTTTCAATCCCAAAATGGCGATTCTTTCCATATCCTCGGTGTTTTATATTTAATTAAAACAAAAATACTCGTTCCATTTTTCTACAAAAGGATATCTCAAATGTCTACCGGCAGGAATGAGATTATGTACCAAGTGTTACGTGTTTGTATTACTATCTTCTGAGATTATGCAAAATTAATTAACCTTTGAGTGTAATATGCACGTATTCTCACAATGTTTGGTAGGTAGGTATAGCCAAATGGGCCACGCGGACTGTTTTGTACAATGATGGATGAAGCCGTGTGCGTGACTGACACAATTTATAAAATAATAGCCACTTCTACCTATCTACTCTATTACGAAAACAATCCAATTTATATCATAGCCACCAATCAATACTACCAGTCGACATACCTACTCATTGATTTGATTTATAAGTATATCAATTTATACTACGATTATCTATGTGCCTACCAACTTTTGCAAGTAAAATAGGTACCTATTTGCTATCCGATGATGGGTTAGTAGTATAAGCTTCATTACATTTAAAGTAACATAGACAGCGGCGCGGTGCGGTTAGCTCAGTCCGCGCCGCTTTCACAAGAACGAACGTCGTTGTAATTAAACTGCTTGCATCCCTCGTCTGGGTTGGTTTCGCGGCGCGGACCCATCACAGTGTCATCGACATATGGGCAGTTGTGTTAATTATTACTATGCAGACAAAAAGTCCGACCCGCTCCGCGGTCTGCTTTGCGCCACCTAGCACTTTAGTTTCCAAAAATACACATACCTAATCGTAACCATGCGTGCTAATTAGTTTACAAAATTTTATTACTGTAGGCAAGTAACACTAAGTAGGTACTAGGTAGATACTTACGTGTGCACGCACCTAGTTTTGATATATGTTTTTGAAATTAAATATTTGTTACGGTTGCAAATCATAAAATTCGCACAACGCACATTCGCAAAATGCGTGCGCGTTACACAATATATCCAATTAAATTGGCTTTAATTACTTTCTGATTCCATTCTTTCATGGAGCTACCTTGCGACATTTTTTATTACGCTCTGCATGAGATAACTGTATCTTAACGATGGGCTACTTAGATACAGTCAACACATTGTAATTAAATATGTTTCTCTATGTTTTAAAACAACTTCTTATTTTAAATGGCCGATTATTATAGTACATATCTCAAAGTATTTTGACGTATAGATAAAATATGATATTATTTATTTTAATCTTTATTGCGCAAAATGTTATACAATAGGCGAACTTAATGCCAAGAGGCATTCTCTACTCGTCAACTTTTAGGTCATACAGAGATACTTTCTTATACAATGATCATTCTTATATGGCAGTATCTTTTAGTAGGTACCATCAAATTGCGAGTGCGCTTTGAAAACTGACTAGGCAGTTAAGTTACGAGTCTTATACTGCACTCACCCATACCCATACTAGAATAGTTTAGTATGAAAAAGCTCTGCATTCTACTCGCGCGCTAGCTGTATAAGGATGATTCACCACGAGATGTAACTTTCGTGGCAGCTTTTAAATCCATATTTCTCGATAATTTATATCGGGACAGTAAAATTTACCGATAGTATAGAAATACTCTTTTATTAATATCATAATATTTCTAAATTACACAGGAATACGGCCTTAAAAACTGCCACGAAAGTTATATCGAGTGGAGGAGAATTACCCATACTCGTAAGTCTATCAATTTGGTCATCTCACGATAAAACTTATCGATCGATTGTCAGTTATGAATTGCAAGTTGTTACCACTAATTAGTTGTTTCATTAATTCAAGAGAATGACTGAATTTTTATTTCAACACGAGAAAGGTAGATAACTAACTATTGCTATCGAGCTGATCTTTCAATCCCAAAATGGCGATTCTTTCCATATACTCGGTGTTTTATAAAATTTTAATTAAAACAAAAATACTCGTTCCATTTTTCTACAAAAGGATATCTCAAATGTCTACCGGCAGGAATGAGATTATGTACCTAGTGTTACGTGTTGTATTACTATCTTCTGAGATTATGCAAAATTAATTAACCTTTGAGTGTAATATGTACTTATTCTCACAATGTTTGGTAGGTAGGTATAGCCAAATGGGCCACGCTGACTGTTTTGTACAATGATGGATGAAGCCGTGTGCGTGACTGACACAATTTATAAAATAATAGCCACCTCTACCTACTCTATTACGAAAGCAATCCAATTTATATCACAGCCACCAATCAATACTACCAGCCTGCCTACTCATTGATTTGATTTATAAGTATATCAATTTATACTACGATTATATATGTACCTACCAACTTTTCCAAGTAAAATAGGTACCTATTTTCTATCCGATGATGGGTTAGTACAAGGTTAGTAGTATAAGCTTGATTACATTTAAAGTAACATAGACAGCGGCGCGGTGCGGATAGCTCAGTCCGCGCCGTTTTCACAAGAACGAACGTCGTGAACTAACTGCTTGCATCCCTCGTCTGGGTTGGTTTCGCGGCGCGGACCCATCACAGTGTCATCGACACATATGGGCAGTTGTGTTCATTATTACTATGCAGACAAAAAGGCCGCCCCGCTCCGCGGTCTGCTTTGCGCCACCGCTTTAGTTTCCAAAAATACACATACCTAATCGTAACCATGCGTGCTAATTAGTTTATAAAATTTTATTACTGTAGGTAAGTAGCACTAAGTAGGTACTAGGTAGATACTTACGTGTGCACGCACCTAGTTTTGATATATGTTTTGAAATTAAATATTTGTTACGGTTGCAAATCATAAAATTCGCACAACGCACATTCGCAAAATGCGTGCGCGTTACACAATATATCCAATTAAATTGGCTTTAATTACTTTCTGATTTCCATTCTTTTCATGGAGCTACCTTTTTTTTCATTATATTCCTGGTACATACTTATAGGTATACAAATAGGTACGTATGTTTATTAACATTACATAATTATTTATATTATAATTTGTAAGAATTAACTCAAAATGATACACTCAACCCGTGCCCGAACTACGTAGATAGATACCTACATATAAAAGTGAGGCGAGGCAGGGACAAATCTACAATAAACAACATAATAGGTACGATGTTACCTAGGATTTTAACAAGACCTAAGGGGGTAGGTTCTACTTATTGATTGACATTATATCTTTGTTTGTAAGACGTGCTGTTAGCGGACCTTAATAAATAAATAAATATTGAGAAACCTAAAAGTAAAATATTTGTAGTTCATATCAAAAATAAGTAGGTGCATGTATAGTTAGCGAATAATGTAATGAAAATGACGGAAAACGTACAAGTGCATCTGTTAAATTCTGCAAATGTCAAATCGTAAATAAGTGGCACAAACATTACAACATTTTTTAAATCATATGGCACGCGTAGTCTTTGTTACATCACACAAATCTTCCGCAAACTTTGAAGTCCAGTTTTGCGGATTGGAAATTCGTTCAAACAGCCAGATTCGTACCGTAGCCTTGAAGTTATTGCCCAATTTTCTTGTTCAACCGTTACATGCCATGGATGTTCTTTCGAACGTGTATGTATGGGAGCGAATATTATGTAACTATTGTTGAATTGAATTTGAATTATGTATACCTCCTATTAAAGAAGCCATCATTTAGTCAATACCGGTAGATATGATTAATGCCTACTTATTTAAAAAAGATGAATTGTACCTGCCCTTCCTGCAACCTTTATTAGGCAATCGAATGCTTGATAAATAGTTGACTATTTTATTCTACCAATCGATACAGTCTATATCAAAGATAATCTTACACTAGTCTGTCGTGTTAGATAATTCATACCAAATTTAAAGTAAGTACACATACAAATTCTTTGCATGGGGCCCTCCAGCTTAGGTATCTATCCTGAGCCTGCGGCTTCTTGGGTCTGGGGCTCACTTGTTTGACGGGAGCCCGTGGCATTTTGCCAGCCCTACGTGCCACCCTATAGATACGTCACTCGTACTTACTTTAGTAAACATTTAGCTAGTAGAGTGTAGTTAGGTACTCGTAGTATCGCATCAAGTCATCACTTGGCAATCACATAAAAAGGGCCAAGTATGGGTCCGATCAAACTTACTGGACCAAGTTCAATTTCAGAGTAAATACATTTCTCAACAATTGCGAAACTATCCAATATCGTCGTAACGCCCAGACAGCAGACACAATGGAAAATCAATTGTTTTATGCCTTTTAAAAGGCTTATGGGCCTTACGACGATATACCTACGCACATTTCAAAAAAATATATCGGAATCGAACCTACGACCTTCCATTCGGAGAGGTTTGATTATGGAAGCTCAGTGCATAGGGCACTGAGCTACCACGCTCTGGTACCAAAACCAATCTTAGCACCTAGGATTGAAAGTCAGCATCAAAATTAGTTAAGATATAGGTACAGTCAGCCACACATCAGGTTACCACAATCTGTCAAAATTCCTCGA
Organism: Cnaphalocrocis medinalis; assembly: GCA_014851415.1. NCBI lineage: Eukaryota > Metazoa > Arthropoda > Insecta > Lepidoptera > Crambidae > Cnaphalocrocis > Cnaphalocrocis medinalis. The sequence goes on along the minus strand of CM026273.1, from coordinate 11,479,183 downwards.
TTGATATTCAACTTAATCTGTTTAACAGTAAGATGACAATCCAATGAAGAAATTTGACAGTTTTGTATACTTTGATGTGTGGCTGTACGTACTTATATTTTTTGATAGCGCAAGTAGTTTTTCTTTCTCAAGTCGTAAGACACATCAACTGCTTACAGCTACCACAATGCTGACTACAATACATGTATCAACACAACCATTTCAGATTTCGCTTTGCAAGTAAGAATAAACAGTGTGCATTTATTTGTGAAGCAGATAGAAAATACGTTATATTTTCAAAAAATAATGACCGGAATTGTAGATTATCCTATTTGTATTCCTTTCGTTATTAACTGTTGGCTCCAGAGCTAATAATATCGAACAGAAAATTGGAAAATTATCTCAGGAAATCTTACAAAGATCAAATGAGTAAAAAGATTCGGAGAAATCCCAGCACAACCAAGAACTTTCTTAATAATGGAATTCTCTGCATGGTAGGCCGTTCCAGGCGTTTTAAGCTACATTATTATTACAGGAACATATAGCTATCAGAAAGCATCACCATTTTCTAAAATAAATTGGGAATATTTTTTTTAGGATAGAAAACAATGTTAGAGAGTCTGACTGAGTCGCATTTAGAGAATATGAATTCCATGGTTCTAATTATGTTTCGGGCCAAAAATTCACGAAAAATAATGAGGAAAATTCTGAAAAATTACGATATGCCAAGTATTTTAAAAATAAAGAAATATGTAAGGAAAATTGTATTCAATGGATATGGTAGATTAACATTAAACTTAGTTAAACACTTCTAATATTATAGAAAACGTCCTTATAGTTTTGGTAACATTAGGATATAACTTTTTCAAGTATTTTTGTGTAATTAATTAGGTAGGACCTAGCCACCTTCAGATCCCTGTAAACAGGTAATTGCGCTCATCATAATATGATCTCATTATGTTAAATAATGAGTTTATTTGAAGGTTTTATGCCTTCTAATACCCATAAAGTGTATTTAATCTAAGGAAATAATAATTTTAGGCTATCGTGAATTTTCGGACAAGTATGACCCACCTAATGTTTAGTTAACATTAGGTCCACACTTAATATTAAAAGCAAAAAGGTAAATGCTTGTCTGAAAAAAAAAAAGTCAATACAAAAAATAACTCACACGAGTTGCTTGGGCGCGTAACTTGTGGATCCGCAGCCGCAGAGGCGTCCTACCCGGCGCGCAGGCGTGGAGTGTATACTCGTGGAAGCGATACGTCTTCTTGATTGTTTCGGCTTCGGCACTATGCAATACCACCGACTTGCACCACGCCGAAGCTGCCCCCGAGACCAGATAATGGATCAATGGAATGATACAACGGACTGAACTTCATTATGATAAATCTGAGTTACTAAACTGATTGATTAACCTAACCAAACTCAGCAGTATAACCTACTTACATACTCGTACAATTTTGTTCTACGAATATGCAACACTGGAGGAAGCATAGGGTAACGAAATAATTTGACTTACCTAGCGTTACCAATGTTCGCTAGGTACTGCAAGCCAATGTCTTTTTATTTTTCAACTAGTGGCTCACCGGGTGAATAGAAAGTATATAGACAGGGTGTCCTAAAATTCAAGGATAATACCTAAACATAATCTAAAAAAATCTAGGAAAATAGTATGTTTCATTACTACACAGACAACTTGAAATTCTTGAGAAAGTACACCCTTAATGATTTTTAAATTATCATGACCACAAATTAATCATCTAATTTTCCATTATTTTTCTGTTTCGCCCTGATGGTCCTAGCTAGTCATTTTAGAAGTACCGGACCATGATTCTGACAGGGTCCTGAGGGTCTAATTTGAAGTCGACGTTACGACCGAATCGGAGTTCCCCTCTCTTTCACACGCGCTGTACGCGCTTTTGTTTGAATGTGACAGGTATATTCTCATTCGTTACGGGACGTCTTCGTTATAAGCCACCTGAGGCGATTCCCGGGTCGAGCAAAAGTAAGAATGTTTCAAATTTTTCGAGCATTGCTCGGTTTGTGATCACCAATCCATGTCAAACAAGCGCAGTAATTAAGCCTAATCCAATCATAGTAGCGATGGCTTAATTTCTGTGATGGAGGCCCAGCAGTGGGACAGTTTAAGTATAGGCTGATACTTTACTGCGGTTATGGTAATTTTAAATACAAAGGATGTAAATACTTGAAAATTTTCTTTTATAAATATTTAATTTAAAAGTTGGGAAGATTTTTTTCCATGTTCATTGTTGTACAATTCTACGGAGCTGGATTGTCCTTAAATTTTGGGACACCACCCTACAAAGGAAGTACATAAGTATATTTAATTTCACGAAATTAACTATTTTAAATTTTTCAAGTGTTTAATAATCAAGTTGGCGTATAAATTTCATTTTGGCGATAAAATCATTGAAATGTTTTAATGATTTAAATTGCGATGATGTAACGCCAACCCAGTATTTAATTACACAATGGTGATAAATTAATAATATTAATTAAAATGCCTTTCAGTCATTATTAAGCATATTATTTCTACATTATTTAACCTGTATTGTAATACTTTAGAGGGGTAAATGAGATTGGGGAAAAAGTATAACAGAAAATGAAATAAATTGACTAAGTATTTATGACATTTTATTTTCATATAATTCCAGTCATATTTTATTTAGGTAAAACATTTGAATTAGGTTTAATTATAATCATAAGATTATTAACGAATTCCAATCTGATTGCCATTTCTTTTCGTGACTATATCACTAATATTAAACATTATTTCTGAAACTTATGGCTAGTTAGTCGTAAAATGATCTTGGTGCTTATATTTAAGTTCTTGCAGTCAGGAAATAGGATATTTCTTTTCAAAAGTAAGTATTTACTTTTGCAATACAATATGGACGTAGTTCTTTTAACAAAAGCAAAATCGAATACATATTGTAGTACCTAGTAGTTGTTCAGAGCAAAGAGGTTCACAAAGTGGGTTGGTCTCATTTCTGACTATTTTTTATTGCTATATGTATAGAAATGCGATACATGTCAAGTTAATTGTATACCTATCATAGAAAAATGTATATACCTTACCCAGAATAACAGTATAAGATATGCAACATATTTATAAACTTCGGTAGAAAATATTAATTCACCTCTAATTATATCAAAAATGTTGAGTACAAAATATAGATTGTAGAAAGAGAGACCTAAACAGAAAACAGTAAAATATACAGTCAGCAACCACACATTTAAAAAGTATCTCTAACATAAATAAAAACAATTTTAAGAGACTAAGTAGAGCATGGAAATCATATTTCTTTAAGACAGTACAATTAACAGTAGACAATAGTACTTGTACAAGATGTTCGTTTTTGTTGCCAGTAGTTCTATTAATTAATATTTACAATTAAATTACTCATATCATTACTGTTGATACCTTTTCATTTTTCTTTCTAATTTTTTCCTTTTCTTTTCATCTTGTTCAGTATCTTGTGGAGCTTCCTGGAAGAACCATGGCCCGAGAATATTCTTCCATAAAAGCCAAAATGCTCTAATGGGTATGAATAAAAGAAGAAGCCAGAACCAGTTGGAAATAATCGCCAAGACATGGGTGATTGATGTTAGAATGACCACATCTTTGATGTGCCTGAAAATAAAACATGAATTTATTCATAATGTTAAGGTGTTGTATTAGAAGTTATAAAACTAGAAGTAATCATAAATACTTACTCTCCCATCCCTCCTTCCATGTTGAGATCAAGTCCAGGGTCAATGAGCTGTGAGTTTGGTGTCTCATCTGCATATCGAGGTCGTGTCATGCTCTTCATCATTTGGTGACACACAGTATTTACTGAGATAACAAATATATTCAGACACTGTAAAGTAATAAATATGGCATATTGTAACAAAACTTTGATAGTTTTAAAATCCCACATGCTGTTGGTCTCTCTCATTAGTGTGTAATTCCCGGTTGACACAAAAGCTCTTGCTGACATTGCTGGAATGCGCTTGTATTTGACTTGCCACTGAGCTAACATAACCTATCGGTATTAATAAAACCAGAAATTTTTTACACTTTGCAAGGAGTATGATCAACAAAACATTAGATATGTACAAAGTTCAACTTTGATCGAATGTCTGAAGGGCTAACCATTATTTTCCGTGGCATCCTTTGCACATCCTTTTTTGGGACACTATTGTCATGTGAAGGTTGGGTAATACAGTTTTCATTACACATCGTACATTTGCAGTGAACACTGTCTTACCAAACCACAGCCACAGCACGGTCAAATAATAAAATGCACTTACTATGGTCAAAGGTGTTATGCTATCTGCGTAGATGGCAATCAGCAGGAGACAGTGGAACAGCCCGGCGCCGAGAGCCATGTTTCGATAAAAACTAACAGTAGCAGTGTTTTCCATCAAAATCTGCTTCGCACCTTTGGTTGGTGTCTTCCCTTTCTGGGGCTGGAAAAAGAATTTTCCTCTTAAACGACGTCTCATCTTCACTTTATCCAAAATAGATGCGCGATACATTATTGAAATGATCTAGGTCCTAAATTTAAACTGCAGTAGGAAAACAATTAAGGACTAGGAACTGGGAAGTCCCGGTTGGTTTAAATTTACGCATGTCATTACAGGACGCATGATCAAAAGGGGAATAGGTAAATCAATAACTTCAGTCCAGGTATCTATCCAGACAGCTAGGTTACAAAGGCATAGACGATATGGTGCATCGACATACGCTGCACTTTTATGTAGCTTTCTGTCAGATTAACAATTGCTGACTAAAAATTGATGCAAATGTAAAGCTAAGAGGTAAAAAAATATATTTCTCTTTACTGGAGGCTGTTTAAAATGATAATAATGCTAAAAACTTAAATGAAAATAAAAAGGTAAGCTTACAGGCGGCATAGCTGACAGAATATAACTTCGATTCTAGGGCCAAGTAGAAACGGAAACAGGGCAGGAATTTATAAAATAATTATAAAATGATTTACAGAACTCTATAGCAATCAAATTAACTTTTCAACATGAACACTCAAAATAGAAATTTAATCGTCATCATTTTCGAGATGAGGAGTAACGTCAAAAACGTTATGTCAGATTTTTTTTTTTTTGCCACATACTCCATGTGGCAATCATTATGGCAAACGTTCAGAAATTTGACAAGGATCTAAATTTTTCACAGATGCCAAACATATTATAGTGCGACAAGAAAGTCTTGAAAACGGTTTTTTCATGATACCATACTCTATGGACGTAAGCGGTAGTGGCGCCATCATTTAATTTCATGACTTTATTAATATTAATTATATTTGGCGTTTATTTAAGTTGCCCAAAATGTCAAGAAAGAAGTAAAAAATGTGGTTACTCCGCATCGGGAGTACCTGCCTATACTCTGATTTTTGATCATGTATAGAAAACTGACAAATAATGGTAATATGCCTATGGTAATCTGTAGATCTCCGAAAATTTGCTTTCAAGATTTTCTTGACGCAATATAAAACCAATCTATACCTATTCTCGACCAACTAAAACTGTCAATGACACGACGTTTTGCTCTACTTGGTTATCTGTGGTGGTTTTATGTGAAAAGGAATTTCGTTTCGTTTATTGATTTTGATGAAACTAAAATTATAAATGTCGGTGTGATTAATAAAGGAATCTATTGTTATTATTAAGCATTGATTTAGATTTCCACTTATTTAACCAGACTCTTCCTGGCACAAGCAATGAAAATCTGGAAGTCTTTTTTTTAGCCTCTAACTAACAGAACGACGAAAGTTTAAGGATTAGAAGTTAGATACCGAATGATTTGAATAGTAGTAAGTTAAATACATCCGTTTTCTGTATGTTGGATTATTATTTGGCTGCGTACAAGGTAAGCAACTAAAGTTACACGAAAGAAGTTTCAAATCCTTTTATTTGCAGAGCACGCCATTTCAATAAGTGCGACTGTAAATTGTCTGGGCCATTCTATGAAAATAACTCTTTTTAATGTAAATAGGATGTGTTCATTCTTACATGCTTGGCGAAATACGTGAAAAATTCAGCTATGCGAATCATTAATTATATATTATTATGAAATTACAATGTGAACATGCTTTAGCAGTGCAATTGCTGATTTTTATTTTTAGCTCTTTTATGCAACTGGTAGTAACTACCTATATTGTATTTAAAAAATATGCCTTTAATTTGTTTTAATTGCTGAGCTCGAAATCATATTAAAAATAATTTAAGATTTCTTGTAGGGTATCACTTGCTATTAACATTTATAGTTCTTGTTATCATACCTTCAAGCAACTTTGCTGCTTTAGAATAATGTTGTTTCGATCATGTATTCCAATCTAAAGAACACCTTCCCATGGTAAAATTTAGCCAATTTTAACAAGGAACAATGTAAAAATGCTGAAAGGGATATCTAATAGTTTTGGTGTTTATTATAACATATGTCATATGTCTTGTAATACTGTTGTTTAAATAAATCAGCTGTGAGTCCATACTTAAAGAATGGTAGTGGACAGAACTACTCATAAATAGGTAGAAGAATAAGTATAAGAATAAGTAGGAACTGCTTATGGACAATGATAGTCTTTGAACAACTACTTGGAACGTCATTTATGTATATCATCAGCCCGTTAAAAATGTGATATCACAATAAGGCTGTTACAGTTTGAGGGGACATGCTAATGGTGGATCCCCTAATATTGTTGTTAACACCCATGTTTTTAATTAAAAAAAAACTCTTGGGTACCTATTCTGTAATCATTACTCAAAAACTTTTTTGCAAATAAATTTGTTAATGTTTGGCCTATGGTCTGCTGAAACTGTTAATATGGCATAAGCAGTGATAACTATTTAAATGATTGCAAGAGCGAGTTATTTCGAAAATATCTCTTAACCTTTACATTAGGATATTTAAAATAATTTTGATGTGGTGATATTTATCATTAATCTTCACATTTTAGGTTATCTAGTAACAATCAATGATACGTGAATTTTATGACAGTTCCGATGAAGATGAAATGGAAAGTCAGTATCAAGTAGATCCGGAGTGTTTGGTTCTCACTAGGCCTGATCGCGATATGCACAACAGATGTTGTGGTGGCAAAGCTTGGTGTATAAAGGTTTGTATTTAGTTGATAGCTTAATAATATGACTATAAAGCTTTTGATTTATTACCTTAAAAAGAAAAAAGTTGTGAAAAAACATAACCCTTAACTAAACCCAAATATTTTTTTAGGATATATGTGGGATTATATGTGCTGTATTGACATGGCTCTTAATACTATATGCAGAGTTTGTTGTGATGATGGTGATGCTTGTGCCGGGCCTATCAAGTTATCCTGTCTACGGATACGTCAACATATTCATATTTCAGAGTCTAGCATTCCTTGCTTTCGCATCTCATCTCAGGACTATGTTCACTGATCCAGTAAGTAGTTATAAAATTGTTATTTAATATGAAATAAGTACAGATATTTAATAATTTTTGTAATTAGTATTCTCAACATTTATTCCTTAAGTTTATGTTTTTAAATGGTGTAGCAAATGTAATATCTTTTCAGGGTGCAGTTCCTAAAGGCAATGCAACTAAGGAAATGATAAAACAAATGAGTTTCCGAGAAGGCCAAGTCATATTCAAGTGTACAAAGTGCTGTAGCATCAAACCAGAACGAGCTCATCATTGCTCAGTATGCCAGCGGTGCATCAGAAAAATGGACCACCACTGCCCATGGGTGAACAATTGTGTAGGCGAAAACAATCAGAAGTATTTTGTTCTCTTTACAGTAAGTGTCTAAAAGTAACTAAAAAAACTTGCTTCATCTGAAAGTACCATATATTTAACCACAATACCACCTATCATTTTAAACACAATAAACCAGCCAAGTGTGTGTCAGGCGCACGCAAAGTAGGTTAGGGTTCCGTAGTGTGCCATGACAAGTGTCACCTTATGATGCACATCAAAGTGTCAAAATGGTAAAAAGCAGACCAAAATTTTAGTACATATAAATCCATCATACTCCAGAAAAGACCCATTTCAGACTATTTGAAAAAAGTCTGGTTTTAATTAGAGTATGTATACTCACTCATTGTAAAATAAATTTATGGTTGGTTGACTTATATTTCAGATGTATATAGCAGCCTTGTCGGTTCACTCCCTGACATTGTCGGTGTACCAATTCGTGACATGCATCAGACATGAATGGCGCGATTGCAGCGCGTACTCCCCGCCGGCCACAGTGGTGCTGCTTCTCTTCCTAATCGCCGAGGCACTGCTATTTGCCATCTTCACAGCAGTCATGCTGGGCACCCAGTTGCATGCTATATGGAATGATGAGACTGTAAGTGTCTTATATGACAATGTGATGCTTTAGTCAATAAAACAATTTATTTGTGTCACAATCATCACTTTGCCTTTTACCTACAGGGAATTGAACAACTGAAAAAAGAGCAGGCACGTTGGGTCCGCAAGTCCAGGTGGAAGAGCATACAATCGGTATTCGGACGCTTCTCGATCCTCTGGTTCTCGCCTTTCACGCAGCCGTCTCCTAAGACTAAACTAGAAAGCTACCTGTACAGCGTATAGAGAGTCTCCTAGAGGACTGTGTACTAAGTGCACTTTTGTGGTATTGTAAAAGGGAGTAGACGGGCTTAGTTTGGCCTTCATTTGACTTCAGTAATATATTCTTCATATCAAGATAATTGACACATGTTATGTCAATATGAGCAATACTATTTATTAATTTTTAATCAATGTACTAGTGAATCATCATTTTGCTATGTGATTTTTATTATCAATAATTGCATAAGATTTATTTGTATTATTACAAAAAGATATAATTAGTGTACAGAAAATGACTGATATTGGAATTAATATGAGAACAATATTGGAAATAGGGAACCAAACAACTGCATTTACTACATTATTGTTATGATTATTTTTAGTTATTGTATCACAAATTGTATTCTTAAATGTAATACTATTTATTTCTACAATTAGGTACTCACCGAGAGGTAATAATTTGTGTTATTATGGTGTTTAGCAGTTCTGCTCGCCTGTGCCGTAAAACTTGACCATTTGATGATGTCATATAAACTCAAATGATTATAAAATATTGTGAATATTTGCATCTTTATAGGTGTAACATATGATTTGACTAATATCTTTAGATTTTGTGTGATCTAATTATATTAATAAAATTACAAAGTTTTTTGCATAGCGTATTTTTAATAAATACGCTATTTTTGCAAAGAGCTAACCATCTCATTGAACAGTAATTTACTATGAATAAAACATTTGATACGTACCTCGGTATGGCAAAAGTAGAAATACAAATTACATCTGTTACCAGTAGGCAGCCGTAGTAGCAGATTGACCAATCATCACACTGCCACAGTCCACTGCAGATTGGCTATTAGACCCATTTTTCCATTAGTGCAGAGTGCATCCATGTTATACGATGGCCTAACGGGCGTGCATAGATGCTGTCGGAGTGTGAGAAATCCATTAAATTTATACTATGTGACTGAAGTTCAACCTTAACAGCATTGGTTGTTTCGTCACAGTTTCGTTCATCAAATAGACGTTTGACATATCAAAATAAACCAATCATCTTGTTAAAAAAAAATCTGCCTGAATATTTCACATGCAAATTGGTATAAACACTAAATATGACAAGAATCCTCCAACCAGCTAGACATATAAATGAAATTACGCAGTGGAAAATAGGTTTCTACAACCTGTTAAATTTCTATATAAATACTATTATGGCGAGAATCCTATGAAGATTTTAAGTAACCCCATGCATTGTACGTGCTAGTCCGGACTTCATTCTAAAACTTATTTATTTATATGTTTCAAATTTTATGACTATAATGTGATGCGTGCGACATTAAGTCAAGAATCTGATATAATTGGCTCCCAAAGGTGTAATTAAGTTTTGGACAAAGAAGTTGGTTCCTTGTTTATTTAAATAGAACAACAGAGCTTTTCAATAACGTGAAAATAAATTAATTTGACATTATACTATTCTCTTCTAGCTACTACTAGCTCATCATTAGTTACTTTTATCCAATCTGATCTTTCTAGGAATATTTTATTAAAATGAAGTTTTAAAAAAATAAGTTTAAATTGAAAAGCTGAAGATGAATTGGTATATAAGCTAAGACTAGTTTCCTGTAGTCTGGGTTTATTCTTCTGCAAAGGTTCGTCCTCGCTTTGGCGCGGCTACCCGACATAAATCAATGCACATGCCCAGATTGTTTGCTGTTAAAATCAATTCTCACACTGTATTATGGGTCACTCTAAATCACGATTCAGTAGTTTCAGCTCTGAGCAAACATTACTGTTTACTGGTTTTGTCCAATTTTATAAATTATTAGTCTACATTTTTATAACATAACAAAGTTTATTATTGATTCAAAAAACGAAGAACTACTTATATAAAGATCACCACTCTGTGGTCTGGTCTTGTGCTAATTAAAGTTCAAATTACAATAAAGTAATTAATATTTATGAATGTAAAATATCGCTTTATATTTATGAATTTATAAAAATTTTAAGAGCTGGTCAGATCGGTGACATGACCTTGAATGACATCAGCAGAATTAATTTATAGATTCGGTTTAAAATTGATGGTAGTGCAAACTAAAATATTTAAAGATCATTTAGAATAAACACAAAGTAATTATATAATTTTAAAGCAGACAGCGAAGTTATTTACTCGATGATTTCCGGTAAATAACCAAGTAGATATTAATTTATTAAAGTTTAGTATGAAAATCCAATCGGTAACATAAAATTACTAAAGATGTTTTTAATATAAATCAGTAAAGTCCATTATGATCAGCTCTTTATTGAAATTAAATAAAATACTTATATAATGAATTATGTAGATATTATACATAAAATAAGGTCTCAAATAGGACCAATAACTTTTATAAGCATAATGTTTTGACGTGATTTGAAAGAGTTGTGTATTATAGACAATTCGGTACTTTAGATACGATTTTAAACACGTTCCATTATACCAACATAGAATTCGTAAATAGGCAAATCGCGAGGCACTAAGTAGTACATGCACGGTGGGTAAAAACGTTGGGCCTTGGACGGTCACTCCCTTCAAGTTAGCCTATTTTACTTACAGAAAATAGTTTCGAGTCAAGATGTTTCTTCTACACTGCATTCATCATCTTGCTGTAGTGTGATTGTCTTGCCCGAGAAAAGAACTGCAAAGAATTAAAAAATAATATGACTATTATTATTCCACTGATACATGCAAACAATATAAGAAACACAATGTCTTCAAGAAACATAGAACATTAACTCATCCAACGTGTGACATATTTAATAACTTATTTAGACAGTTTTATTCTTTTCAAAGAATAAATTCATGTTACCTTTTAGCAAAACGTGCTAACTTGAAGATTAGAGGTAGGTAGTTTCCATCCAAGGCCTAATATTTTTTCCACTCTGTAGTTACTACAACATGTTTCAGGTGTTTAGGTAATACAAATTCTATGTAATTCGTTAGATTGTAAACGTGACCATCACACTCATTCATTCGGTTTAAGTTATGTTTAAGTACATCTCTCGACTTGAAACTCCTATCTTCCATCCTTATTTCCTAGTGTGTATAAGCTATTCCCAACAGAGTAGTGTAATTGTTAATTCCATTATTTAAGACGTCGATTATGAAGTTTGTTAGTAGGTATTTGGTTGCTTTGGTATCGATAATTGAGCGAGTGAGTGGGTGGCTATTTATTATGTATACGTGTTACCGACAATCTGTAAATTCAGGTATTTTATACAACACCTACATAATAAAACTTGGTCAAATCATAGATCTCATCACTTCATGAAATTCGCGATAAATGTATAATCGCACTTCATAAAAGTTAAAACAAAACAAAAAGTAGATCTACAGCTTTATCAATTTATTTCATTATTAAGCGAAAAGAATATTCTTACAGGAAGATATATTATGACATTTTGAAGTGCAAAATTCTTAGTTATAGCCTTAGTATTGCTCTACTTTTTGCAACAAAATTTAACAAATCTAAGCATGAAGTCGGTTTTCTCTTTTTTTACAAAAGTACATTGCAACCCTGTTCATTCGGTATTGCATATAATACCTAGGCAAAGTAAGTATACAACATAATAATATTTTAAACATTACCTAAACGATTTAGACATTTCGAAACATTTCCAGGTATTCTATGGAATACCGGATTACCTATACCTACAGATTGCCGGGAACATATTGCACTTCCCGGAGCGAGACTGTCACTTGAGCAATATTTAGAAAAAATGTTTAGAGGAAATTAAATACTAAGTTACCTAAAACACCTTTAATCTTGGTGGCTTAGTTCACTCAACTGGCTGGTCCTGATAGTTAGCTTGTGAAAGAGGGCCAAGTGTCGTTGCAAACTTTCATTTTATTAAGTTCCTTTGCCAAAGTGACAGGGTGGCTCCGCGAGAGCGACTGTATGCAGTCGCGTGTAAGTGGCTTGGCCGGGCAGAACCCGCGGGACCCACCGAGATCGACGCGGGGCTCTAATTGTAGGACCGCTAGACATCCTCTGTGTTGTTTCTTATGTAGTATTATATCCTTGGTTATCGATGCTAATGCTGTTATTATATCATAAGACATTTTTATTTATTTTGTTGTCACTGAATTTATTTGTTTAGCGTGAGTTATTTATTGAGAATGGTACTATCTTTGTTTACAAATGGTGGCAAGTTGAGGAAGCGAGTCTTAATCCTTATCAAAAGTCTCTGTAATTTGTAATTTGGTCTAGATTACTATAGGGCGTATTACTAAAATATTGAATAGGCCATCGCAGGTAGCATCAAGTATTCTTAAGATTGTATTATATCTACTATTTAATTACGGTTATACTAACCTAAGGAATTGTGATGTTATTCGCCTGCTGTTACATTATTTCTTGGCGGTTCTTTTGACCTACCCTATATTTATAATTATTGTATACTTCTATTATTATGCATCATTTGTTAGGTTCATAAAAATGTAATAATATTTCTATATTCGATGTCTGTACTGTGTGTGATATGTTTCGACAATGGTATAACAAACGATACTTCTATTTTAATAGAGAGAAATAGATATATTTTTTATAAAGTTGAAACCATTTATGAAAATTAGTTACATAAAAACAAAATTGCGACACTTTTATAAGTATACAAGTAAATACGATGCTTAGTCCGCGTCACGACGGGCGATAGACCTGAGGGCTTAGCACGAACTTTTCAAAGAAAACGTAATGTCGTAGTGGTCACACTACGATTCCGATAGTACTCGGCATGAAGTACAGTCAACGTCAAAAGTAGATGACCAAAATCAAAAACTATACTCACTATTTAATTGAGCGGAGTTCGCGTCGGAACTGTGTGATTCGAATCACTTTGTGGCCATACAGAGTTTGCGTCAGAACTGTATGAATTTGACACCATACAGTTCTGACGCGCACTCTGCAAAATAGTAAGTATAGAGTTTTTTATTTTGGTTATCCACTTTTGCTGTAGACTATACCTTGGTCGACGTACGATGTATAAAATGTATTGGATACCTTAGTTGTGTAATATGTGGATGGGCGATCACGTAACGATACTATCCTTTTTGACGTTTATGCTGTCAATTTTAATTATAGTTTAATTTGAGAGCTCCTTCTAGCGTAGGTAGGTATGATACTCGTAGAAGGATTTAAATTTTTTCATACAAATTATTTACGACACGTACGATTTTGTTGAAAAGTTTGTGCTTTCGTTCGTGCGTCCACGCTATGTGCCCTGCACACTGCCAGTGTTGGCGATCTGCAGTGATACACTGAACAAATAATTATATAGGGTAGCTTTTGAATTATTTTCGTCGTAATTCATCTAAATATATAATATTGGCTTCTTGCGCAATATTTACACTGAGTGGGCTAGTAGCTGGCCTATCTGCGACCTAGCAAAATATTGCACGTTAAGAGGGTAATGTTGTTTGTTTTACTTCCATAGCGAATACAGTACACTTGCGTGCAAAACCAAAAACGACCTAACGTGTAATTTTCACAGATCGGCCAAACATGGTAATTTTAGTGTCATAAAATATAAACAAACAATGTTAGGTGTACATATATTTGGGTGAGTAGTTAATGCAAATGTTTCTAAAATGGTATTTTTTCACGTGCAATGTAAATGTAGCAGCTGGCTGGATGTGTTTGCACGCAAGTACGTAGGTTCATACATGGTGTTAGACAGTGCTTATTGTTGCAAGCAGTTGTTACTTTTGCGGGGACATTATTATGTATATTAGGTTCATGTTCATAATATTGTAATGTTATAGAGGTTATAGGTACCTATTTATTTTCTTGCTTTTTGTTAACACCAGATATATGGGGATTGGCGTAGTATCGAAACATCCATATTATAGAAAATGCTTAGATAATATTAGTTTTATAAGAACGAATATATTGTCAAAGCAATAATATACGTGAAAAATAATTGAACGAACTAAACATAGGTATACTTCGGCTAAATTATAATATATGTTTGATACCTATTGTGTTGAGCTTGATTGGCTGCAATATTTGATTACCCCTAGGATTTAAACACCATACAAGCAAATAATATAGTATTATTGATATAATATTAGTTACCTTGCTACATGTATGCGTTTAGGACATTTTAGGCTATTGTTAGTCACCACTAAGAAGTCTTGGAAATTGTGGTCGAGATAACACGGCGTCCTAACGGGAGAATATATTTATTATAAAGGGTCACAAAATACTAATCAGAGAAATTTTCAGGAAACGGTCTATACGCGTAAGATGTTTTGCAACATTGTGCCTAGTAAAATAAGTACGGGGTTTGGGATACAAATGGGTTTTTTCGTTGCTGGAATTTTATTCATTAGAGGTACAATTTATATTGTATAGGTTTGTTAAGTCTACGGAACACACGTAGGCTCGGCAAGCGCACGCCACTCGCGTTACCTGTACCCATACGACATGTTGCCATTTATAATAATATGGTTAGGTAATGATGATTTTTATGTTGTATCAAATTAGTTGGATACAATGAAATCAATTTCATAGACATTACTTAGTAATATCATGATATTGTATAAGTAACTACAAAATTATTCATATACTTAAATGATATATCATTTTATCTAAACAATCTGCAATTTGTAGGCAACAGAGTCGCGTCTTACAACCATTAATTTCACGGTATAGTATTTTGGTAAATATGTACTATACTATTATACTATTTGGTTGGTATAGTCAATATATTGTTTTGAAAGCGCCATAGAGTGGTTTCAGATTAGAGTATTTTTGCGCGCGTAAATGGTCGTTTTAGCATATGAGCTTATACGAGGGTTAACGCGCTTCTAAAAACCAAACCCTTATATGATCGTAATTTGGCGTGTTCACGTAAACACTCCGAAATACGATCAATATGCGCATGAAGCTTTTATAGCAATGTTTTTCTGTTTATGATACGAGTTTAGAAGCGCGTCATCACTTGTGCGACTGCCAAAACTAGCTTCGAAAAAAAATCGAGCATAATACGCGCGTGTAAACGCTACTCTGAATAATAACACTAGTATGGTTGTTTAGTTAGATTATGAAAAGCGAAGTGTTCTCGCCAAAAATTTAATGACTGGGGGTGTTATATAAATACTACGTTCATTAAGCTTAGATGACAAAAACTATGTCACTATTGGACACTTCCTAAAAAGGCATCATTAGTAGCTCCAACATTTTCCATCGACCAAAACAGAATGTTCGCAATTTTTAGGAAAGATAGATCTTATCTTATTGTCCGATCCAACCAAGAAGTTGAATCAATAAATCAATTTTATCGACAAATCAATCAACATTTGCAAAGAATAAATTATTCAGAAAGGAACGAATACTACAATACTTAAAAATAATGACCTGCCCGGAGCATTATTATATTTAGATACTTTAGCGCGATATTGGCAATATTATATACAAACAATGTGATACATGATGAACATGATTATGATATTTGATTGACATTACTGCCTTTGATGTGATTAGTAATGTAACGTGTGGTATCGTTTGGCGTATATGTGTAGCGCCTCACCAACAGCAATAATAAGTACATATTTTTTACGCACGTGTTGTACCTGCTTGTAATATCAAACACCAATTAAATGTATTTTTATTAGCGAACATCATCGCTTTTGTAGTTAACATAATACATGATTATATTATTAGTGATTAATATGTTGTAATATAGAATGCCGTTTAATTTTGTATCGTCTTATATAGAATTAACATAACCCTCAGTGAAACGTTTATGAATTGATTGCATGAAGGAAGTGCCTAATTTATACACAAAATACAAATATTGACAGTTTCACTTGCATACTCTGACCATGTAAAAAATAGTTTTAAATTTGCAAATAAGTATAGCGAAATTAAATTATTTTAACTTATAGATCTCTAATAGAAAAAATCTAATCGTGCAGAATAATTCTGTTTACCTGTATGATTGAATAAACGCTTCTAGCTTATCCTTTTTAATTCATACATTGTTTTATTCAAAACTTCATCTTCCATTTATTTATATTTTCATGACAGAAAGACAAAAATGGTAGGTCATCAATATTATGTAATAATGTCTTAAATATTAGTAGAGAAAACTTGTTAGATCTTTGTGACAAAATATTTCTGGCTATTAGTTACATACAAGTATGTAAAAATAGGAGTGCACAAAATTATAAAATGAATTTAAAGAATAAAATACAATGTTAAGGAAAATTTATATTTGTAACTCATATGCATTATAGTATTTTCTTAGCAATCACTGCAATCGTAGATATCATTTGGTCTATTGATATTGATAGTACGAGTAATTATAAGTTTTTAAGGGAGTTTATTTTCATTAAATCTGAAATGAAAGGACATTCGTTTGTTTGTTTTTTGCTTTTTTTTGCCTAACATACGTCCATTAACATAAATAAGCAAGATAGCAATATTGTTAGTTTGTAAACAATAACCATTGAATATTGTGAAAAATCTGTTTGAAAATAATTACATAGATGAAATATTTTTGAATCCTGTTTCCCTGACGCAAGTATTTTCGTTATTGCGTGTGTTTAGTCTGCTAATTGTCCGTTGCGTACGTTACTGTCGTGCTGTCGCCACGCGCCAGTCCGTCTGCAGGCGTCCATAAGGCCTAGTGTGGTCGCCCGCGAAGGGAAAGTGTATTGTGTTGCGGAACCGAACACTGTACCCGTTAGACTTGTCGGATTTCGCATCAACTGGCCGACGTATTCAAGGTGACCTACCCGTCTAGTTTCCGTACAATTACGTTTACCACAAATCTCCTTGCGGTATATCTAAATTCCAACGCCAAACATGATCGTACGTAAGTTTCTTTTTTCTATTCATTCACGTAAATTATTTTCTTGTATTTTTTGGTAAAGTTCTTTAATTACAGGTGCAGAAGTGTCGTGCGCTATTGATAATGGCGATCGTAGTGCCATCTCTCTGCTTGCCTTACGACCCCGAAGACGAAGGCTTGAAGTCGGTGCTGCCCTCTGACGGGCAGTTCGAGGCCTTCTACCAACGCGAGGCGCACGGCATTCCGAACGGCTCCTCGCGCGCTGCGCACGGGCACGGTAGTTTCTACAAGCACCGCAACCCGGCGCTAGTCGACGTCAAGAACGCGCCGGCGTACGGCTTTAGGTTCGACGGCAAGAGGCGGTTCAACTTCGATGAAGAATAGATATCTTGTAGGTACTTATTCTACATGTTGTGCCTCAACCAAATACAAAATAAAGTTATTTTGTTTGAATAATTTATGGCGTTTATTTTACAATAATCCGTTGTTATTATAACAAAAACTAGCCTCTATTGAGTCTCATTTGTGTTGTGTTATTGCGTATACATTACATTATGCGCCGGTTGAGACGCAGGTAAGGGTTCGATACCCGCACGAACACAAATGTTTGTTGATGAAACAGATATTTGTGTTGGGTCTGAGTGTTTGTGGTTCCTTCGTTGTTTCTGGTTTCCATAGCACAGGGGAAAACCTTAGTTTGGGACCAGTACAATGTATGTGATGTTGCTCTATTTTATTATTAATTATCTTCCTTATATTATTTTTCCTGAGCTAGTGGCTGATATTATAGGGGCTAGCCACTTAGGCCAAGTAACTAGTCCTTTCTTACGCTAAACTTATTATCCTGACCCCAGACCAAGGTTTTTCGTTAAATTATGGAAACCAGAAACAACGAAGGAACTACGAACACCCAACCCTAACACAGATATCCGCGTTTCATCAACAAATATATGTATGTGTTGTCCCCATCGCTGTATTAATATAATTTAGGGATATTGTAGGAAAAAGAAATAAGTTTTATTTTATTCACTTCTTTTTTAAAAAGGGGACCACAATCCGTCGTTGACTTAAACCTTTTCTTAAAAGCTGACCTACTCTACAGAATACACAAAGTTATCTTTAATGTAACATCTATAAACAAATGAGGACGAATGTAACGGTCCCTAAGCGGCCTTCCAAGTCAAACATCTTGTTATTTCGAGCGTTCACCCTCATCCATTACAGAACTATCGATATCGGTAATGAGGAGGGCGACAGGCGCCCGTAAACACTGTCTCCGGTCACCTAGTCCCGTTTCACTTGATTGATGCCGAGTGAATATCCCAAGTGCTTGTTAATTTATGGAGATTGAAATAAATTTTGTGAAAATACAGTTGATTTTAGAAATTTTTGAAATATTTTATTTGAACCAATGACGCTACGACACATGCTACTAAGTAGCATACTACTACTAATAGTTCGACAGATTGAAAAGATTACGATAAAAGTGTGTGTTTATAAATCAGTGGTAGTGCGATTTACCGTCAACTTCCTCGAGTTTTACATTAGTCTATGGCGCGGGATTGTTTGTGTAAAATAAATATTTTCTGTTGGAAATTAAGAAAGAAAAGTCAGGTAGGTACTTCAGGAAGTAAGACATTATAGGTAATTATGTAAGTGCCTACTACTAGTACCTACTTTATTAAAACGTAACCTAAGTTATAGTAGGTAGATTAATGGTAATGATAGGTAATACATTCAATCAACATCTCATATTGTGACCTGACTCCGTATTAAGTAGCTGAAGCACTTTGTCTTACAGATATCAGAGAACAGAGGATCACAAAAATAATACTTAAATACACACAGGGTCATCTGTGAACATTTACATTCCTTTAACCACGTTCTGTCAACCATTTTGAACAACACTTTTCGAAATTCATCGGAATTATTTTCGACTTCCCATACAAAATGACCTAAAGTCACGTTACCGATTTTCTATGGAAAAGTAATTTTTTTATGCGATTTTTCAAAACTCTTGGAACAAATGGATTGTTCAGAATGGTTGTTAGAACATGTGGTTAAATGGATGTAAATGTTCATAGATACACCCTGTATGTATACAACACCCAGACACTCGACAAACAAGTGTTCATCACACGAATGCTTTTGTCCAGAGTGGCGATTAGAGCACACGACCCTTAACGTATTATGAGGCAGGACTACTACCAAATGCGCACTCCGCCCAGCCAGTAATCCTATTACTATTATAAAGGCGAAAGTTTGTATGGATGCTTGTTACTCTTTCACGTAAAAACTACTGAATGGATTTGAATGAAACTTTACCACAATATAGCTTATACATCAGAATAACACATAGGCTACAATTCTTGAGGTATCTACGAACCTGAAGTCCACGCGAACGAAGTCGCGGGCAAAATCTTTTAATATAGTTGTAATTAGTAGTTCTAACTGCCTACTTTAATTAGAAAAAATCAATGTACCTACCTACCTAGTTGGCAACTTTTGTCTAGTTGTTCACGCACTGCGAAGCACCGGTCACAGGCGGGTGGCAGACGGGGTCCCGCGGGCCCAAGGGGCGGTAATGGACACGTCGCTGCCATTCGACACGAGTGTCAGCCACATCCTCTACCAGGGACGGGCTAAGGGTCACGTCGCAGGGCCTATGGATGAATAGGCGTTGTTGGCGACCAATGCTGACCACCACTACACAACACCTCTTTGGTAACTTCTTTTAGTCTTTGTAAGTGTAACTAAATGATTGTTTAAAATATCCGAGAATGATTTTTAACCGTGGGACGCTTCGGTATGAATGCGCCGGCCGTAGTGATAACACAGCCTCTCAGAAGGCCGGCGTGAAGCAGCGCCTGATCGTGTTTCTTCGGGTGAGTGAGACTACCGGAGGCCCATTTGGGGGAATGGGGATTAAAGGTTAGTAGCGCACTTGTGGCTCTACTGTTGTTGCAGGCGTCGATGGGCGGCGATAATCGCTTCCCATAAGGTGATCCGTCTGCTTGTCTGCCACCTATGACATAAAAGAGTATGAAACAATAATTGGTTTCTATATTATCTGAAGTATTGTTTTGATGTTTTCCCTCATTCCATCCTCAAGTCCATTATCTTCATACTTTCATAAACAATTCAACCTTTATTACAGGCGTCTTCTACTCTTCTGTGTGCTGGCATCACGGACCTATAGGTCCGTGGTTGGCATCTAAACCTCATTCTTGGTGCTATTGAAAAGTTTCAAGTCTGAACTTCTGCGAATCTGCATCGGTAAGTGCATGTCCACAAATAAAGTTTGGTAACGCAGTTTTGTAGTTCTAAGAAGCCCAAGTTAACTAAGTATTTGATGTAGTATATAGAAGACTTGGATGGCGCAGTAGCTATGTTGTACCCGAGCTCGAAAAGCCCAGGGTTGATATGACCATATCAATCGGGACTGGTTGTGCTACCCTGGGTCCGCCCCCGGCTAAACGTTATCTAGTATTCATAGATTTTTTATGATATAAGAAGGTGACGACCCGACGGATCACCTGATGGTAAGCGATTACCGCCGCCCATGGACACCTGCAACACCAGTGGTGTCACAAGTAAGCTGCTTACCTTTTAACCCCCCTTCCCCTGGATTGGCCTCCGGTACCCTCACTCACGCAGCGAAACACAGCTCATGCACTGCTTTACGCCGGATTTCTGTGAAGACGTGGTATTACTCCGGTCAAGCCGGCCCATTCATGCCGAAGCGAGGCTCTCCCAGTACATCTCCCAGTACATTGTATGTCCTAGATTCAGACTAGCTATTTTTGTGTGAATTACCTTGCGCATTTGTTTATTGCAGCCCCCGCGCCCTGCCGGCTCTGTCGCCCCCTGTCATTACTCGCGCACCAGACCGTGAGCGCTATCCAATCGTTCAAACCGATACACCTCCCAAAAAACCCATGTCAAAACATTTAAGCCGACATGAGAAAAAAGTGTGAAATTATCTTAAGTGGTCTGTGTCTACGAAACTCCTTTTTAAAATCGAGCTAATATAACGGTACGTTCTAAGTAAAGATAGAAGTGTAGATAAGTTAATAAGATTATTATTATACATCATGCTGGGGTCGTAGACCGGCTCTTAGGGACGGAATGTTTCTGAAATCGTGTATAAAAAACGGCTGGACTCCCGGGATCGGTCACTCCGCCGCCGGCCTGGGTGCACGCATCTTCGTTCCCGAGTAACGAGCCACTTTTTGTGTGAAGCCCTAAACCTTCGTTCAGCTAAGGTCAGCAGTACTGGACAAGTTCTCGGAAGGGGTGTACGTTGGACGTTGTTCTTAGTTCGGTTCTACACCTTGTGCGATGTATCCGGATACGAATGGAATGGTAAGTTTTTAAACTTATGCACCGTTAATTAGTTAATTTTGAAACTTACTTTATTTTAGTTTTTTCTGCCATTGAAAATAACTGTATTTATTATTATTTTACATGCATTTTTATAATCTACCTTTTCATAGTTTATTTAATGCGAATAATGTTAAAAAAAACGTACCTAATAAGTTAGAAATTTTACTTAGATGTGTTTTAGAGGATAGACTTAAAACATTACAGCGTGGGCGTTTACTATCGTGGTAACTAACAGACTATTATCACGAATGTAATTGATTACAAATCGGTGCGATGTTTACAAAATGGTGATGCTTAATGATTGTGTATTGTTAGTTGAATTTATAATTTACGAGAGCTCCCAACCCGAGGATGCGTCCGCGCAAGTCATCCTGCGCGCCCGTGATTCTGTTGTGATAGTTGCCGACACAATATAAGAATTAATTGACCCATTCATTGTTAGGATAGAGATGTTTTATTTTTGAAAAAACCTTTCCAATGGAGAGAGTATTGACGGTATTCAATTACGGTGACACTTTTATTTTTGTTCAATGCTTAACTTCCTATAGGAGGTAGGTAGACAGTAGTATAGTCTGTAGACCTAATACTTACTGATTTTCGTAAAAGGCACCATACGTTGGCGCTTTGTATTTAGATTTTTTATTTTTGTTATAGCAATTATGTGCAATTTATTCTTTACTATTTCTTTGTATTTATGTATTTTGTAATACCTAGTGGAAACGAAAAATATTTACATGCATTTTATATATTTACATACCTTGCGGGTTTCTATCTCATTTTATAGTGCACATTCTGATCATAAGGAGTCTAATTTTGATGGGTACTTACCTAAAACTGTAACAACTATAAACATTTTTTATTTACCCTTCATAACATGAAGACCTATGGCGTGGTTCTAATTTTTAATGGCATGTTCTAAATTATTTCTTTAGGCAGAAGGCTTTGTAATACATTTATTACGAGTAGATATAATTTATGTCATCATTATGAAAGATCGTATTGATTGACTCAAAACTGGTGATTCGTGATTTAATTTTAATCAGACAGAATAGCTATTTAAGGAATTGCGTCTCACCCACAGCCACGAATAGCATGGTTAGGTACATAAGAAGGTAGTTTTTTTAGTTTGGGCAGGCGTTACAACAATGGTACGTGCCAGCTAAAAGTAAAGTCAGTAGTGTGTAATTTTAAGCATTTGCCTTCAAAAAATCCTAAACCAACTTACTAAGCTTGACTTTTGAGGCGCCACTAGTTTATTGGTTTCAATTATATTATATATTTTCATATAAATCAGGAAGTATTTAAAACGAATAAATACATTCACTTTCTTAGTTAAAGTATTTGCATGACATCAGTAAATTACATAGGTGGTAATTAATGTAAATAATGTAAGTCCAGTTAGCTATTGAAAATATGGTGAAATATGTTTACAGTTTTTATTATTTTTATAATTTTAGAATAGGTATGCTTGGTATAAATATTTATCAGGAAATTAAATAAAGATAAGGTAGGTGCTAGTATTTATACCTACTTTGTAAATAGGTATAACTTACTAGTGAAGTATATAGTTCGTATAACTATTCAACATTCCCAAACATTCCTAGCTGTCTATCCTATACTATTTTTATTATTTTATTTATCCTATCGGCACAAAGAGCATTCAGATCATCCACAAAATTATAATGTAGAGTATTCCTTTTTTAATCTCGAGATTACTTTGAAGGTGTTAATTAAAAACTTGTGCAATGAACGTGCTGCTCTTATTAAAATAGGAAAAAATTGTGGTCATTGACCCACCTGCCCTGGTCGTGCGATGATAATAAATGAAATATTTATGAGTTTGGTACCCGCATGGTCCATTTAATGATTATCCACGGACCGGCACAAATCACTTTATAATGTTCCTCTAGCAAATCGACCGGGAGAGTTGTTGATGGTTCCTATTGTTTGACGAAAGACTCACTAGCATGAATGGTACAATTATACCAGCATATTCGTCTAGATATCTTTCCACGTAATTTAATTGTGTCAAGTAGGGTAAAAAATTAGAAATTCGTTACGTTACGAGACTGTACCAAACGATGTATTGTCGGCTGCAGGTTCCTTTACTTAGTCATCGTCATTATGATGATCTGATTATGAGCCCTGCATAAGTACTTAATTGTACCTAATGATTACAAATTTGAAAAGATTAAGTTCTACTGAGTTTCTTGCTGATTCTTCTCGGTAGAAATTGACCTTCCGAATCAGCGGTAGATTACAAATTTGACATTCATAAATGTTCTAAGCAATTTTGAATTGTATGCTGGAGTGATGGTAGCTCAGTGTACAAGTCCTACCTACCATGCGGAGGGGTGGTATTTCGAATCCGAGCAACCACCTCTGGAGTTAAAATCTGTGTGCGTATTTCTATTATTAGCTCGGCACCGTGAGGAAATCTCCACGTTTCGGGTAGATTCTGAAACATGTAACCATGATTCAATTCGTCTGGTTTTCTTTTTGACCTGTTAATAGGTTTCGTAAGTCAGTCGGCAGTCGCTCCTTGTGCCTATTTACCAGACTCCCCAAGTCCTGAATCATAAGCGTCTAAGCGTACCCCGGGCTCCAAAGTCACAGCTTTGGGCGCAACCGGGAATCACGCGATAAGATGAGAGAGAGAGCTGATTAATTTTATGCATTTCTTTGTCTCAAGTGTAAAATATAGCTATGATTCGAACTTAAATCAAAAGAAATGTAACTAATGTCCACTTATAGCTTTAGTTATAACAGTGGTTTAACTCTCGTCCACCCTAATTTTAATTCTCCCCGAGGGTACTTCTAAAATAAGTGTGTTGATTAATCATTTGAACTTCCACCCAACAAACTGATTGACAGTAGTGTTTACCGAGACGTTGTAATCACAAAAATCATCATGTTGTTATAATTTTTGTTAATAACAAGTCGGAGTCATTAATCATAACGCTGCGGTGCAGTGGTGTGGCCGGGTTTATTAATCATGTTTCAAGAGTTCGGGTTAACTAGAACAAACACATAGAGCTCGCCTGCTTACCATTAGGTTGTGATCTATATGTCGCAGCCAACTGGGTTTAATCAGCCGTTCAAATAATTTCCTGAATGATATTCAGCTAGCCGTAGCGCCATTTATAACATTCCACTAATTGGCTGATAAATTGCTTATTTCGTTTAATAGGATGATTCAACGATTGTCGATCGAAATTTGCTTAAGAAATGAATTGTGCACAGTCACAGAAAAATGCATATTAAAGTTTCACCTCGCTCGCTAGGATCGTGAGGTGGTCATTTGTTCTAATGTAACCTATTTTAAACCTAACTTAGACAGCCGTCTTTTTAGACTGCAGTATACTTACCTATAGTTAAGTTAAAAATGCAGTTTGCTTTGAAATTTAATGGTAATTGTAACTAGTACACACTCCTTTGTGCAATAATGATAATGAGCATTAAACTTTAGAAAACACTATCTTTGTTTATTTCCCGACGCCTTATTACACTTTTGATAATTTAGCTCTAGATGGCAGAAAGTGGAACAAAATATTAATGAACACAGGCTAGGCTACTTGCTTAGCTATTTAATCAAATGATTATTACAAATGCTATTAGTTAAATGTTTGAGATGACTGTTTTACGGTTGATTAAAGGAATTAAAGTAACTCCCGGTACAATAGAAGGCACGTCACTTGTACGATATAAATCTACGAAAGCAGAAGTTTAGCACGTCTCGCGGAGACCTCATAACGCGTCACACATTTATTCCCAGCTCATCAGGCAAACGAACCAAACCTTGATTTACATGCATACTCGGCATACTCCTTGGTATAACTTTAAATTCCAGATTATGATTTCTAAGTTGGTACCTATAATAATTACGGTCTCCGTTAGGATCCAAAGAACTCCATCATTCACCTTCAAATTGCTGATATGATTAATTATATTTATGTAGAGATAGTAAACAAGTAGGTAGTAAATTTGGCTAACTAGTAATTTTCAAGCAACTTTTTGCAAAAGTTTACATACTCAGAATTGTACCTATGTCTCATCTGATCCCTAAGTATATAATATAATAAGTAAGTGGCCATTCTTAAGTTAGGATGCGTTGAGTAAAGCAGTGTACCTAGGCTCTAGATAACGAAAAGATTATGAGAAAAACCATGCTTCATTCATATCTATAGGGATCCGTTATCAATTTTACTTACTCACAATGCTTACCTATAGGCAGGATGCCGTCTATTGTCTGTGCGAATGCTATAACTTTATTTCCTTCCTACCATGTGTGAAATAATTGCCTTGCGAATTGTATGAAAATTGCCCACGCCGATTTGCATGGTTATATAAAAGTGTAATAGAAAAGTAATTATCGATTATCCGAATGATTCTAGCATTTTCTGATCATGTAACGTTGCAATATAATCAGGCCCTGCGCAGGTGAAGAAAACGTTCACCACGTAGAGATATTTTATTCACTATACTTAATAATACTTATCTACCTAGTTTACAATGTTTAAAAAATCTGTCTCTTCAAACGATGTCAAGCATGTTTAATTTTATAATGTATGAATTTAGGAAACTTGGCATATTGTACCTAGTAGGTAATATGTTGTGTAGCTGTTGGTAGATACAATAAAATATCAGTTGAACAACTTACATACTTTGATAATGATTATTATGTATTGAATTGAAAAAAAAAGTTTGGCAAACTTAAAGACAATAGATTTTTTCATTTTAATAGTCCTAGTTTTGGGTCCAGTAATATAGCTCAGCCTGGTTTAAGCATTTGGCTCCTAGCAGATACAAGTAAGCCCTGTAACTGTAAAATGTAATGTTAGCTATACCTACATATTTTTTGGTAAATGAAAATTGAAGTCTTTGTAGGTAGGTTAATTACATTCGCTATCTAATGACTTCTCATCACTTTTCACAAAATTTTGCCATGAAACAACTGGCATCAATAAAATTTAAATACTGCTGTGACTACTTTGTGTATTCGATTCAGCCATTAGACTTATATTTCTAGAATAGTTACATAACTGTGCATGCACATATTTTGATACGGAGCGTGTTTCACTGAGTAAGAGAATTCCTTCTAGTAGACTTTTTTTCGCCACATTACCTTAATCTGGTGCATATTACGCCACGACTTCCTGCTAGCATCCATGTTTATTTCGTTTTGCCTCTCTACTGATAGTAGGCCAGGTAGCACCAACTCATAGCATTTCTTTTATTTTTACTCTGGTCTGTTACGTGATGTTAACATAACGTACTGGAACTTAAATCAAATAGGTATAGCTGTTATTAAACTTTCACAGAGGTTCATTGTTATGTTATAAAAGTAGATTAAATATATTTCCCTGATTGAATGACCTAAATTCTTAAAGAAATATACATAATATTATATACGTAGGTAATTGTACCTATCTACATTCATATTTTAAATAACTTAAAAAGGATTACATCAATACGAGTACATACATAGTACCTACCTATGTAATTTCTTCGTATACTATTATTCGTGAATACCTACACGTCTATTTAAATAAAATAGCGAGTTACCTATAATTAGCACGATTTCCTTCAGTATAACTTTCATCGAAAATATTTTACAAAAAATTGAACGTGTTTTACCTGAATTTTTTGATAAATAATACAATCCCTCAACCGATAACATTTTAAGAAACATGTATTGGTAACTATATTTTATATAACTAACTGGTATATTTTCCGTCACAGCTAAATGATTATGTTTTTTCAGATGTGCTTCCTGGTGAGTCTGGCGCTGGTGGCTTCGTCCGAAGCCTTTTTCCTGAAGTGGGGCTCAGACTCGTAAGTAACCAAATCTATTTCGTAATGCGCAATCAGTGGAGTAATTCTCGTGCACTCGACATTGAAGTCGAATTAGACATTTGTATGGAAAAATGCAGGTTATCTCTAAAATTTGATTTTAATGTGGAGTGCTCGAGAATTTGCCCCCAGGAAAAGCCTTTGAATGTGACTTAGTTGTGAATTGATTAGTGTCCGAAATATTCTATTATTCTGTATATTTATCATTATTGTTTTATCACGCTATGCGATCATACTTTTGCTGGGCGACACTTGCAAGCTATGTAACATAATGTGAGGATTATTACATGCCTTTATTTTATCTATAACACATATCTAGTTGTATAATAATAGAGCTACTCTATTACCGTGCCAAGCGAGCCATGAGCAACCGTGTCGGTAAATCAGCAAATTAGACGCTAATTTGATTTGTATAATGATCTGATATTCATTAAGCATCGTAACAATTTGTAGAATGACTATCATACTAAATTGAGCTATTTTAAGATTTACTCAACTATGACAAAGCAATTAGGAGAGTTTTAATTTTAAAAGTCTACAAAAAACACGAGTAGGTACGCTAGGTAGACATATTTACCTAGTGCACAAACTTGTACAGTACCTAACTATTGAAGTAAAGTTGGCTAAAATAAGCCAAATTGGAGTTTTGTGAGAATAAATAGACGGACAGAATAGGATATCAGATGTTATTCTTAAACTGGCAAATTAAATTATCTACTTACGAGGAGGAAGATCACATCTGGAATGATACCTGAAAGGTACATTACTTTTAAAGTTCCGTAGCCAAATGGGAAAAACCGGAATCCTTATAGGAAAATACCCATAGATATAGGACATACGGATGGACAGTAGACAGACGCATACATGACGAAAGTAAAAATATTAGTTCTGTTTCTGTAGAAATTATACTTTTCCGTTATGAAATTTCATATGCTAATTGGGGTCAACAAAAAAACATCAACGACGACAAGCAAAATATATTTGATTTGGTCTGATTTGAACATCGTAGTCTACTGAATTTCCGATGTAGTTAGGTGAACTTTATGAGTTTATTCCTTAAAAACTTTAAAGAAACAATTTTTTCTCCTTTTCAATATTTACTATAAAATACCTATGTGTACAAACTATTATAACGCGTGTATGAATCTGCTGTGCTATGTGTGTGTGCGGTGTTGATCGGAAAATCCAAACATAAAATATATTATTTCTTCCAGTAGGCCGGTGGCTTCGCAGAAGACGTGGGCGCAGGCCAGTATGCCCACACTGTACCGCTACCAGTACCCGTACTCCCCGTACGAGCCCCGCAAGGTGTACCAGCCGCAGCAGAGCCAGTACGCGCCGGAGATGCCGCTGCAGCAGAGCCTGGCGCCGATCCCCATCAGCGTGCCCGCCGGCTCCAGCCTCACGCCCGTGTCGCTGCAGCACGTGCAGCTGGTGCCGTGCATGTGCCCCGTGGCGCCCGAGGAGGCCGACAAGCTGCAGGAGCAGGTCGGCCCCTGGCCCCTACCTGGCCCAGACCTACCAGCCCGTCCCCTCCTACTCCATACAGCAGCAGATGCCAGTCGCCGCGGGTGACGTCAAGCCCCCCGCGAAGCAGTGACGCTCACTCACCAATGATTCTGTCTTTGTAATCTTATTTATTTCATTTAATTTATATTTAAAGACTGATAGCTTAGGGTTAATCTTCAAATAAGTGTGTCATGATTTTAATAAAGGAATTGTGAATTTTTGTTCTGATGTTTTATTTAAGTATTTATAATATGTAGAGTGATATAGGAAATAAAACTAAATCGTAGCTAATCAGTTTGAAACTTCGCTAGTTATAAAGGGAAAATATGCCATACCTTTACAACCATGACCTTTAAAATAATGATTAATCAACTCAATTTTACCTTTATACAAAATCTACTGACTACACAAAATGTAATACAAAATAGCGGAAGTTATTGCGGTTCTTGGTTGACCCTTTCTTGTGGAAGTATTATAGAGTCTGACCAGTCCCGCGGCCAATTATCGTTTTGTCCAACCCAATCACCCATAGCTTTGTGCAAGCAAGTAGGTACGCAGTTATTTGTAAATTCCCTGTCGCTTTCTACGTAGTTGGTTCCATCCCACAAAGCAGTGATTGGTTTCGAGCACTATAAAGGTACCCTGGCGTACGTGGCTATAGAGATCTGCCGAATTTGAATTGTTGATTAGAGGTTACTACTCTAGCTATCGGTTTTTTTAACAATCTGAGACACAACCTCTAACAAGTTGAAAACCGCTTTGTCTGACTAATTTAAGTCGGTGGATGATGAACATCTTCAATGATTTTCATCTATCCGACAAACCCTCCAGGATTTGTACATATGTTCGAGTATACTCACGCCACTCTCGCTTGCGCGCGCGCAAGGCGCGTACGATCGCCACGCGTCGATCGCGGAAATGCCGGGAACCAACATTACGTAAACACTTTCATTGTGTTTTCGATATCACTCGACTCGTGTAGTAAATGAGAACACCGTTTTTACGCTCTAATTAGCCGAGCTCATTTGCCCAAATAGTACCTAATGCTACGGCTATGTCATACATGAGGGAACCTTGTTATGCAACTTTCTTTAGACCTTGTTACGGAGAGCATGTACTTTGGTATCACATTTGCATGTAACATAGTTAGGTCGCATATTTCTAATTTTCTACCCTTCACGCCCTGTCAATAAGGTAGTATCACCCTTATGTCTGATTTTCAAAGCCCCTTGATCAAACCCCTTTCAAAAAAATATAAGTTTGTAAAATATATATGTTCCTAGAACTCGATGATTTCTTATAAGTTGGTACACTCGTTACCTTAACAATATTATCATTAAATTACAGTTTACAGTAACTTAAACTTCTTTTGTAGGTATCGATTAAATCAATGATTAAATTCGCTTCTGTTCACTTCATTCAAATTGTTACAACGGTCACTCACTA
Organism: Cnaphalocrocis medinalis; assembly: GCA_014851415.1. Taxonomy (NCBI): domain Eukaryota; kingdom Metazoa; phylum Arthropoda; class Insecta; order Lepidoptera; family Crambidae; genus Cnaphalocrocis; species Cnaphalocrocis medinalis. The sequence continues at coordinate 11,448,606 of CM026273.1, read as the reverse complement.
TGTGACAAATGTCAAATTTGAACGTTACGCACCCCCTGTCAATGTCGCTGATAGGCCATCTGATCGGAGTCCCAGTGGTAGTCCCCTACCCTGATCCTACTCCTACTGCATCAGGTGTAAAGTGACAGCTAAGTGCAGCTAAGGTCACAGACCAATAAGAGAACAAGTTGTTTGTGTAGTATCTTCCAAGCACCTTCTTCTAAGCCTGTGTGGTAATGTCCCTTTTCAAATGTTTACTTGTTGGTACAAAAGGTCTCTCTCTCCACGGCGTAGAGTTACAAGATAAGATTGAAGAACTCGAAGTTTTCTTCATGCCCATGGATCTCAACCCATCTTATCATCAATACAAAGTGAAAGCTATCGGGAAACTGGATTTTTTGCTAAAGCATTGCAGTCGTCGCAACCTTCAGGACTCAGAATTTGAATGCCTGCTGCTCTGTTCATTAACCCTGGTTTATTACTTTGGAATGCGCTTGAAGTTGCTCAAAATAAACTCTCACTATCAGAATTGGTGCAGCAAAAAGCTATTTCACAAAGCCGAAGCTGCGTTCCAGAAAACGATGGACCATCTGCAGCCGGAGCGCGGCGAGTTAACCATAAAGATCACCCTCAACTTCTTTACCGAAGTCGACCTCTGGCCATTTGAGAGCTTCGTTGGCCAGATATTAGAAGTCATCCTCTACTTCAACCGAGGGGCGATCACACTATTTAACTTGATGTTGACAGACATCCACTACGTTCTATTCACCAACGTAAAATCAGCCAGACATCGAATGCGAGTGTTATATGAACTGTTGAATAGTAACAATTGGATTATTGAGAAACAGAAGCTCTTGCCATTCATAACGAGGCTTTTGGACTTCTTCGCGTGCAGCATATCGAAAAGTGACGATGTTACAGCTTACGGATACCTGCGCAAGGGTTTCGAAGTATGCCTGCGCCGAATTTTCGAAAGAGCTGAAAATCAACATCGCGTGATCATTATTACAACAATTCTCAACTGGTTCGCTCTAGTGAACATGAATGATGATGACGTTTTAGAATTTGCATCCCTCCTGGACCGCGCTGCAGAGCTGTACGAAGTCGTCGGGTACAATGAAAGTTTTCGGGAAGGGCTTATTGAACATGTGCTGTGCAATCTGATCGGATCCTATAAACCGCTGCATAGTCTTATTGGTTGTAGACTTCTTCAGCGTTTTATAGATCGTCAGCGTAATGCAACGTATTTGATAGTTCCAACCATTTATTATGAGTTCTCTCAGGTCAGAACATTTTCAGAATTTTCTATTTACTTATTCATATTCATAACTACTTAGCTAAATTACAATTATTCTCGTCATATTCATTATAGGCGAAGAATTGAGTAGATTTAACTCTTTACAGGTTCGGTTAAAAGTGGGCAAATGTGACAGCGGAGACAAATTATTTATTAGACAGCACAGGGACCAGCTCCATGAGTACATCATGAAGGCGGTGACTCAGCACTGCAGCAGCACTGTGAACATAAAGGCCGTGTTCTCGCTCGTCTGCTGCATCGTACTGGAGGTGCCGTGCGGGCTCACAGCCGCCACGGCTGCCTGCATGGTAATGACCATACAAGACTTCGCCATCAACGGGGAGAACCTTACCCCCACCTCTCGGTACTGGATGCACGCCATCGTGGTCTCTGTGATGTCACTCATCGCCTGGACGCACAAGGCGCCGATCCTATACCGCTACGTGAACCAGATTGTATCGCGGCGGGCGAAAGAAGCGCCCCAGCTGAACCCACCTCTGATGCACAACTACAATATCAGCCACCACCATGTCACTTGGAATAAGCCTACGCTTTTCTTCGAAGACTGGGAATTGAGATATGCTCTGTGGAAGCACTTTCAAGAAGCTAGGGTGAGTTTGCCATTAAATTTTACCGTGAGAATGCCAAGCTTCGGTATGAACGGCTTGACCGGAGTGATACCACGGCCTCGCAGAAGATCGGAGTGAAACAACGCCTGCGCTGTGTTTCGTCGAGAAAGTGACCGGAGGCCCAATTGGAGGGAAGGAAAGGGGTTTAAGGTTGGCACTTGCGACTCTACTGGTGTTGCAGGTGTCTATGGGCGGCAGCCATAGTTTACCATCAGGTGATCCGTCTGCTCGTCTGCCACCTATCACATAAAAAAAAATATGCACCCTATAGTCTAATCTAGGTTTTCTGGTTTCCCTGTCGTAAGTTCCCCTGTCTTGTGTGGGTAAGTGGGTTTCTGGTGGCTCCTTACTTGAGAGAGCTTTTGTGCTACACAAATTATACTTAGTAATAACTTGCGTGTCTGATTGAGTTTAGTATCCGTGGCTAAAATATTGACTGGACCCATCCGATGAGGGTTCTACGCTAACTGACAACCATAAGTGCGAAATAGCCAATGTTGTTAAAATAGAATCTTCGCTTTTAACATTTATTTTCTTTTGGATTATTGTTACTATGTCTATCATACACGCTAATTTGTCCAACTTACCTGTTAATGTTTTATTTACAGGCATCTATTGTAAGTCGTGGGTCGGCGAAATGGACTAAAAAAATACCGTTAATGGATATGAAAAATTAAACTGCGCCAGGCTAAACTGCAATGGACCGTGAGACGCCTTCAGGTCAAATAGAGTGAGGATTTGCGCAAGATTTGGCTGGTATAAGCTGGATAAGAGTACGGAAAGATTGATCGGAGAGGTTTTAACATTTGTAGAAGCCATGTCTACCAGTGGGGCCCGTGGACTATAACGGGTTGTATTAAAATGGCCATGTAATGATTTCATCGTAATAATTTAAGAAAAAAATAATAAACTGCTAAGTTCTTCTTATCATGTCTTTAATTACTTAATCGTAGCACATATACGCATTACTTGCTATAAAAATAGTTACCTATGAGTGAAAACGTGCCTGCTCTTGGATTAATTACAAATACTTTTTACGACAATTTGATCATAAATCAAAGAAATTAGTTAGTTGTAAACTGTAACAAAGTAATAACTCAAGATAACGTTACAAAAACAGAGAGGCGTGTGAAAAGTGCAAACACAAAGAGAACAAGATGTTAACTTTCCAGTTTATCTTTCATCGGGTTCACTATCGACAGCAAATGAGATGGTAATGGCGACGTTAGTACTACGACTCGCCGCACTCGCGCTGGTTTCTCTCAGATGCACATGATTGTGAAGCTTACAATTAAAATGCAAGGTCTAAATTACAGTTTGATGAATGGCCTTTGTTACTTCGACCGCAACATGAGTGTGATGTGATGACACTTGTAAGTATTTGTTCAATGACGATATTCGCCCCCACACCGGGCCAGGTTTCATACAAACATGTCCAGTTTAGAGGCATTTTGAATATAAAATAATCTATGTAGGCACATTGTACAGTCAGCCACGCATCAGGTTACCAAAACCTGTCTTTCCTCAATTGATATTCAACCTAATTTGTATGACAGTAAGATGAGAGTCGATTGAAGAATTTTGATAGTTTTGTATAGGTACTTTGAAGTGTGGCTGTACGTACCTAGATATTTTTAAACTCTTGATGATAGACATGCTTGATTTATATTAAACTAGCTTTTGCCCGCGACTTCGTTCGCGTGGACTTCAGGTTTGTAGCCTATGTGTTATTCTGATGTATAAGCTATATTGTGGTAAAGTTTCATTCAAATCCATTCAGTAGTTTTTACGTGAAAGAGTAACAAACATCCATACATCCATACAAACTTTCGCCTTATAGTAGGATTACTTACGACTACGATTTATACTAATTTATACATAGGTAAGTCATAGAGCCAAGACGTTGTCCAGAATACTTATTTGGCAGAAGACGCTTAGACCATTCAAGAGAAGACGTTTTTTTACCGATACTTACTAATTTACTCCGCTCTACTCGCTTTAGCTTAACGACCCAAAATGAGTCTTGGCCTTCGATATGAGATGTCGACATACACTGGTTACCTATTATTATTTTTATTTTATGTCTGATGATTCCATGTTATACGAGTATTAAGTATATCTAGAGAGAGAAATTGCGAGGTTTTTTAACTTTAAAAATCTATATTTCGTGCATCTATTGAATTTTTACTTAGAACTTTTGCATACCTAGATTATAATTATCTAACATCAGATTAAGATCATCAGTCATGCTAATTCATCGGACATCAAGTTAGATAATACAATCAAGGTATATTCATTAATGAGATTTATTGATCCATTCATCTACAAGCTTCATTTTCTCTAAGTAGTAAAATGAATTTGCCAACCAATTTTACGGATTGCCCCATTATAATCCGATAATATTGATTGAAACAGATTACGAAGCGCGAAAAGTAAAGGTGATTGGCCCAGACGCATATTACTGCAACGAATTGCCTGAGTTGAAACATTTTAGCCGCAACCAATTAATTTTGCATAAGCGTGGACTGCTAGGGCCAGTGTTGCCAGCTCGGTCCCATGAACATCAACCTTAATAGTCCAGATATGGATCCGAGGAAAAAAATAGGTTACCTACCTCAAGAGTCGAGATACGGGTCCAAGGTGCAGCGGGTAATAGTACGCGCAATAAATACAGAAATTGTGTGGCAACAACATTAAATTATGTTGGGGCGCTAGAGTTTTAATAATAAGTAATTCTAATTTATTTTTCGAAAAAAATTGCTAGGCTATTTGTGCATTTATCTACCTGAATATCACGGAAAGATTGTCTATGGTCGTGTCTTTTTGAAACCAATTAAGAAATATGTTTACTTGCGTGTACTTAATTCATAGATACCAATTGAAAAATTGATATTTAATTAAATTACCTATACATCAAATGAATTTTAAAATAACATAAGCGTTTTTTTAAAGTTAAGGTAAATACTTATCTAAACGCCCAAATATCTAGTCAGCACTAGAAAGCGAAAATACGGGCATAATGTCTTGTCATGCCAAGTTTAGATATATGTCTAGGCGTCAGTGATGACGAAAGAAATTTTTTAAGTGGGCATTAAGATTCGGCAAATAACTTAAAAAGCTACACAAGTAGATTTCTGGCAACCCCGGCTAGGGCTCAACTGCGATTAGCCAAGTCTTGCGGTGAGAATTTATTTTGGACGTAAAACTAAGCTCTCTCAAGGCCTAATTATAGTTTTTTTACGGAAAAAAGGTATCCATGACCAATCTTCATTATATCTTTTTTAACTTCTCACATTCTTTGAGAGTACCTATTTAAAAAGAAAATTGCATTTAGAAGAACGAACAATATTAATGATAATAACTTTTTTTAGAAATTCTGCAGCCTCATCAAGTATTTGATACTACGAGTATCCTAATATTAATAAAATATAATGAAGAGTGGATAGTTACATCATCTTTGTAAAATATTTTGCTTGTGGTTTTGAGCAATGATGGGTAAATTTTTTTAAACAGAGCGATTAGGTTTCTTCTCTCGCAATTGTAACGAAAACCATGAAAAGTGTGAAAGATTTTTTTCCTTATAGGTAACTTAAATCGGTTTGCATCTTAGATTTACTATGGTACTTACCGAATATTAAATTATATCGTGACAATTCTATTCAACATACTATTTAATATTCTATATAAATATATTTTTGGAATAAAGTAAAGTATCAGCCAATATACTGTCCCACTGCAGGGCAAAGACCTCCATCATAGAAATCAAGTCATCGCTGCTATGATGGGATTAGGCTTAATCTTATTTTGGAATATTGTGCAAAAAGCAATAGGTACCTAACTTAATAATAATAATTAAGAATAAAGTGAGCGAATTAGTAGGTTTTGTCCGAAAAGATTTCACTTTCTAATTGGCCGCTTTGCGAATTCACAAATGTGGTGATATTTTGGGGCTCATTAGAGTGCTAAAAGAAATGTACGTCCAAAAATCTATTCAACGCTGACAAAATGTAGGAATGAAAGTGATGGGTAATAAAATGCACATTATATCTCTCATTCATACAGATGCGTGGAGACTAAAGATTGCTCTCTTCGAGCTGAGACTTTTCTATTTGTTATAACACCGGCTAATATTTGTGGTTTTGGCCGAAGCATGTATTGTGAATAAAGTCCTTATGGCAAGTTATTTAGACCAAGAATATATCGCTAGTTGCACTGCCAAAGAAGGAACTCTGTCTAGCGTTGCACTGTTTTTTTGCAGTAGGTATCACAGACAATATTTATGACCAGTGGTCCGTCCTAGTTGGTGCTAGCTTAGTACTATTATATTATAAGAGCGAAATTAAAAAAAAAATACTGAAAATACTTTCAAAAAAGCAGTTTTACTAGCAAGCCCAAGCACAATGTGACGATTCTGGCATTAAATACGATGAATCTTCTATACGACATTTATTTAAATACCCCTTTAGGTCACACCTAAAGGGGTATTTAAATAAATAATCCAACAAATGATACTTTTTATTTTGTACTCATAATTCAGAAAAGTGCTGCAGCTCGTTGATGTCTTTTACTCTATAGATAATACTCTCAGAGGCAACCTAACCTAACCTAACCGCCTACGGTTTTAAAGTTAACGTGCTCAATTCAGCTTCAAGAATTAAAAAGAAAACACGTTTCATTGTACGTTTTACGTTACGTGACCCGATTTAGTCTAGACAAATACTTTAGTCAACCATGGAAACTTCCCGATTTGTCCATAAAATAAAAATAAGTGATATGGGTGGCGAGATAGGCCTCTGAGAGTGTTCATTTACTTAAAGTAATATGTTAGTATCTACATCAATATTCATCAAATAAACTAGACAGGACTGAATATGTTTCATATTTTAGAAACAAAACCCTCCAGATATTTTACATATTACCCAAATGTTAATCTCAAACAGCAACTAGTTGCACTGCGGAGTACGGAAACCTAAAGGTGTCTCGCATTTGCAAAAAAGACTACACCACAACAACCGACAGAATCCGCTTGATTCCGGAGTATGTGGTTCATCGATTGTCTACGAAGATCTAGAAAAGTCTACAACTCTTCAATGAGTAAGATACTCGTCGAGTAGCGCGGGAACAGGACGGGCGACTGCGGAGTTTTTATCAGGTCTGGATTCGCGCGTATATGTGGCATATATAAGTATTGGTAGAGGAACGGGCTTTCATTGTAGATCTGCCCCTAGACGCAGGTGCATCAGTGCAGGCGTGGAAACGCATTTTCTGTTGCAACAGTCGCCCGCGCCGATACGTTCGCACGCTTTTCACGCGCTTTTTGCCGAACCTTACGAATGTCGAGTGCTTTCCAATACATTGTTGTAGACCAACAATAGATACAAGATTATGGATTGTCGAGCAGTGGTAAGTTTTTGTGTCACATGTGAATATGTATTAATAAATAACAATCTATATACATACATAGATATGTATCAATTCTGTTCCTTTTATAGTTATAGATTTGCAAATATCTCATACTTACCTTACTTACTCGTGCTAATGATTTGTAATACGCGTCTTTTTAATTTGATAAAAAGGTTCGATTTGGAATGAAAAATCCATCGAAAGGAACTTTGTTAGTACCTCATTTCAAGTGATTTATTTAGCCTCCATGCTTGCTCTTATTCCGTTTGTATACTAGTTTACAATGAATTAAGTGTTTAAAGATTAAGCGATTCATCGAAGCGGTACATTGCCTCGTGTTACATTGCATTATGAAATGTGTTTTTGTCATGAAATCATTCAATGTTAAAGGTGTGTCTAAAAGTGTGAAACTTATATTTCCAAATAACTGGTTTATTTCATTTGATAAAATTATTTCAACTACTTATTTTCGCAAAAAAACGATTCTTTAAAAAGTTAATAAATAAAATACCTGTAGGGCTTATGTTTACCTTTACGCAAGCTTAACTTTTTTTGTTTGGTACTTACTAAAATTGCCATTGCCATTTTAAGTCTTAATCTATTCATTTTACATACTGATCATTGTTATAAAATTGTGTTAGTAGAAAATCAGCAAAACATTTCGATTTAATAAAGAAACCAATTTTCTTAACTATAATGGTTGAACTTCCAAAACTTCGTTAATCTTGTGTTGGGCATTTCATGATTAATGATAGGTAGGCACCCTTACCTAGTTAGTGTGACCAAAAGTGAGTGGATTGTTTAATGTACAGAAATAATTTACTTAGGTATTCAATCTGAGTGCAACCGAAAATGTTAAAGCTTAAGAGCGTTCTCGGTTAGTGCGGAATGTCATGTTTCGGTTTTGATTTGCAAAATTTCACTCACACATAAGCATGTGTTACTGTTTGCATAGAGTTGCCGCGTACGTTTTCTTTATAGTTAGACTGACAAATTTTGATCCTTTCGCTTTATAGCAAAGTAAATTACTGTATTGTTGTAAAATTAAATTGCAAGTTAAATCCAACGTTGATTTATTGTTATTCTTTTGATTTTTTGATTTAAGAAAAATAAAAAAATAGGTATATCATTTAGATACCTACCTACCTTTTTTACTCAGGACAGGTAAGCAATTAAATACTTAAAGATATCATGTTTTGTTTAATAAATCATTTAATACAAAAGAACATTATACATTATAAAACAGTTGTATTTATACATTATAAAACAGTTGCAAACCCTCAATTTGGTCGGCTCTTTCTGGGATCAATTCTTTAAGAAACAGCCCCAGAGGAAATGGACGTGCTATGAGATCGACTTCATAATATATATCGGACATTAAGCGAATATTCAGAGATGTCTCAGTGATCAATAGGTTTAAAACCGGAAGTGATCACCGACTTCTCAGAGGCACTCTGAAAATCAATTTTAAGCTTGAACGTTCTCGGTTGATGAAGTCCACGCTCCGGCCAAATCTGCTCCAATCACTCGCTGGTTCCGATTCCTTCCAACTGAAATTGGAAAATCGATTCACTGCCTTGGAAACCACAATTGACGTATATATCGACGAAGAATTCGACCAAGTGGTGGAAATCCTTCGGGACGCGGGCACAAAGTTCTGTGAGTAGCAAGCGGTCTATACTCTGGATTTAATGGACAAGAGGCGGAAAGATCCATCAGTCACTTCGGCAGAACAACGGGCTCTAAATAAGTCCATCTCCAAGCTGTTAAGACGTGACCTCCGAAGCTCCAATACACTCTCAATACAGAGAGCAATTGAGCAGAACCAGGGGGGTCCAAGCCAGAAATTCTTTCAGAAGTTTACACCTTCTATAGCCAGTTATACGCGTCGCACTTACCCCACCCTACGCCGGATGAGAAGGATTCAAAAACCACATTAACCCGCCATGCGACGGAGGATCTACCCGACATCAGCTTGGAGGAGATCGAGGCTTCTCTTGGAAAACTTAAAAATGGAAAAGCCCCGGGAAAAGACGGAGTCACACCGAGCTTCTGAAAGTTGCCGGCAAGCCGGTGTTGAAGGAACTTTGACGTATATTTAACTCGGTTATTTTCTTCGGGAGAACTCCTAGGGCGTGGCCGCGGAGCTTGTTCGTATTGTTCTTCAAGAAAGGCGACAAAACCTTACTGAAGAACTATCGACCAAAGTCACGTCTATAAGTTGTTCTCAAGAGTCATTTCGAATCGCCTTACACGAAGACTTGACGAAGCTCAACCTGCAGAGCAAGCCGGGTTCCGACGGTTTTAGCACCATAGACCATATTCACACAGTGAGACAGGTTATACAGAAGACCAAAGAATATAACCAGCCCCTGTGCATGGCATTTGTGGACTATGAAAAAGCTTTTAACTCCGTCGAGACCTGGTCTGTTCTCGAGGCCTTGCAGAGGTGCCAAGTCGATTGGCGATATCGACTTGGCACGAGGTGTTGAGGTGTCTGTATAACGTCGCTAATATGTCCGTAGTAATCCAAAATGGCCAAACCGAGCCTGTCCTGCTACGACGTGGTGTGAGACAAAGAGATGTTATATCTTCGAAACTCGTCTCCGCTGCGCTGCAGGACTTGTTCAAAACGCTAAACTGGAAAGAGCGCGGAATCAATATTAATGGCGGGTACATGTCACACCTACGATTCGCAGACGACATCGTCATCTTGACGGAAACCTTACATGGCCTACAGGCGAGCAGCCTGGCTGAATCTTCCAATCACTTCGATCTTCGGATGAACTTAGATAAAACCAAGGTCATTTTCAACGAGCTCGTTGATCCGGGACCGGTCGCTGTTAATGGAGTACCTCTCGAAATTGTCCAGGAATATGTATATCTAAGATAAACGCTCCAATTAGGCAGAAACAACTTCGAGAGAGAAGCCAATAAAAGAATTCAGCTAGGCTGGGCAGCATTTGGTAGGCTTCGTCAAGTCTTCTCGTCACCCATCCCTCAAAGTCTTAAGTCGAAAGTCTTCGACCAGTGCGTCCTCGCGGTCATGACTTACGGTGCCGAGACGTGGACGTGGCTGGACTAATCCACCCGGTTCAAAGTCGCTCAAAAAGCTATGGAAAGGGCTATGCTCGGAGTATCTCTGAAGAACCGCATCAGAAATGATGTAATCCGACAGAGAACCTGAGTCACCGACATAACCCACCGAATTAGCAAACTGAAGCGGCAGTGGGTTGGTCACATTAGCCGCAGAACTGACAACCGTTGGCCGTAAAGGCCTTGAGTGGAGACCGCGACTCGGTTAAGTGTTGGACGCCCTGCGACAAGATGGGATGATGACATTCGAAGGCTGGCTGGTGTGGGCTGGATGAGAGTGGCTGAAAATCGGGAGCAGTGGCGTGCATTAGAGGAGACCTATGTCCAGCAGTGGACGAGTGTGGGTTGCTGATGATGATGATGATGAAATTCTACTTTAAAATCATAGTCATGTTTCTGTAGTTTGCGATTCAACTATTTCCAATTCTTCGGTGGTATTCTCATGTATTTGACCTTCTCTTTTCTGCCTTTAGCAATAAACGTAATGAAATCATCGTAAAAGAAAAATGTGAATAGATTATGACCAGCTATGTCATTAAAAGTGGATTCGCGGTAACTTACGTTTTAGCTTCATTAGCTTTGGCCAAATTAAGTACCATAACTTTTCCTTTTCTTCCCCGAATAGCGCCTTTTATATCACATTTTATATTATTATGTAAAATGTAAAGAATATAATATATTAATCTATGGAAGTTACTAGAATTGCATTTCTTTACCTTCGTACTCACCAAAATTTTGTTTGGTTAAAACAAATTAATATTCTTAAAACAAAAAGTATCAATCCGTCTCAGTCACGTCAAAAAATCTCCAATTTCAAATAAAATTTTACGTAGCACGCGGTGACCGGGAGCGACATAGGTCCTACCTCGGAAAGGCCTCGGCCGGCACTGAGCGCTGGTGCGATTCTGCGCCGATTATATAGTAGTACTAAATGATTCATAATAAAATAAAAAAACAAGTTATTAAAGTTAAAAAAATACCACGTTTTAAAGCGTAAATTTCTTCATTTATTAGGTTTAAAAAAAATCAAGAATACCTTTTATTTCATCCTAAACTAATACGTGTAATAACTCGAAAAATTACTAACAATGATACTTTTGAGTACACTTTTCTTGTATGAAAACTTACAGTAATCACTATTGTTTTGTAGCCATGCCCTAATATATGTTATTGTTCTTTTAATAGAAATATTGTCATAAGTTTGTCGTTTATAGTTTTACTATTATCGAGCATTTGCGTAGACCTTCGACCACAAGTTTCAAAAAGGGATTGTATTAAAACTGTTCTAACGAGAAAACTAAATGATCATTTGAAAACATTTTGAAATTATGCATTAGATTATGAAATCTGCAATAATTTGACATCAATATCTTATTTACAAACTGTATAAATTATCATTTTATTCTCCATCGGAAATCAATGATTTTGACTTAAGTGTGGCTCTTACGGATGACTAACCGAGAACGCTCTTAAACATACATGCATACTTATCTTAACCATCAACAGTTCTACCACGGACTGAATTTCTTTCTCGTCTGTGGTAACTTCATGATTATTTATTTATAATTTAATAACGCGTAAGAACTACAGATGAACCCAATTTTGTAATTAATACATTTTGTATTTATTTCCAGCTATTGTTTGCTCTGACAACACTCCTGTTAGTCGTCATAAGCGAATGGTAAGATTTTGTAATCTTTTTTTTTTTCAATTTGTCGTAAAGAGACTTTCGGCCGAATTTAGGTACCCAGTTACATGAATAAAATCAAATTGTGGGATTACTTAACTAAATAACTATAAGGACCTGTATTGGGTATATTTTGAACTAGTGTCTTCCGTCACGGACCATTGCTCATTAACATAATTACATAGGTACATATTATCTATAAAATTTAAGGCAAAAGAGAACCTCACAAGAAAAGGTAGGTAAATGGGAAAACGAACGGTGAAACCCTAAGTTCATAAAATCCCAAGATTTATCCCTTTCTGGTATAAATTACCCGCAACAACGACATGAGCTGTACCTTTAACAATATGATCAGAAAGTCCAGCAAATGGAACCCCTTAGGAAGGTTCGTCAGCTGACAGAGCGGAAACCGCGGAACCGGCACTCGAGCGCATCCGCGACGCCGCCCCTAACAGGTGCCCTCTGCCGGAAGCGCGGCCCGACCAACTATAGTCGCCTACAATCAAATATGTACGCCTAAAGGGGCTATATCGATGACACTAGCGTTGCCAACCTATTTACACTGATTGTGGCGACAGTATGATATTTTTTTAAAAAAGAAAAACTATACAAACTAAGGTGCAAGTAAACTGTTTTTTTTTAAACTCAATACAATATTTTTAACATTATTAATAATTGCTAAAGTGGCTGGTTTTAGCAATAATTAACATTATTGTTCCATTTTTCGTGTAAGGTTGCCGACACTAGGTTCGTCATTGTAGCCCCTTAACTCTTACTTCCCAGATTGTATTCAAATCTCATAAATAAATGAGAATAAATGAAATTGTATAAGTACAATCTCATTTAATAAGAACTTTACCGCACAAATTAGTCACCTGCACTGTACCTACACTCACGCAATATAAGTTCTAGGACTTATGCCCACGGAAAAAAATGCTAACTTAGTCGTAGCGAACTTTTGACATGAGTGGGAAAATTCATGAGTGACTGATGTAAACAAACAAATGTTACGTGTCTCAGTTAAAAAATAAACACTCACTAAATACCACGTACATATAAGATGAATGTGTCAATAAACTTAATGAATAAAAGTAACGTTAATTTTTGTGTTTAGAAGATTTTATTAAAACGCAAAGAGCAAGTCTTGAAAAGATTGTCGATTGTAGGTTGTATAGTAGATATATTTACTAAGGTGACTTCTTGTGTTATGCTTCGTAAACATCTCAATTATTATACAGAATGTTACGTTATTTGTTGTCCAGTCTATTGTCAGCATAATTTGTTCCTTGTAGTAGTGCACGGTGTAACTTAGGTATAGTCCTGGCATAAGAGTCGAAATGTTTACTTTTTTTGTTGACAACTGTACCATATTTGGACAGATTTAATAATTATAGCTTGTGTCAATCAATGATTAGATATAACATTCTGAATGTGAAAAGATTGTTTATCGGTCCTGTACTTAGGTATCTAATATCAAAGTAAATCTTTGTCTAATCTTCTATACATATAATAAAAATGTAAAAAAGCTGTGTCTGTACATTGAAGATATTTATCTCAAAATAACTTAGGACGACTAAAAAACAGTAACAGAACATGAATCAATGATTTTTAAAATTTTTGTCTGTCTGTTTGTCTGTTTGTCTGTTTATCTGTTTGTCTGTTTGTCTGTTTGTTCGCGCTAATCTCGGAAACTACTGAACCAATTCGAATGAACTTTTTTTTATTGTATAGCTATAATATCAGGGCAACTTATAGGATATATTATATTTTGAAGACCAGGCTCCTTGATGTAGAACCACAACAGCCCAGCTAAACTGTAAGAGGTAGGTCAATGGCACCTTAACAAAAGTTGTTCAGATTGCCATGAAAAAAATCAAAGATCATGGAACATCTGGTGTGGAACTCTAAGAGCCCAGCTACACTATAACAAATATGGAATGAAATGGAATGGAAAAATTGTCAAATGTGATGAGCATTTTTGGATAAGATCCTATAAGGAAGGATATTCCGAACTTAAACCCCTAATGGAGCGAAAAGGGGGTTCCAGTTTGTTCATGGGACTACGTGATTCCTTGGCCCAATCTACTCCAACTTTTGCATACACATTCTTTGACAGAATTGATGGATAAAATATAAGATTCAAACTTTAATAGAATACTTACATCCCCTAATGGAATAAAAATAATTTGGGGGTTACTTTCATTAGAAGTTGATATTTTTTAAGAAAATAAAAATCTACAAACTTAGATCCAAGTAAATTAAATTATTAATAATGTTAATTATTGCTAAAAGTGGCCGTTTGTAGCAATTAATCAATTTATTTTTCCTTATCACGTGGAAGGTTGGCGGCGCTAGTTTCGTCATTGTAGCCCCTTAACTCTTATCCACGCGGTAAAGTTATAAATGAGATTGTATACAAATTAGTTACGTGTGTACCTATACTCACGCAATATAAGTTCTAAGACTTACGCCCATGGAAAAATAGCGAACTTTTGACACGACTGGGAAAATTTGAGTAACTGATGTAAACAAACACATGTCACGATGGTCAGTTTACTTACCGCATATTTTCACAATAAAATAAACACTCACTAAATACCGTGTAGGTATATGATGAATGTGCAATTAGTGTGTATTTAGAAGTTTTTATTAAACGTTTGACGCAAAGAGCAAGTCTTTTTTAAATTGTATAGTATATTTACTAAGGTGCCTTTTTGTGTTATGCTCCGTAAACATACGCATGTAAATTATTACACACAATGTTACGTCATTTGTTGTCCTGTCTATTGTCAGCATAAAAATGTTCCTTGCAGGGTCACGTGCACTAATACTCGTTTGTATAGTCCTTGCGAGTAGTACACGATGTAACTTATAGTCCTGGCATAAGAGTCGAGATGTTTACATTTTTTGCAGGCAACTGTACCATATTTGAACAGATTTAATAATTATAGCTTTTGATAATCAATGATTAGGTATGTAGCATTCTGAATGTGATAAGATTGTTTATCGGTCCTGTATCTAATATTTGAGTTATATAAATAGGTACCTTGATTTTTCATAATTGTGGCCAAGGTCATCGTCACACATCTGAACGTACTGGTAGAGGGACATCAGAAAGGTACAAATCAGTACAGACTTTATTGCCTAAGCGAACAATAAGAAGAAGAAATTAATAACTTTATTATTATTATATATTATTTCTTCTTATTGTTCGCTTTATTGTAGTGAATCACACTAATATACTAAATTTCAACTAGTTCCATAATCAAATCTACCAAAGAATATGAATCTACTGAAATAGCGTTTCATCATGCTTAATAAATGAAGTAAGTAGGTACTTGAGTAATAAATAAATAAATTTTACGGCTGACTTTATAACCTACGTCGTTTCGATTGGCTTTGCCCTATAAATATTATTTAAGAAACATGAATAAAACATTTACTTTTACATGATATTTATACTACTTATATCGTGTTTCCTGATATCGTGTATTATATTATACAACCTTCTTTAGTATTCAACGATCGTGATTGTGTTATGGTTACATTACATTTTTCATACATAAGTAAATATATCTATTATGCACTTCCACTATTTACTTTTGTACTCTATTTTACTTATGAGTCTACGTAAGAAATATAATATTTCAACTATGATAATATTATTCTGCTTTTTGTTTCCACCTTTTAATTAATTAACTTTAACTTTTTTATGAGGGTTGGTTCTATTAATCCACTGAATTTAATTTATGTTTTTTCAGTACATTTTCAGTATATATTTCAGACCGAACAAGCAGATTTAATTAAGATGACTTAACCGTTTCTGAGTTAATCAATTAATCTTACTAGCGTAATCAACTTATCCGAGGCGATTCTCAATCTCAATAGACGATCAATATAGCAAACAATCGGGGAAAGCCAATGTCCATCAATGAATTACGACAGACAACTATAATAATGATGTTAATTAATGTCATGCTCGTATTTAGCGTATTCTTAGTGTACCAGATGGTGGTCAAAGGTGGGGGTGGTTATTTTTTGGAGTCCAAGAAGTCCACGAAAGGGACATTTCATGAAAGGGACTTTTTGGGAAATGGGACATTTCGGGAAAAGGACCTATTGAAACGAGGGTCATTATGGGAAATGGACATTATGACCTGAACGTAAATAATGTCACAGTTTGTTTCATCATCATCAGCAACCCACACTCGTCCACCGCTGGACATAGGTCTCCCCTAATGCCATCCTGTTCCTGATTTTCGGCCACTCTCATTCAGCCCACTCCAGCCAGATTTCGAATGTCATTATCTCATCTTGTCGCAGGGCGTCCAACACTACGCTTACCTACCTTTTGTTTGCAGCCGCACAAAAAAGGTGGTGATCCACGTGCCATTCAAAGTGAAGAAGATAAAGCACACGCACACCGTATACAAGACTATCCATCATCACCACACGCACCACGAGCCGCACCTGGAGCACGCGCCGTCGGAGGAGCACGAGCACTTCCACCACATGCACGTGCACGAGGAGCCGCCGCTGGGCCAGCACTCGCAGCCCGTGCCCGGCATCGGCATCCCGGAGTTCCTGCCCGACGTGCCGCTGGACATGCCGCTCGACCTGCCCGACATCCCGCGCGACCTGCCCGTGCTGCCCAACCGACACATCATACCTCTGTACCGACGGAACTAGGTGAGTCCTAGCAGACCGCTGGGCCAGCACTCGCAGCCCGTGCCCGGCATCGGCATCCCGGAGTTCCTGCCCGACGTGCCGCTGGACATGCCGCTCGACCTGCCCGATATCCCGCGCGACCTGCCCGTGCTGCCCAACCGACACATCATACCTCTGTACCGACGGAACTAGGTGAGTCCTAGCAGACCGCTGGGCCAGCACTCGCAGCCCGTGCCCGGCATCGGCATCCCGGAGTTCCTGCCCGACGTGCCGCTGGACATGCCGCTCGACCTGCCCGACATCCCGCGCGACCTGCCCTGTGCTGCCCAACCGACACATCATACCTCTGTACCGACGGAACTAGGTGAGTCCTAGCAGACCGCTGGGCCAGCACTCGCAGCCCGTGCCCGGCATCGGCATCCCGGAGTTCCTGCCCGACGTGCCGCTGGACATGCCGCTCGACCTGCCCGACTATCCCGCGCGACCTGCCGTGCTGCCCAACCGACACATCATACCTCTGTACCGACGGAACTAGGTGAGTCCTAGCAGACCGCTGGGCCAGCACTCGCAGCCCGTGCCAGGCATCGGCATCCCGGAGTTCCTGCCCGACGTGCCGCTGGACATGCCGCTCGACCTGCCCGACATCCCGCGCGACCTGCCCGTGCTGCCCAACCGACACATCATACCTCTGTACCGACGGAACTAGGTGAGTCCTAGCAGACCGCTGGGCCAGCACTCGCAGCCCGTGCCCGGCATCGGCATCCCGGAGTTCCTGCCCGACGTGCCGCTGGACATGCCGCTCGACCTGCCCGACATCCCGCGCGACCTGCCCGTGCTGCCCAACCGACACATCATACCTCTGTACCGACGGAACTAGGTGAGTCCTAGCAGACCGCTGGGCCAGCACTCGCAGCCCGGTGCCCGGCATCGGCATCCCGGAGTTCCTGCCCGACGTGCCGCTGGACATGCCGCTCGACCTGCCCGACATCCCGCGCGACCTGCCCGTGCTGCCCAACCGACACATCATACCTCTGTACCGACGGAACTAGGTGAGTCCTAGCAGACCGCTGGGCCAGCACTCGCAGCCCGGTGCCCGGCATCGGCATCCCGGAGTTCCTGCCCGACGTGCCGCTGGACATGCCGCTCGACCTGCCCGACATCCCGCGCGACCTGCCCGTGCTGCCCAACCGACACATCATACCTCTGTACCGACGGAACTAGGTGAGTCCTAGCAGACCGCTGGGCCAGCACTCGCAGCCCGTGCCCGGCATCGGCATCCCGGAGTTCCTGCCCGACGTGCCGCTGGACATGCCGCTCGACCTGCCCGACATCCCGCGCGACCTGCCCGTGCTGCCCAACCGACACATCATACCTCTGTACCGACGGAACTAGGTGAGTCCTAGCAGACCGCTGGGCCAGCACTCGCAGCCCGTGCCCGGCATCGGCATCCCGGAGTTCCTGCCCGACGTGCCGCTGGACATGCCGCTCGACCTGCCCGACATTCCGCGCGACCTGCCCGTGCTGCCAACCGATACATCATACCTCTGTACAGACGGAACTAGGTGAGTCCTAGCAGACCGCTGGGCCAGCACTCGCAGCCCGTGCCCGGCATCGGCATCCCGGAGTTCCTGCCCGACGTGCCGCTGGACATGCCGCTCGACCTGCCCGACATCCCGCGCGACCTGCCCGTGCTGCCCAACCGACACATCATACCTCTGTACAGACGGAACTAGGTAAGACCTAGCAGTGGCGCGGATTTACACATACGCCGGTTCTTGATCTCGTGGTCCTGGGTTCCATTCCCGGATCAAGCAACAAATATATGTTAAAAAAAATCGAACATATGTAGTATGGGTTTGTGATCACCAAAGCGTGATTAAGTCTAATCCTTTCATAGTAGCGATGATCTGATGGAAACTTGCAGTGGAACAGTATGTGGTAGCCTGATAAAAACCCGTAAAAAAGTAACGACTTTTTTACTGGTCTTAGCAAAATTGTTACCCAAGCTTACCAATACCTAATACTTGTTCACTTCCCCATTGAGTCTTGCCTTGACTATGTTAAGAATAAATCATAGATTTCAACACTTATTCTTAAAAGTATTACATAAATCTATTACATTACATACCTACTTTGCGAAAATGCACGGATTATTGGAAGTCTATGACTATGCCCTTATTTTAAATGCACGCGTTATGTTTTGTTATTACATAACCAGTGTAATAATATGAAATGACATCTTAATATATGTTATTTATTACAGATCGCGGAAGCATGGTCGTTGAAGACTGCAGTTAAAGCCATATACCGTTTGGAGCGTTGAATATTCGCGGAATACAAATTACGAGGTTTTCCTAATCGTAAACTAATTTAAGTAAATAAGTGTTTAGAGAAGTTGAAGAACATTAAATTATTTAAAGGGAGCCCGAATCGAACATAAAAGTTATTGTTTGATAAACGAGAATAACCTCATACACTGTACAAACATAGGAATATGGTTTCTGTAACTCCCTACCCTTTTTAGGGTTCCGTAGCTAATTGGCTAAAAGAAACCCTTAAAGATTCTTCATGTCTCATCTCTCGTCCGTCCGTCCGTCACAGCCTCGTTTTTCGGAAACTATTGAAAGTTGGTAAGTAGATTTTTATAAAAAATAGATAAAACATGATATACTTCATGTTCCCACGTCTTCCAAGTCACCCCCCCCCCCCTCCCCCTAACTTCTAAAATAAGAAAACGAAAAAAAAAAATTATGTGATGCACAATATGATTAAACTACAGTGAAAATTAATTTAAACGAGATCTAGTTCGCAAAGCGGAATTTACCTTTCATTGAAAATCAAAATTAATTTTACTTGCTGCTACGGAACCCTTCGTAGGTGAGTCTGATTCGCACTTGGCCGCTTTTTATTTCTACTAGCAGTTTCTAAATGCCAAAGATTACAAGACTAAAACTAAGACTATCTATACCTAATCCTTGTTATACTTTTAACAAATTATTTATTATTGAGTATTAATCGTTAAGAACGTACTTTATTTTTAAATGCATCTAAATGTACTCTCAATTTCTAATAAATTTAATCAGCTATTCTGAACTTTGTAGCATGTAAATACCTATATTGTTTCCCAACAGTAAATTATTTTGTCTGTAGATATATGCATTACCGTTGTTAAATGAAATGTTATTAACAAATAAATTAAACCATGTTTTAATAATTTTGCATTGTTTTCTTTCAGCAAATCTATTTTGTATTAATTTAATTAAGGGATAATTTAGATTTCTCATACAAAGTAGGTAAACTAAGAAGAGTCTTCATAATATTTTTTTAACCAAATACTGAAGCGAAGTGAGGGCGCGCCACTAGTATTTATTTAACTGATAAAATTAAGATAGATATGTATTTTAGGGTATACATAAAGGCAACCCTTGTGCCTCTATGTAATTCAATATATAGGGAATTTGATTCACCATACTTTGTTCGGTTACTTTCATCTGACGATGGAAAATCGGAGGACTTACCTACATTAAACCATAGGAGTATAGCAACTCAGCATACAACCGATACGA
This sequence comes from Cnaphalocrocis medinalis, assembly GCA_014851415.1. Taxonomy (NCBI): domain Eukaryota; kingdom Metazoa; phylum Arthropoda; class Insecta; order Lepidoptera; family Crambidae; genus Cnaphalocrocis; species Cnaphalocrocis medinalis. The sequence continues at coordinate 11,428,281 of CM026273.1, read as the reverse complement.
TACAAATTGGGACTATACTCACATCACTAAAGTTTGTGCAATTTTTTATCTCCCGCTAAGTAACTCGTATTTGAAGGTTCGATGCAATAATGATGAATATCTAAAAATATTAAATCAACGTAAGTTCATCTGATCCCTTTAAGTAGATGCAGTTAGTGATTTCGTATTCGAACTGTAATGTTTGAATGTTTGTCGTAGGTATACTTTTCTATCTCCTTGAGCCTTTATTTCACATCGTTTAACACAAAAACACTTATTATTATTGCAGAGGACCCTCCCTCCATATACTCGTACAAATAATACACAAAACTACCTATACTAGAATTAAAAATACTTACATTCCATTTAATCTTGCCCAGCGAAAGTTAACAGATACATTTATTTAAGATTGCATAATTTCTAACTAAGTTTAGGTACATTACTGTACTATTACGCTTGCGAATTTGTAATGCACCTTCTTAATAATACGCCATTACTTACTTACTAGTTCTAAGACAAGTGATGTGAATCTGTAAAGCATTTTTACTTAAATATTTAACTTTAGAAAAGCTTCAGTTTTCTATTAAACGGCAAGTCCTTTAATACATTTTAATGAATTTATTTTATATATTAAAATATACGAGTTCTTGAACACATGGGCTCAATATAGAGACGCGCGTTTAGCGTAGTGGTTTGCGTGCCGGTCGAGACGCAAGTATCGCGGGTTCGAGTCTCACACCAATACGTCATGTTTTTTGATGGCACAAGGGAAACACTAGTTTGGGACGTTGGCACAAGGGTTACACTAGTTTGGGACCAAGACAATATGTAATGTGGTCATAAGTTATTTATTAAGGAAGGACACGCAAACTATTGTTAGTAATTTAAGTACATATCGATTTATTACTAAGACGCACGAACCATAAAGTATCAGACAAATAACTATACATCATTCTGTTTCAGAGTAGTGTAATATTTTAAAAGCAATGAGGACGGACTATCACGGAGTCTTCCCGACATAAATAATAGGTATAGTTAAGCATTTGAAAGAACCTTTCCCGAGGGAAATCAATAAATCGGAATGGAATGGATAATTAAATTTTAATGGGGCGCGTTTACACTTTAAAATATTTACGGTCGCATTCTGACGCCTACATGCTTTATTTATTGGCCGCCACCCGAGCCTCGTCGGGCGACGCAACGCGGCGCTACTTCAGCGCTCCGGTGTCCTTGCTCCCTTGAAATAAAGGTCACTATTCACTGCGCACTCATTCCCAAAAACGAGGTTTTGTTTGCTTTTTATTGGACTTTGATTATTGGAAACGTTCTATGTTCCACTCATAAATCTAAAGCGTAATAATTACTCCGGCGCAACCCAAATACTCTTGACCCATTATAATGATGAATGCGGGCTCCGTCCGGGCCGGGATGAGTGACCGGGCGCAACAGCTGACTGCGGTGCAATCCCGAGTTACGGCATCCACCCTGCAGTCACATCGAATGAGTTGTTTTGGAACGAGCGGTGAAGTAGTTATTTCACATAGTGACCACAAAAAAATGTAACACAACATTTGCCGGTCGCCGTTTGAAACTCTGTGACGATCATAATTAGAGTTACAATTGCGCCGTCTACCGGTGCTCAGTAACGCCTTTTGGCATGCTCCACTGACAATGGCAATTGTTGTCTTTTTGCTGATATTACGGGTTTATTTAAGTGAAATTGGATAAATGGTCATCTCACGATGTTGCGCTATTCAATCCGGTGTGGTACGGCGGCCGTGCGGTGCCCGGCGTAGCAATGTCAGTTCCGTTGGCTTAAAATAAAACCAAGAATTGGGAAGAAAGGAAAGTACAAGACTGTGATGTTAAACAAAATGTGAGAAGGTTCACGCACGTGGTGTCAGTTCTGTTGACTTTTGAGTACAGAGCATATCGGATTCTGTTGTGTCTGTGTTCCTTATTGCTGTGATAACGAGAGACAAGGATGGACTTGATAAAGTATTTGACTGTGCTGCTGGCGTTCCTGGTCCACGACGGAGACACCGGAGGCCACGGCGAGAAACATCAGTAAGATATTATTACATTTTTAACTTATAGTATTTATCATAAACTATAATTAATTACTCAATAATTCTTATAATTACAAAATGAATCATGTAGAATAAACTAGCATATGTTGCGAATGTAAGCTTGGCGAATGCAGACATTTTTTGCGACCTTAAAAGTCTTTTCAAGAAATTTATATTTACTTACCTATGATCATTTAGTCTGCAAACAATAATTTTACGAAAGTTAAATATATTATAAGTACCTATGTAATAAAGAGTAAATATTCTTTTTAAACCATTAATTGGTTAAGTTGGTATTAGACTTCCATTCACATGGATTATTATTGGTACTTAATACTTTATTTAGTTATATATTAATATTAATAAGCTACAGCGAAAACCTTAATTAATTTGAGAAATTACACTTACAAATAACATTAATAATTTATTATTATTATAATAACAAAGTACAAATATACAGGGTGTATCTGTAAAAAATTACATCCCTTTAACCACGTGTTCTATTAACCTTTCTGAACAACATTTGTTCAACAACTTTTCTAAATTCTTTGAAAAATTTTTCGACTCCCCATACAAAATGACCAAGTAACGTGACGGACTTTGTATGGAAAGATGAAAATTTTTTATGCGAATTTTCAAAAGTCATAGAACAAAATTTGTTTAGAATGGTTGGCAGAACACGTGGTTAAAGGGATGTAAATGTTCACATATACACCCTGTATAATCCCGTGTGTCCACCACCATCACCGGTTTTAAATAACCATTTACTGTTTCCTTTTCAGTTCTCATGTAAAGCTGCATATGCCGGAATTTATTCATCATGATCATCACACTAAGGTGATAACAATCCATCACCATCACCACAAACCAAAGAAGGAGCATCATCACCATCATCATCATCATCACCACAAGCCCCACCATCTTCCTCATTATGGGCATCATTACCATAAACATCATAAGAAATTACATACGACTACGAAGACTGTTACAAAGGGGAAGCATCATAAGCATGCCGGACATCATCATGGCCACCATGGCCACCATGGCCACCACGGCCATCACGGCCATCCCGGCCATCACGGCCATCATGGCCATCATGGCCACCACGGCCATCACGATCATCACGGCCATCACCAACATGATAACTACATTCCCCACGGACAGCACGATTACCAACCGCCATCATTTAACTACGAACCAAGCACTAGTACTTTCGAGGAAGATTTTGGCTCCTTCAGTCCAGTCGTGCCCAGCTATGGCGGAGGAGCGTCGGGCTTCGGCGCCGCAGTGTCAGGCTATGGCGCGAGCGCCGTCGCCCAGGTGCCGCGCGTGCACGGGGTCAGCCACACGGTGAAGCAGGTGAACGTGTTCGACAGCCACCCTGGAGCATTAGGCTCAGTGTCCGGTCAGCCTGGAGGACAAGGCTACCAGGTCACAGAGGCCGAGGAGGATGAGGACGCATTTACTGCTGTAAACAGTCTGCATCAATCGTACCCTGGAACTTTCAACTTCGTCCGTGGGGTGGCGCCGGCGAACCACGACCCTTTCGCAGAAGCTACGCCGCTGGCCGGTGAAATACAGACCCACGACCCTTTCTCTTCAGCCGTTCAGCCGACATCTGCGCTCAGCTCCGATACATTCACAGGATCGGTCCAAACGGAAACTTTCTCGTCATCGGCACCAACACAGGGTGAATTCTCCAGCGCTCAGCCTTCACCAGAATTCCCTGTCACATTCCAAGGAGATACCGGGGATTTCGGCAGCACAGCTGACACCTTCGTCGGGTCTACTGGTGGCACGGCGTTTGCTGCTGACGAAAACAAAGTGACGGATGACGGACCCGTGTCTTTCACCAGGGTGGGTGGAATACAGCAGCTGGTGAAAACAGGAGGTGTTGAAACATTAGTTTATTAAAAATATGATACTTTGCTCAATGATACCACCTATTTACTATGAAGACAAAATGTTTATATTTAAATAAAATATAAATTTATTGAACTGCAGCCCCCTAATGACTCGCAGCATTGTCTAATTTAAGTGTAAAGACTTAATGCAAGTACAAAGCAGGGATTGTTATTGCATTTACTGCTATTGATGTTAATGTCTAATTATAAGATGTATATTGTTGTTAAATTAAATAAATTGTTTTATTGTTGGTTGTGCATTTTGATGTGAGAGAAACAAGAGGCAACACGCTTTATGAGAGGTTCACGCTGCAAGCTAAGATTTGTTTTCTTTTTTTATGTGATAGGTAGCAGATGAGTAGGCGGATCACCTAAGATAAGATACATCAATTTGGCTTACGTCGCAAGACTGAAGCATTTATTCATACAAATGGAATTGCCAATTGACAATGCATACAAAGTATACCCAATGTTGAGCGAGTTGAGCTCTGCACTCAATCGTGACTGTAACTTGCTTAGCTTGCGGTGTGCAACCAACATTAAAATGTTAGTTGGTTTAATGTAGCGTATTTGCGGTAAGGACTGTAGGTACTTTCACTATTTTCCATCAGTATTGTATCGTAACAAAAGTAATGAGAGCATGTTTGAAAGCACTTATGTCATCGCCGTCATCTGGTAGGTAACATAGTTGTAACTTGTCGCACCCCAAAACGAAAACGACACCAATGACAATCAGACACGCCCTAGATCCGGAATTGCTCAAACTATGAAAAATAAACCACATCCAATGTAGACGTAACTGCAAAAGAATAAGTAGCGGCTCAGGTAAAAAGCCTCGAAACAAATATTATGCAATGCTGTGTACAGGCATGCGGCAGTGGATGATGGTCTATTTGATTTATTTAGGGTAACCTGTAAGCTTCGCTTGCTTGAGTTTAAAATAAAACTTATTTTATTAGTAACTAGTGGCTCCCGGCGAACTTCGTTCCACCTACTTTTTGTTTAAATTCTCACCTTTTAGACCTTCCCTGGACTACGACAAACATTTTAAAACTAAAATCAGCTCAATCGGCCCACCCGTTCTCGAGTTTTAGCCAGACTAACGAACGGCGATTCATTTTTATTTATATAGATAGATTATTATATTATGATCTCTAAGTATTCCCAAAATTTGCACTCGTTCTATAAGATGAGGTTGAAAAATAAACGGGATTGTTTCCATATTGCTTGGAAGTAGATTTTTTGCTGATGATTACTAATAGGGCATTCAGTCCGGGTGTTTTAGTAGGTATGAAAAAACCGCAAAACCCGGGTTTTTCGGGTTCTCTCATACTAAAGAACCCGTGTTGATCACCTTAATTATTAATATCCAATTAATGACGATTAAACCACATGGTCTAATTACATACTTAGTGGTGCTACTTAGATTACGTACTGTACCTAAATATAGGTATTAATAGGTTCCTATATTCATATCTTCTATAGGCTATTTATAAAGAGGTTAATCTCATAGTGTACGTCAAGTCTAAAAGGTAAACTGATAACACGAATCACTTGCGCAATGTAATCAATTCCTAGCGCCATCTCTTCGTAACTATTGGTCTAAGTGACTGGACGGATAGCACATTTGGTAGTGACCATGCCTCATACGCCAGAGGTCGTGGGTTCAAACACATTGAGGGCGGCTAGTGGCCATATTTAATTTACATAAAGACGAAATCCACAAGTAATAATATTTTTAAGTACTAGTGATTTAACAGTACAGGATTTTTTTACTACACACGACGTTAGACGACCTACTCAAATCTAAAACTATGAACAATATTATATACGATATTTGTAGGTGTACATACAGACATAATTTACCTCAATTTTTTATATTATATCTAATATTTACAATAATCATAAATAATTGAGTATCGACAAAATGTAACAGTAGATACAAACATACTCGTACATATTTGAATATTTACTCTATTCGCTCATTTTGGAGTCAATTCACTCAACAAAAGACGTACAGATTCTGCAGAGACGCGAGTCCGTACTGAAAGCGCTTGAAAAAGTGATGCCACCAACACCGTAATTTAGTTACAGCTATAGATAAATAACGCATTTAGGGCGCTATTCGGCCTGCCTCGCCATTGTAGTGCGTCACTAATGCTCGCGGAGAGATATGTGGACGGATTCCACGCCATCATATGCAAGCGCTGCGCGTCTTTACTGAGGAGGCTGCGAGCCAGCCCGAATGGCATCCTAAAGGTGTGACGCGCCTATGTACGCGCGCTGGATGCAATTGCAATTGCATGCACAGTGAGTGCAGTGTAGTTGCATTTTATTATTTTATGCTATGTAACCTTGTTGTAATATGGACTTTGTCTGAAATAAACTATTTATTATTATTATTATAGATATTTTAAAAGAAAGAAAATGTTGTCACTACATTTTATTTTTAACCGTGGGAGAGAAACGCTTCGGCATCAATAGGGTGGCTCGACCGGAGTGGCTCGACCATGGCCTCACAGGAAACTGGTGTGTGTGACTGCCGTTGAGTGAATGAAGGTAAGGGAGTCCCAATTGAGAGGAACGGAAGTTAAAGGTTGGCAGCGCAATTGTGACTCTACTGGTGTTGCAGGTATCTACGAGTATGGGCGGAGGCAATCGTTTACCATCAGAATCCGTCAGTTTGTCTGCCAACTATCACATAAAAAATCCCTTAGGGCCACGTTCACCACCTCCAAGTAAGGTGTCAAGTAATTTACTTGTCAATTATAGTGGGTTTGGAGAAAATTGGCCCCTGGTCCGCGGCCTAGTTTAATTTAAATATTTTTTTCAATACAAATATCAGGGGCCAATTTTCTCCGAACCCACTATAATTGACGAGTAAATTATTTGACACTTTACTCGGAGGTGGTGAACGAGGCCCTTAGTCATAGTAACTACTTCTAATTCGAAACTATCAAATAGCGCTTTTTTGCGAATGGAGCCTTCACGGAGGCGACACTTTTAAGGCGTTCACGCTTTATCTGAGGTTTATATAGTCGAACATTTCAATTATTGTTCGTTTCAATGAGAGATCACAAGGATTTTGGGTATACTATATTTTATAACTTTGATTAGTAAGTACTTTGAATAAGCAAGTATAGACCGAGCCCAAAAATTATGTCTAAACCTAGTTTCTTAGATTATGATCTACTTAAATTATAGATAGAATTATAAAGGAAAGGGCTTTGAAAGTAATAAAACGGCGGCCACATAATACTTGTTACGAGTTCGTTCACCTTCCTGTTATATAAAGAGCTTGTTATTGTCTGACTGCCGGGTAAAGGCCGCATCCACCGGAATCAACAGTGACAGTGATAGACATTTGACAGTAGGACTAATGTGGATTAAATTGGTATAGTCTGCGGCATGAAACAATAGCAAAGACCTTGAGTGCGCAGAAACCAATTTTAGTGAATGTCTTCTTTTTTACAAGTACACAAACTAACGGTCATCGCTATTGTTAGATGACGCGGACTATATAGGTAAATAAACAGGATAATTAACAGTGCAGTCTCTGTACTATGAGTTAGCACTTGTGACTCCAGTGGTGTTACGGGCGTCCAGGGGCAGCATCTATCGCTTATCATCAGGTTACTAGCTGCTTGACTTGACCAGAAGTGACTATACCTATATAGCACATGGGGTGCGATGCGCCTGAGCGCCACACGCCATGCCGCTCGCGACATGCTCTCACAGGGCGAAACTTTCTTGAGCAGCACCCTTGCCTTCTACCACATCCCTCTTCAACATCCACAACTCATACAAAAACCTGAAGCCCCCGCCGCCAAGTTTGATTGCACCCGAGCGCTATCTTGCATCGAGCTTAGCATCGGCTTGCATCGAGTCCTTGTTTACCATTTATCATACAAAAAACCTAGTAGAATTAACCGTAGACCTAGTAGAGTTTTTAAGCCATGATAGCTTAAAAACTAATTCTAGTAGGTTTTTTGCCTTATCTACAAACTTATCGTAAGTACTTAGCTGGAAAATTAAAATGAGTCGAAGTTCTGATAAACATACCTACCACCTAATAGCGTGGTCTAAGTTAGTCTTGACTTAAAACTAACGATGTCACTTTTATAAATACGACAGCATCGTTTTTTAAACCATTAGGTACTAACTTTAGTCTCCGTTTTGTAATAAGGGGTGGTAATGTTAAATTAGGCAGTCAACTAAGTATATTCTATCCTTATTAGTTAGGTTAAAATACGACAGACTATTAATTGTCACTTTTTGACTTCTGAACATGAATACCTAACTAATAACTCTGTCAGTAAAATATCGTTCCAACTGCAATGTATATCAATGAATATAGCATTCTACTTACATGCTAGATATCCTAAGATATGATTTACGGATAACCTCCACCTTATTTTTATTTGATTAAAATATGTTATACCAATAAACTAGATGGTTGAAGGCTATCCCTTTTTCAGACCTTGGACTGTATGCATAAAAACCTTCTTAAAAATGTCAACGCATTACCTTCTCGCGACGTTGTTTGGGGTCTCGGAAATAATTGAGGAACAAAAACTTTCAATGCTACGCTTATGATTGGCGGCTGCGCCTGCGCAGCTAAAAAAGGAACAACACAGCCAGTGTAGAAAGTCACACTGTGGTTAGAGTTTTTGCGTCTGCAAAACAGCATTGATTCCATTCTTAAAATTCCGCGTTTTCACCCAACATTAGGAACAATTGTATGTCATAGGAACACTTTTTTGCGAGTTAACCAATGAATGATCCAAGACAATTACTCTACGTTTGTGAATAAGGGGCTGTGTGGGTTTCCCTTTCCTCTTTTTTGTGAGTGGGAGTCTTTCCCTCTGCAGATTTGGAGTGGATATAACAAAAAGGATGCTCAGTTATAGCGGCTTAATTAGTACATATGTACGAGTTAGTAGGCATATATACAAACAGTACTCTTTGGTATGTATCCGCGTTTCCTACGAGTAGGTTTGTCTCATGATGATTTGCTGCTAAATAGCGCTTATTTACTTGCCCTGTTAGAATTACTCGTATGATAAAAAACCTTTAATCATCACGTGGAAAAGGAACGATAATAAAAGGCATAAATAAAAAAAATATTATTTAACTTAACAAATGTATAAAATTATTAACAAATAATCAACATAGTCCCGTATAAACCGGGATTTAAGTTCACAACAACAGTCTTACTCTATTTAACAATAACATAGGTAGTTCTGTGACTATTTATATGTACAATAAAATTATAACAAAGATCACAAACCTTTACTACTGAACTTGAAGATGAATGAATATTCAGTAAAAGTCCCTGTATATTTCAATGAACAAACAAACTTCTGCAAACTACGTAGTTATGAAAGGAAATGGAACATCAAGCGAACAAAAGCATTGTCCTCTTATCGATCATTAACATCGAGAAAACATTCAATTCTTGCTTTACTAAATATGAGCCGTAATTATAACAAAAAGACATTTCCAGGCTATGCGGAGATAACATCACATTGTAACCTTCTGTGAATAAAATATAACAATAATACTGTTCCGTAAATACCCTTTGAATAGTTTGATGGGCGGGATATCAGATGCGGCGACGAGATCATCTTTACGCTCTCAGAAGGATTTGTAGCTTTATGTCTGTATTACTATGTAATATTATAGACATTCTAAGAAGTAGCTGAAATGCTGCAAAAATGATTTCTGGAGTTTGTTCTCAAATATTGAGAGAGCCATAAAGAAGGTGGTTGTTATATATCTCTTAACCTTCACGCATATTTTTTGATGAACTGTTTAAATTCTATGGAGCTACTTAGTTTGAGCAAGTTTTAAGTGGATGCTTTTAGTATCCGCCGTGTTCGGAGCCGACGTCCCCGCCGGAGGAGAGGCCGTAGTCGGCGTGGGCGCCCTCGAAGCTCACGGGCGACTCGCCGTACGAGCCGTGGCTGCCCTCGTCCGCAGCGCCCCAGCCGTGCCCTGAAATACATAACAAAACAAACATCAACAATTGATTCATTTTAATTTTCAATATCAGTTCCGACCAATCATCATGCACTCTCTTACCCTACTCTCTATTTTATCTGGAGTCGGATCAAAATGTCTTCTTCTCTTTTTCCCCGTCATTCGTGGTAAAATCATTCACCCTTTTATGTTTCGATCAATATAACTAATTAACTGATCAAATAATTTATAGAGCTAAAAACGTAACATAAATGTAGAGCTTAACATTAATAATCACATACAATGTTTAGTAGGTATGTAATTAATATGTAATTAATGTAGAGTTATCAATTTAAATGTTATAGGTATAAAGGGCGTTTCAAGACTATGTTACATCGAGATACATGGATATGGTACACAATATAGGTACGAGTGTAAGACCTAAGCTTTCTTCAGAGAAATTTTATCTTTGGTTATGACTACAGTCACTTTAGACTTGATAGTTAGAATTAAATAGCCGATCTTTTTTACGGTTTGAAAAGTGTAAATAAAGTAAGGCGAAAAATCAAATTAATGTGGGCGTGACTTTACCTCACCGACGCGCACACAAATAAAGCATTTACGTTAATAAAAGTAGGAAGCGGACTACGCCATTTTGGCGTAGTATAAAATTTCACACTTATGCTGTGCACCAAGTGCAGTAACTAATACTGCCGCGCTAGCGATATCGGCAGTAAGTATGTTCAGCTGCTAAACATACTTACTGCCGATATCGCTAGCGCAGCAGAATATGGCATTGAGTTTTTACCTCCGCCGAAGTGTGGTGCGGCCTTAGGCTCCCCGTAGGTGTAGCCCAGCACCTCGTAGTGGTCGTCGCCGCCGCCGCCGCCGCTCTTGTGGTGGATGTGTTTGACGATGGTGTGTTTGTGGTGGTGGTGCTTCACGAACAGCGGCACGTGGATGATGACCTTCTTGTGGCCGCCGCCGTGCCCGCCCGCCAGGATCATCGTCGACAGCTCAGCCACGCACACTACCACCAACTGGAATAACGAAATAAATAGGTTAATATTTTACTAGTGACCCGCTCTCACTTCGTTCGGGACTTTCATCGTGCTATTAGTTTCGAACTGAACTAATAGATGGCGTTAGGTGGCAAAGTACATCGCGCAAGCATTTCGTTTTTTTTTGTTTACCCAAGCCTCTAAGGTTATCTAATCCCATCTTTACAAATAGGTAGTAAAAGAAGAAGACACATTTTAGGTGGCAGACGAGAATGGATCACCAGAGTGTGGCTTCCGGAATCGTCAGTCAAAGTTTGCATCCCACGATTATGAGTTCAAGCTAAAACAATCACATTAATTCGAAAATTATGTTTAGTATCATTAACCACATTAAGTGATTGCTCCTGTCACTTACGTAGAACGCGTGGGCGCGGACCCACTACTATCGAGACCGGCGCGTGCGCATAGTGCGTGAACATTTGATATATATAACTTTATATATTAAACTTGATATATTTGATGTTTTGTGACCGCGCCCCAGAGTTATGGTGGTTGCTCACTTCACTTAGCCCTACTGTCCACTTAAACCGCAAATCAGGCGCTTGCTTTCCACAATAATTGACGATTCATTGACGGTTTGACGGTTTGCGTCCATCTTAGCCTCAGTGAGATTTCACACTAGCGTTTTATATGATAAAACTCATTTTTTGAGGCACGTTTCTTAAGCTTGTATTTTAAACAGGAAAAGGTTCCTAAGGAAACGACGTGGTGAATTCGGTATTTCTCGATTCACGTAAACACGCCGAAATATGATCGTATACGCACGTCTGGTTTATAAAGCGCGTTTTAACCCGCGTGTAAGCTCCTATGCGGAAACGAGCGTTTACGCGCTGAAAAATAATCTAATCTGAAATATTTTTAGACTCTTGCAGTTATTAGCATTATTTATGTTTCAGACTTCAAGAAAAAAAATTCTAATAATTTTAAAATTCCTTGAAAAATGTAAGCACGCTTGGTGTTAAAAGTTACTTCATAATCCAATTAAGGCTTGTACATATTACTTAGTAACTACAATTAACTAAACGCGGACGCTTGTTTCTTCTATTAATTGCGTATAATTGCGTTATCCGGCCTTTGTTAGGCTATTTAGATTTAAACATTTCTTTTGCGTTAGTGGTGACTTCCGTTTCACAGGCATCGTATAGAGCAATAGAGCAACGTATAAGACTATATCGTTATTTATTGTGTTCCTACTTAAACGCTTTATTAGCTATACAAATATTCAATTCAATTATAATGTAAGTGCTAGTGGTTAAGCTACTTAATACGGAGTCAGATCAATATATGATGTATGAAAAAAAATGACATTCATACATAATATGTACCTATTATGTACGAAACATTTCGTTTCTTGAATGATTAAGGTTTAAATATCGCTTTAACAATTATTGACCGATGGAAAGCTAACCCAATACAATTAATTTTAAACTTCGATTGATTACCCTGAAATGAAAACACAATATCGATCACAATAGAAAAATATCATTAGGAGTAGGCATGCACAGATCTTTTCATTTTTACATACAACATAATTAATTATGTTTTGATACAAGTCGCAGAGATAACACTTGATAATTAAACAGAAAATTTCGCTTTGCAATTAATTGCTTGCCATGCATGCAATTACCCCTGTAAAAACTTAAATATAGAGGTACACAATGCTAATAGCGTGTAGACCAAGTCTGTGCCCACAAGTTTAAAAAATACGCAGGTTTCCAGATGAAAAACGCCTTTAGACACTTTCTAAAGTTGACGGTTCGTCGACAATGGCGCCTTCAATGACTGCAGTAGTTAGGGTGCTTTAAAAACTACCGGAACTAAACTTGAACTCATTGTAACATAATGATATACTTTCAAATTTGTCAATCTATAGTACTCGTAGTCTCCCACTCTTCGGTCCGCATTCGCATGACGAATGCTGAGTCAATAAAATGGTACTTTAACTGTCTGGCCACACACCAAAATACAGTTAGATGTCACGTAACGATCGCTGCCAAAATAAAATAAAAAAGTAAAAAAATCTGACAAAGTTAGATTTAGCGTGCGATTAGTTTTTTATTTTTTAACAGGCTCGGTTGTGACATCGTCGGGGAGGCTGGTTACGAGTCTTTGTCAGTGCAATTCCATCATGCTGAAATTGAATACTGATTAGACCATTTTGACGCATTTAGTGATTCATAGTAACATGTACATAAAAAACAGACTTAACTCAAATGAATAGCCTCCGTTTTCTTATGTAGAGTTAATTACGTTATTAAGTTGCACCTATTTATTAACATTTTTGCATATTCTGCATAGGCATCGTATTTTTTAGCCTATTGCATTTCTTGTATAGTTCGTTATCTATTCGAGTTATTTCATTCATTGAGTTTCGACTGAACTTAGCGCGTGAGTAAAATGCAGAGTATCCGGTTTAAGTACATATTCATGAATCGACTTGCATTCAATGGTCGCGCTAACTACTTTGTACACATGTAGTACATATACTAGTATGTATGACAGTTGGAATGATTGCTGAAAAGACCTGAAACTCTTCAATTAGTACCATGTATGTCAATTACTAATGTATGCTATGTTTGGTTTGCTTATTAACCTTAAAACTAAATGATGAATGTATGTGGCTCACCAAAAATCGTGCAGACATGATGAAAATGAGGCAAGTGCGGTGAGTGACCGAGCGCGGGAGCGGGCAGCCGGTGTGTGATAAAGAAATTTAAACAAAACTTCCTTTTATATTGCAACGTGGTCGCGTTTCGCGACACTGCCGCTCCGCGCGGCGGCTCGCCCCGGGCGCCGCACGCGCAATCCACACTCGACTCTGTCACCACCATCGAAAGCTTAAAACACCAAATCGAATGCTCTCATATCAAATTCGTATACGGTTGATCGAATTCAGACTAAATTGTAGGTGTATCTAAGATCTATTTTAAGAATCATCTGTTGGACCGACGACATGCTTGCTGCAGCTTTATTATAGTGAAAATGTGGTCTAGTTTGCAGCCGTAGGGTGGAAATTTGATCGCATAGAAGGAGATAGAAGCAAGTTCTTGAAGCAGTCGAAAATGTCCAGAAAACTGTCAATACAAAAATAAAAGAAATTACCTCTTATTATATTTAAAAGGCTTTGCATGCCAGTGTAATAGGGTAGATGGTTACAATTTAATGATCTAAAATTAATGAATTGATTAAGAAGCCCCTTCATAATTTATTTGCTACGGTTATCATTTTGCTCATAACTCATACTATTACAGATAGCAGTAATGGTGTCGTTATTGTCCACATAATGGCTCAACAGAACCATAATTTATTTATTCACCTTTCAACATTAAGTTCTATGATATAAGTAACATAAGCCCCAGCGAATAGCCACTATGCACGACATGTTACGGATAAGCCCGCCAGTTTTGTCGAAGTTAGGTTTTTAGGTCAGATAGATAGAGGCTGTTTTCGATGGCAGGCTTAGGTATTCGCTGACCCCGTGATATGTTAGGTACTAAGTAGGTTTTCAACCACTTCGGTTGAGACGTAATGGTCGCGAGTCCGATTTCCGCACCTACACAAATGTTTGTTGATGAAACAGATAGTTGTGTTGGGTCTGGGTGTTTGTGGGTCCTTGGTAGTTTCTGGTTCCCATAGCACAAGGGATGTTTAGTTTGGGACTAGGACAATGTACGTATGTGATATAGTCTTTATTCAATTTATTTACATAAATGAACCTCAAACAGCACATTAGAAAAAAAGTCTGGTATTTATTATAACGGCACTCAGAGTTTTATCAACTAATATTCTTATTTATTTCTTTGCTTTCCTCTTCCCTATCATATTCTGGGAGAGGTGATCGATCTTGGGCCCGGCTAAATAGACACGAGTAATTAATGGCCTCTCATACCCTTTGAAGTTTACGGGGAGTTTGAGATAATGCGTACGATAAAGTAATATTAATTGACTTGAAGCTCGTTGATCGGGTGATCGTTTATTAAAATATCCTATACATCAAGGGATCAAATAACCTTTAATGGTAGGCAACGGGATCTCAATGAAACCGCCCAGGAATCCATTAGTTAAAGAGTTAATCATTATTCACAAATTGGTTATTTTTGGAAAATAAGGTACCAAGTACATAATGTTCTTTATTTAGTTGCTCGATGTACCTACATAATGTTCGGGTTTTGCTTGCCAATTGATTCATTTGCCATTTGAACGGTTTATATAATATAGAGTTCGAATAAGACAGTACGAGTATTATCTCTATTTGATACATTAAATAAATTTTTGATTGTAATTTATTAAGGGAACTTATAAGTATAGTGTCTGAACTAGGAAAATAATAATCAGCTATACTTAGATCGCACGTACATTCAAGAACCGAATTTACCCAAGTAGAGAGTATTAGACTCGTGTTGTAGATAAAAAAAAGAAAATTCAAGCGAGGTTAGTTTTTATTTTTCATTTTTCTTTTTGTTCGAATCTGCATTGCCCGGAATAATATAGCGGTATTTCATATTATGCCGACTGTACCAGTCGTATTAAATCAAAGATATATTCACTGGTGCTTAAAACATCTTTAAAATTTAAAAACGATTCTGTAACTGAATATGAGAGACTGTAGGATGGTGTTAATGATTTTGTGTCATCCAACCGTCCCTACATTGAACTACTTAAAAAAGCAGTTCTCTCTCTCATACAAACTAACTCTTTTTCGAGCAGGTAGTCCTTGAAATAACTAATGATCATAAAAAATTGCATAAGCATAAAATGCATAAGTTTGACACATTTTAGGCTTAGAGCATTAAACCAACTAATGCTCTAAGCATTTTGGATAGTACGAATGACAATGCCGAATTTCTTTAGAACAGTGGCGCCTTTTTTATTCTCTGTTACGGATGTAACAGCAAATAAAGAGGATTACTTTAGAAGTTCAAAGTTATATAATAAAAAGTTAAGTTACACCTAATCTCAGTCTGAGCTAAGTTATACGTGCCAGTTCAAATACCGGAAGAATCAGTTCTAATATTGTCATTTTTCTAACATTCGTAACTCCGCTTGGACTATATTTAGAGGTATAGTTTCATATTTTGTTTGTTACACATAAACGAATATCACTTAAACTTATCATAAGTATTGGTCGTAACAGCGAAAAAAGGCAACCAAATTAAACATTGGCTTTTTGTACGTCGAACGTCATTATAATCACTTGTATTTTATAGCTGTGTCCATGCTGCATTGGCAACTGCTATGCTTATACCATAATCCAAGATTTGGGGAGTCTGGTGTTACGTATGACGCGACTGTCGTCAGACTTGGCAACCCAACAGGGAACCTGATTCACTAAATTATAAGTAGTTGTACGTTTTGGAAACTACCCGCAACGCGCAAGTTTCCTCATGATGTGTTTCCTCGCCCCACATCCAATGCTGCATGCTCGGTTTCAAACAACGAACTCGTGTTTTTCGCACCTTGTGTTCGTTCTTACATGTCCTGACCACGATCTGTCTTTGTTTTAAAATATTTTGCCGTCAGTTGTTTATTCTTCTGGCGCGCGCTGCGGGGTCACCAGGACTAATTTAACATTTAACTATTTTTAACCAAAATCAGACGTGACCACCTACATGTACAACATAATATGTGTAGATAATCACATATGGTACACTTGCCCGTCACTTTGTAAGTAGGCTGGTTAACTTTGATAATAAGATCGATTTAAAAAGGGATTGTATACCTACTTACATTGACTAAGCAAAATAAAGGACAATAATATTCATACTAACGCGCGGCCGTTCATAACATTGCTCAGGCATTGTATTAGGCCTGAATTTAGACATTGCCGGTAACATAATACATAACACACATAAGAATAACTAATTTGACAACCAGTAACTACACCGAAGTGTAACAAAGTACGCTGCCATTGCTGCGACAAGTTGACATTTGAATATGAGCTAATTTTATAAAGAGCAAACTCCTATAATTTAGACTGCATTATGTGGCCAAAATGTTTATTACTGTGCCAATCTACCATTCCCGTTATGACCATTATTACCAGCAGGCAGCTGATTAAAAACCGATAAAGAAGATAGAGTCCTCTGTATTTTCTTTGAAATCTGGGACTAAACAGTTCTTATAAGTTTTGCTTAAATCTTAACTTTGAGGATCGAAAGACAGACCTCAAGCGCAGCCATGCATTTCATTGCAATGAAAATTTTTGTTGATGGACCAGCTCGACCGGAATGATCGGCCTCACAGAAGTCCGGCGTAAAACAGCGCCTGCGCTGTGTTTCGTCGAGTAAATGAGGGTACTGGAAGTCCAATTGGGTTAAAGGTTGGCAGCGCACTTGTGACTCTACAGGTGTTGCCGGTATCTATGGGCGGCGGTAATCACTTACCATCAGGTGACCCATATACTAGTTTGCAATCTACCTATTATTAAAAAAAATTACCCACCGACTCGGTGGTCCTCAATGGGAGTCAAATCCATACAATGCCTACATCCAGTTCAACTTAGCAATCCCACGTCAATGAGTACGTAACCACATAACCTGGCCTGCTCGTTAGAGGCCAGTGGGTGCGAGAGAACTAGCACATTTACTCGTCTATTTTTACACCGGGTTGACCTGCATTCGCCGCCTAGGATGGCCAGCATTGCGCGCGCGCACGCGAATGCACTCGCTCTCACTTTTACTATCGTCTCAACGAGAGGGAAAAGATGAGATTATAACCGGCGATGTAATGTTACAATTGTAGTTTTCCGACTTCATTAAAATGCTGACTCACAAAGCATTGAAAGATTTTGAGATAAAACCGGAATTAAGTGAAATGAAATAATAATTGTTAGGAAGATGTAACACGTCTTATAGATAAGTAAATGGAAAATCATGTAACAAGTGTGACTTTGTAGATGACTTTTTGGCTTGATGTAAAAATGAATTCTGAAAACATACCTACCTAATAACTTTTAAAAAGGCTTCGAAATAATTAGGTACACACAGAAGGACGACTCTGGTTGATGTTGAAATCGAGGAGTTCGTATAGTTATGGCAGTACACCGTATCGTGTCTGTCCCGCCCGTTTGTCTCTGTCATTCATGTCGAAAGACGCCGATATTACCATAAGCGCGCACACATGCATGTGCGAATTATGTTTAGCACGCGATGAAGGGAGCAAAAGCTTAACATATATCTAGATATATGTTATGTCCTTTTCAATACATACACCTAGGTGTATGTATTGAAAAGGATGCAAATATTACCTAAGTTTTTATAGATGTTGTTGAAACGAAAAAACAATTTTTGATTTGATTTTGATAACAAATAATATAAAAAATTTCGGCACAAATGCCACACATAATGCATACACGCACATTTGGTTAGCTCAGTGAAAAATAACACGCGTCTCTTAACCGGGAAGTCGTGGGTACGCGGCCGAGCAAGCACCTTTAGATTTATCAAATCTACTTAAGTATGTTCGAATTACTTCCTCTACCTCGACGGTGACTGAAATTAATGTGAGGAAACATACACATTTAGGAAATAATTCCGAATGTGTCACAATTATCCAGTTGGTCTGGTTTCTTGGTCTGTTTCCCTGTGTATGGGTTACGAAGGTAGTCGATGGCCACTTCAATTTAATTGCCTGACTTCCCTAACCCTGAATCATCATTACCCAAACGTTTTAACAGTGGGCGAGCCACGGTTCGACATGAATATGCCGGCTCGACCGAAGTAGCACCACGTCCTCACAGAAAACCGGCGTGAAGCAGTGCATGCGTAGTGTTTCGCTGCGTGGGTGAAGGTACCGCAGGCCCAATCCAGGGGAAGGGGGGTTAATAGGTAAGCAGCGCACTTGTGACACCACTAGTGTTGAAGGTGTCCATGGGCAGCGGTAATCTCTTACCATCAAGTGATCCCTCGGCTCGTCGGCCACCCATTCATAAAAAAAGTAGCTTTGCACGCAACTCGGAAGACATCGTGCTCTCACCAATGTGATAGAATTAGATTAGCAATGAAATACTAAGAACAAACTGCTACTGATAATCGAAAGATGCGTGCCCTTGAAGCCATTTGTTTTGGGGAATTGCGTTAAAAAAAAGAAGAACTACGGCGTTACTACAGATGACCTTCCAAGCACAGGAAACTCTCTGTTTCGAGTTGAATGAGTCAGCGGCGCGGGCGCTTGGCCGTGTCTGAGCAGAGCGTTGCGACACGAGACTACGAGCTACAGGAATCAATGGCACCTTGTGTATTTACATGCACTAAATAAATGAACTGTAACATCTCATACATTGACACGATTTCGCACTAAGTAAGAGTAAGAGAAAGAGCAAGAAAACATTTATTGACCACAACATAGACAAAAAGACAAAATTAAATATGTAGCATGCACTTTTGTTACAGTTATCAGACAAAGGAGGAAACAAATATAATACTTAAATGCATATACATATATTAACCCCCGGGTACTAAAAACATCATCATACGAAGGAAGTGGTTTAACTATGATGTGGCGCATGAGGTAGGGTCACTACCAAATGCGCCATCCGACCAATCAATTTCATGGGTGAGAGATGAAAATACTTCGATATGTGCATACCACTTAATTTATTAATATTAATATTCAGATTTTCATTATTTTAGTGTTATTTTAGACAATGTTTTGGCTTTGGCCAATCTCAAATTAAGACTCCAATGCAGAGTGCATTGGAGTCTTCGCCCACACTTGTGTAAGGTTAAGTATTAAAATTCCTTTAGCTTATCTTCTACTAACCATACTGAACAACATTTTGTTCTATGAATTTTAGAAACTCGCATTAATTTTTCATACCTAGTCTTGTCCATTTAGCAATGGGATTCGATAAAGGTACATAATAAGATCATTGTGCTATTTCAACATTGCTATTAGTCTATCGAAAGATATTGTCGCTAGACAATTTATTGGTTCGAATCGCAAACACTCATATATTCCTATATTGTTTTGCAGGATGTATGGATTGTTTTTGAAAAACCATAAGTGGTCTATTTTTTTTATGGAAAGCTATCGAACTAACTGGAACATTATATAATTGTCACAACATTCTAATGTCTACAATTAATACGCATAGTTATGATTACATCTACACAGAAGAGTGGCCGGATCTAAAAAATAAAATAAAAAAAATAGGTGAGTAACGAGTGATTCTGATATTTACGTAACTCTACTCGTATAACGGGACTTTCACGTGGCAGTGTTTTGATTGTAGCGGCCATGCGCAGGCGCAGCGTTTCGTGTGGGGCCCCAAGCGACACACGCACTCATACACACAGGGGATGCTTCATCACCCTCCGACCTTAATAAATATGGGAACAATGCTTATTTTTCACTTTTAGTAAGTAAATAGGTTTTAGTAGGTAGGTAGTAGGTAGGTAGGTAGTAGGTAAATAGGCAGTAAGTAGGTAGGTAGGTAGGTAGGCGGAGTGGGGTCATCTTGATCGTCAAAACGTGTTGGCCATAATTTTGGCTTGAATAAAAACTATTCAAACTCAAAAATACGGGTTTCATTACGTATTACAAAAATGACTACGGTAACTTGAAATGCATTTTATAAATTCTGTTGAATGTAAAACTTAGCCAGTATCCTCCTCAACACAAGATTATTTCAATGTCAGAAGTTTTAGGAAACAAAATCTCATAGGAACTTGAAAAACCCTATTTTTTTCTAAATAGGAAGGCAAACGAGCAAGCGGTTCACCTGATGGTAAGTGAACACCGCCGCCCAGACAGCCATGACAGTATTAAATGATATGCCATCAAATACAACCCTAATTTACGAGCACGCATATCTACAATACTAGCGTCACTGATTCGCCAAGAAGGCACATTACGGTGGAAGAATTACTTTCCGGCTCGTTGGAGTACTTCCACCATTTCCGTGCATTTATATATCAATCATTAGTTGTTACATAAACCGCATTACGAGATCATCGCGTCGTAAATTACGAGAAATTACAGCGACTCCGGCGCATGGGAGTTGTGGGAACGAGCTCGGCGCGCCGTAGGGAAGACATCAACGCGTCAGTATCCAAATTTTTGGAGTCTTTAATTTTTTATATTCCTTACGTTTTATCGTTTACATATCAACTTGGCTCTTTATCTTATGCCTTGTTTCTTTTTTTTCGAATTACCTGCCAAATCACATTAGGTAGACAAGTAGGTAGTAAGACACTGTTTCTATAGGTAGCGGCTTGTAATAAGTAATAAGACTTTCTTGTGCCCTTTATAATCTGTAGTGGTCTTTGTATACAAGTTTTAAGTTGAGCGTATATATATAATTATATATATGTATATGGCATATGTTGAAAGGTTTTATACGAGTATACACACCAACTTAATATTCTATACTATTCATTAAGAGCTAAATTCTGTAGACATCGCCAAATGGTATTATACAAACCTAAGAGGCGAAAACTAGCGAGATACAATCTACACCCAGCGCCATCTCTAGGTACACAGTAGAACTTATTCCCCCTAAACGAAATGAGAACGGGCTACTAATGTTTATACAAACAGATTTTCAGTGCACAATTCAGGCAGCCTAAGCTGGAAGCTATCTTTACCAAACAGCCGGTACAAATAATACATAGAAGTGGGAGAGTAAACTTGAGATATACCTATTAGTAAGTATTTACATAAATAAATAACATTCATTCATAATACGTGAAAAATAATTTGAGTTTTTTCATAAGGAATCAAAATGTTACGCACCGGTAAAAACAAAAGTGCCATTCAAGCCCAAAAGAAATAATTAGATTTTTAGCAAAACTGAGATCACATAGTGCGAATACCTATTTTGTTTGCTCGTCTGCCCCCTATATCATAAAAATGTATTCTAATATACCACACGCAATTTGTAACTAAACAGTAACAAAACCTCACAAATTAAATTACACAGTGCCAATTATTATACAGCACTAAATTAGATGATCAAAGGCTCTACACGCCTTTGTTAAATGTTCTTTAAAAATTTATGGCACCTTCCACTAATGAGCTCAGCTAAACTGGCGTAAACAGTCCCGGGCCAGCGCGGGTGGTCGCTCGGCCCCATACGGCTGCAGATGGCAGTTTATTTTGAATTATGACGTCTCATTTACTTTAACTATTCCAATTAATTAAGCGTGCGGTGCTTAATAACATTTGACGGTAGTCATTTGTCGGGCGCTATTGGTTTTTTTACCGAACCTCGATAAAGAACGGTAAATGCTTGTTTAAAAAACGGTACTTTGGACCAACTGGCCATGTGGTCCCCGGGATAGAGTAATAGATAACCATTTTTATGGTTTTGAATTTAGATGCGCGTTTACATTAGTCATTAACATTTCGATGCTCAGCGGTAGGTGGTTCACTCGAGGTAGAATTACAGAGATGTGGAAAGCCTTCAGGATGAACCCCACACCTCGAGTTCTGTCTTACTTAGAAATGTTAATCTTATCTTACCAATTAGCAAAAACGTTAACCCTATTTTTAGAATATATCTGTTACAACCGCATTTATTGATTCTCAGATTTTTTAAAAATTTTAAACAATATGTCACTGTCGTCACATTTTCGAGCTTGCAGTCTTTGGCAAAGCTTATATGGCAGTGCTTCAGCAAAAACATATGACACAAAAATAACTTATGTATCATACTTAGTAGAATAAGAACATCCTCTGTACATCTTATAGGTATACATTCTACATCAAACTTCCTAAATAATTCCTAATGTCGTACAAACTTTAACTGAACGAATTCCTGGACCAGAAACGCTATTATGCTGTCAGGGATTTGTATTCTCACAAAACATTTCTTAACTCAAAAAACAAATAAATAAATAACCGTTTTAATAACAGACGGGAATCAAACTGATGAAATTTTGTAGGAACCTGATTATGTACTTACTGGCAATTCCCGTTTTTATAAATAAAATCTGCATTTGATATAGATTTCAAACATCGCGTATAATATACGCAATAAAGAACTTATGAATTATGAGAAACAACACAAAACAACAACGCGTTGCAAAACGCCTGATTCAGAGTCGATGTTTGAAATACGGTGAAACAGAATTGCACTGCAGATGTATGAGATGTTGTACGATTTGGTTTTACTATACTCGTAATAGCATTTAAAACTAAAAATAAAACTACGACTATAAACAAATAAATGCACGAAAACATTTGAGTGTACTTAGAAAGTTACCAAAATGAGATAAGAAGATGACGAGCACTCAATTTGAGTTCATTCATTACTGATTGTGACAGCTTCAAGTGGGATACGAACCAAGGAGATGCTTCTAGATAAGGTTTTTGTTTGTTTTATAGCCGGCCAGCCGCGGTCGCATTTGAATCAATGACGATACGGTACGGATCACCCAAAAGTATCCTCGAGTTAACGGTTAAGAAACTTATCTATAAAGTTTCTACCTTCGAACATTCTTCTAGTTATTTAGAATACTTTTAGCGATCTACTGAATGCGTAAAAATAATTGCTCTTGAAAACCAGCTTTGTGGCTCGGTAATTTTATATGGAAACTGCAAATAAGTAACTTAAATACTAAGTAAAGAGTATTCATAACAATGTAACTATGTGGAACCTGATATTTAGGTGTTTGTCGTAGGCCAATAACTGGATCTTTGTACTGAGTGGGAATCGAACCTACGGCCTTTGAAATATGAGATACTAGCGGCCGCCCGCGACTTCGTCCGCGTGGAAAAGTAACTTTTTACCCCCCCCTTTCAACCCCTTACAACCCCCTTTTCGCAATAAAAAGTAGCCTATGTTCTTTCTTAGGGTCTAGATTATCTGTATACCAAATTTCATTTAAATCCGTTGAGTAGTTTTGGCGTGAAAGAGTAACAGACAGACAGACAGACAGACAGACAGACAGACAGAGTTACTTTCGCATTTATAATATTAGTTGGGATGACACCGGATCCTACCAAATGCGCCAATGAGACAGTCAATACTATTTTTACTCGTAGTAGAGATATTACGTAGAAGTGGGAAGAGTATAGTACCTATATGGTGTGTAATTTTTAACTAGAAATCCGTGGATGGTATTTGTATGCCTATTTGTCAATGTTATTTGAAAATAAATAAATAAAATGTACATAAAATCACATCGTCAGGCGGCCTACAGCTCCACCTGTGTATGTAGGCGAACATTATTTGCAACTAGCAACCCGTGCCGTGTGCTAGTAGTGGCCCCCTAGAGCTCGCGGTCCGAGCTTACTTACAAGCGATACATTTGCGCGTTTAGCCTTTCACTGAACTAATGGTTTTGCAGCTTCTAACGTAAGCATAGAACGTTAGATGGCGACTCTGTTTAGAAACTATGGTAATAACGCCGATTTTGACCTTAGACCTCTATCTTCACTTAACATCAGGTGTGATCGAGGTCAAATGCTTGTCTGTCGTAAAAGAGAAGGAAAAAAAATTACGTGAACATATTTTTACATTATTTTAGCTCCTAATAATAAGTCGCTCTGTGATCATAACCAATAACTTATACAGATTGATATCGGTGGGCCCCACTTTTTTTTTCTCGTCATTGAATCTTTGTTGATAAAACAATATCTCCCTTAACAACCTCCTATACTAATTTTGATTTTTAAGTCGGCTAAAAATACGCCAAACAATTATAAACGTTGCATTGGTAGCATAGTGGTTAGTTGGTCGCACTTTATTCAAGTACGAGTAGGTACCCGTTTCGATTCCTATTTTCGTGCCTACTTGATTTTTTATACTTAAGTATTAAGATAGAATAATTAAAAATTTGAGGTAATACATATACAGATATTGTCTTGGCCTGAGACTTGATCGGCGTGTGTTATCTGGCGCATTTGTTTACTATTTATTTCTAATAAGGTGTACGTGTGTAGCATGCGTGGCCGGGGCAGGTCCTACACCCCGGGGAAATGGGGCCGATTTACCACACCACAAAAAATGTTCAGATAAGCCGACTTTCTAATATACCCCGCTAGTCGTCCGGCTCTTCCTTGTATATAATAAATCTTAAAGAGTCCACTACGCGCATCCACTGGTGCCCAAACCTAATGGATCAAGGATCATTTATTTTTGAAGTTATTATTATAGCAAGTGAAGTCAATAATGTGGCTTGATACTATAAAATATTTGGGTCAAAGGTGTATAGATTTGTTACTCATGCTACGAAACATAAAAAATACCTCATGTCGTATTTACCATTAAAGTCAGAAAACTTATTGAATTGTTTTAGGTAGGTAAGTACTATTTTATTTATGTGGCATGAGGCAAAGTCGGTAGGTATACAGTTTTATAGCAAAATAAAAACAGTTTCAATCCGATAGAAACTTACTTAAAACTTAACTTTGGTATAAATCCTCTAGGAAGTAACTAAAAAGAAATATAATTATAGTTAATCTTAATAAGCATCTTCCCAATGATTAAGCAAAAACACACGCTACAACACGATTTCGAACTGAGATTTTATTCTAGTTTAACTTATTCTAGTTTAACTCAGTGTAACCTGTATTAAAAGGTTTAAACGAAAAACAAAACAACGATATTAATAATTTATTATTATTTGAGCATTATTATATGGAATTCATTACCAGTTACAATCATATATGTACGTACATATATTATACCGTAACATAAATATTATGTAACTAGATTTAATTAAACTCAAAAGCTTTTAGGTAAACACACACTGCATATACGTATAGGTAAACACAGCATGATCAAATCGTATCGTTTAAACAGAGTACTACATACATACTGATATCACAAAGATGCAAAGGACGTCGTCCTACAGTTTGATCATCACTGGTCCGCATTTTAATGTGGCCTAATAATCAGAAAGAAAATAAAACTTGGCCGGAGAGTACCGGTGGGCTTTAGCATGGTCCCAGATTGATGCCTCTCGGAGCGCGGCAGGCGCGGACGCCCGCTCTTATCGAGACCTTTTTGACTTTTTATCTTTACTTTGAATATCGCCTCTCGTAATAAGGGTCTGGACCGTTAAAAACTGGGGAATGCGCGACCCAGTGAATGAACTCCATATCCACGTGCACGGTGGAGGCTTTTTGGGGTCCCGAAAATAGAAGACACGTCTTTGTATGTTTAGTAGGTACTTTTTTAAACACATAAACCTAACTACCTACGTACCTAGTTAGGTACGTAGGTAGGCAGGTAGGTAGGTAGGCTACGTGCATAACTATGCAGTATGTGAAAGTGCAAGTCGGAATTTGTGCACGAAGGGTTCGGTACCATTGTTTATTATAAAATGTTGAGACCTTTTTGTATGCAATTATCGTATGTAAATATTCATGAATATATTCATTTCAACTACCTCTACTTCTACGTCTACCTTTTGACGTTAATATCGAGTTACCGTATTTAAGAAACGGTAAAATATTAATATTAATTGTATGGAAACAGTTAAGGAACTGTAAAACCGGAAGTCGGAACAGTTGACTTGAAAATTTCTGGAAAATTCTGGTTCCGAGATCAGAACATCCGAAGTGTGACAATGCTAGTCAAATGATGAGTGTAATAAATGTAGGCAAGTGAGTGGTTGGGTGCGCGGTGGCATTCGTCGCCGTCAGCCTTGCGTGCGCGCGCAGTTCCTGCACTTACGCCAACGGCGGTGAAACTCATGAAAATGCGCCGCGATCAGGGAAATGCTGTTGGGAAAGTGATTTATAAATGCAACCCAAATTACTTTTATGCTGAGGGACTCTTACCAATAATTGGTCACCTTCCTTCAACTTTTTGTTGAGTCAATCGATTAAATGTTTGTGCTGATAAAAAATAACCGATTCGATTACTTAGATTTTAATGATTAATATTGAATTGTGGTTTCCTTGTTGTATAATATTAATAGTACTTAGCATCTGGAAACTTGGTGCCGGTTATTTATTTAAACAAAATAGTTTGAAAACAAGACAAAGCGGCTAAAAACCGGACAATGTAGGTACTAGTTTCTAGTTTATTCTGCCATTTGGGCCTGGGATGCAGCTCGTTAATATATTCCATCTACTTATACCGACAACATTATTTACCAAGTTAGATATCTATCAACTTTGTAACGAGGTAGATACAGGTTATATTTCCACTTTTCTACATTTTAGGTGGATTTCGTTGATTTAATACAAGCGATAATACTGCTCGTTGTACTGTCTTTGTTGTTGTAAAATACAGGTATTAACCTGTATTTTAGCAATAAGAATATAAATAACTAACAGTAGATTAATTGATACATTTTCACTGTGAATTGTGATTGTTATCAAACAGTAAATAAGTTATTAGTAAGTATACCTAGAATATACTTATTACCTAATTAATTACGTACAATTTAATTAAATACTAGGTACGCATTTTTCAATTTCTCATAAAAATTCAATTTTTCATTAAAGTTCTACATTTTTTTTTTATTTACGAACTGTTTGTTCGAAACAAACACAGGTTACTACTATTGAGATTAAACTAATAACTAGTTGCTAAGTCAGAATAACTTTAATAACCAACTCCCGTTATGTTAAAGAAAATAAGAGTATGCTCCAGTGGTCAGTAAGGCAATAGGTTCGTCAAATCTTACCGTAACACTTGTCTGTCAAAAGCGACCGCCTACAGCACAAAATTATACGCGTCGGCCGCCCGTTCCCGAGAGGTTCCCACACTAAATGGGGACTTGCTATTAAAATGTTACGAGGCGGTAACCAGGGTAATTGTGACCAATTTCTGGGGCTTTTTATTACCCATGCAACTATCAAATTGTTATCTAAGCCAGTTAGAACTGGTGCCACGCTTCAGCGATACCACTTATGCGCCGTAAAAAGGTTTGATAGTTTTAAGAGGCTGGGCAGCGCGCTTGTCCCCCGATATCGCATCCGATATCCGATACGAAAACACGAGGGATTCACATTCATTTGAGTTTTAAATTTCTTTCTAAGTGCCTGGGACACTTTCATGACCACGACTTTTATTCTACTGAATTCAGCTTAGTCTTATGGAGGATGTACAGTCGGCATCATAATTATCTTAACATTAAAAAATATCTGAGCATTTGACAAAAAACTATTTTTATCACAAACAACATATAAAAATACACCTTAGTGTGCACTGAAATATTATTATCTTTTGTCAAATACTTAAATTTAAGTAGATTTTGGCTCGACCGAAGTGATACCACTGCCTCACAGAATACCGGAGTGAAGCAGCACCTGTGCTGCGTTTCGCCGAGAGAGTGACGGGAGGCCAAATCAAAGGGGTTAAAAATTTGGCAGCGCGGTTGTGACTCTACGGGTGTTGCGGTTGTACATGGACGGCAGCAATTGCTTACCATCAGGTAATCCACCTGCTCGTCTGCCATCAATTGTACAGACTTAATCGTTGTAAAGCGGAATAGTTTTCCTATTGTTACTCGTACCACCTCGTACATTACATACTTTTGGTTGGTTCATAGGTATTTGAACAATGGGCAGTAGCTCATTTGGTTCACTGAAGGAATACTTGAAGGCATCGCGTTGTTCGATAACTCTGATGGTAGCCGATGGACGAGGCTTAGAAAGCGGGAAGTTTACGCAACACTTGAAGAAAAACATTAGTACCGTATTCTTCCCCGATATAATTACCGCTAAACGTGTGCTTATGATTAACACACTTTAACACTTATGAAACACACTCCTATTTCTCTTTTACATCAGTAATAAGTGCGTTTTCTTTCCTTTTTGATATAACGTCGTGTACCTATAACGGAATCATATTTTTCTATTTCTATTTATAATATGATCGTCACCCATGTGCGCTAGGCTAGCATGGTAATTAAGCCTAATCCCATCATAGTAGCGATGACTTGATTTCTATGATATAGGCTTATTTATTTTATTATTATTATTTATTTATGCTTATTTATTTGCAGGTCACAACCTGCAATGGATAATAAATAAGCTAATAGTTACCATTATTGTTTAAAAATGTCCTCTTACATCGATGTATCAGGATTAACTAATAAACGCGTAACAGCTCGGTTTTAATAGAAGATAATTGGCATTACATATGTTAACTTGCACTTGTAACTGCTAATTTTCTCATTATAAAACGAAAACAATAGTGTACAAACCGAAAATTGCTTTGGATATTACATAGTACATACTCGTAAGTAATTGAAAAATTAATACGTGTTATTTTGATATTTCTTTGTTTTTAATTAAATTATGCAACTCACGCAGCGCGAAGCACCAAAACGCATCACTATAAGTAGTTGATTTCTATTGCAAGCAACTATAGTTGCATTTGGCTTGAGCGAAGATAATACTAGCATGACGAGTATTAGGAACACAAGCTTGTAATCTATCAATTTCCCCCAAGTCCGGAATTATGTAGATATTTTCCAATTTGTAGCTCTAATATTAATTCATACATCATCTTAACGTTTAATAACGCCTCCCAAAGGTTTTTGTGGTTTGGTTCTTTGGTGGTCTTTTGCATACAGGCCAACTCTTTCTGCCTGCTTAATTATGGCCTAATGACGATTTGGCCCTAAATGCAACATATCTTACAGGGCACTTGACTTGGTACTTTGTTGTAGGGATCGGGGAGTCGAAAAGCAATTCTACCAATTTACAAAAGTCGTACAACACATGTGGTTCATAATGATTGGTTATTGCTGATTAAAGAGATGTTATGTTTACCAATAGTTACACCCGAAATGTCAATTATATCCCTAAAAATATTTATAACGTCGTAACGCCTAGACCGCAGACACAATAGTAAGTTAATCAATTTTTATTGCCCTTTAAAGGGTTTTTGGGTTGTACGGCGTTAATAGGTATATTCAAAAGGCTGTTTTCAAAAATCTTATTCTACTATTCTCCCCTTAAACGTGGAGGATGTTGGAAACCCTCCGCCAGAGCGCTCGAGCGGCGCGCGCGCACAGTGCAAGCCCCGCGCCACGGTCATGGGTAGTTGCTATAGATAATGCACTAATGCGTCGTAATCGCCGATCTGACTGCATAAGTGCACTAAGAACATAGGGTTGTGCTCCAAATGACACACTGGTGGATAGATTTGTAATCTCATTCTTTCTAGTGATTGACGAAATGAATGAAAGCTAGTGCTAATAGCCTACCTACACGAAAGCGTAAAAGATTTTTAATGGAACCTTGAGTAGCCTGAATGTTATTTGATTGCTATTTTGAAGTCTGAACAGACAGACAGACATAAATTTTACTGATTGCATTTTTGGCATCAGTGTCGATCACTAATCGACTCCTGATAGTTATTTGAAAATAGATTTCATGTACAGAATTGACCTCTTTACAGATTTATTATATGAATAGCTATTATGAAAATGACTATTATGTATGCCTTGAAAGGTATGTCACAGTTAAGTACCATGCTGACGTTTGTAACGTTATTTTATACAATGAAGACATTATGAATCATAATGATTATGAGCATTGGAGAGAGAGACCAGTAGGAATCAACATTAATAACAGAAATAGATATTGATTACAATTTAAGCTTAAAATTATAAAAATCGTTATATATGGAACAGTACCTAGTGAAAGTGATGTTTTGACACTAACCCCATTGTTATTTTTAAACCATGACTAGGTACCTTTAGGCTCCGTCATGTAATAAGGGGGTAAAATCTTAAAGAACTGCATTTAATCGAAGCTGACAGCACGAGTAAACATCGATCTTATTTTCCGGCAAATCGTAGACCTTGTACCTATTAAATTTATATATATAAAAAGTGCAAGTCAATATTTTTTACATTAATTATTGTTATAGAACTATACGTTTTTAGTATACGTATACAAAAAAATAAATCGCTTATTTAATTTATTGCGTGCGTGTATTTCCTCAATACCAGCGCATCAGCGTCTGTTACGCGATCGGTCAACACCCACCACGCGGATGTTGGAGTGCGCACACGCAACGCAAACCACCACTTTGTTTACATGCGCGTTTTTACTGAGGGAGAGCCGCGCTTTGGCATGAATGAAGAAGACCGGCTTGAAGCAGCGCCTGCGCTTTGAGTGAGAGTACCGGAGGCCCAACCGGGTGGAAAGGGCGTTAAAAGGTTGGCAGCGTACTTGTGACTGCACTGGTGAACTTGCGTTTGTCGGCGGCGGCAATCGCTTACCAAGAAGTGATCCGTCTGCTCCGTTGCCACCTATAACATAAAAAAAGCAACTGAATAAGTATTATGCCAGAAACATAACATAATATATTTGCCGCCCGCCCTACGCTTCGCGTGCAGGCTCTGTGGTCTAATTCTGAACAACAAGGAGTAGGTAATATTGTTCTGTGCCGAACAAGCACATAGTTAAATTTGTCCGAAGTGTCCAGAACTCCTTATTATTTGGAGCAATTGACATTATTGTCTCAAGGGTGTAACGTGACCTTCCGATGACCCGATTCTTACCCGGCCTAATTTCAACGTCTTTTTTCTGTCTTTTTTTGTGTTGCCGTTATTTTACAAGCCCTTTGTAGGAATTGTCACATAACGGCGACACGCTTTTTGAATCTCCAAAAAAAATGTGCAGGCGAACGCTTTTCTATAAATTTCAGCCAAAACCGCTTTGCCACACTGTATGTGTTCAGTTGAATTTCAAAGCCAATGTCACAAGTTTCACTGTGACATAACGTTACGGTACGGGGCGCGTGCGACTTCCACATCGCGGTTACCGCAGTGCGCAGTGACTCGTGGTGAATGCGGCGGCCGCGCAGCGATGCCGTGCCGCCGCTCATTGCCAGTGTCATCGGCCATCGCGATGACTAATGCCAATATATTATGCTAACGTTGTAATGTGATCCATTTTCTGAACACGGGAATTCCATTGGTAATGCTTTCTTTATGCCTTATCAGCGTGTTATTTCCGTGAACATGGGCAATCGCCTTAGAGCCCGGGTTACGCTTGCATCATCCAGGATCAGGTGACTTATATCGAAGATGTCACGTAACAAATGAGAATATACTACCTACCTGTCACATTCAAACAAAACGCGCACAACGAGTGCGAATCTCCGATTCGGGTAACGTCCACTTCAAATAGGGCCCTTTGGTAACGCAATCAGGCCTTTGCAACTAACCATGTTCACAATAACTTTTTCAGCAATTACGGGTATCCACAGTTTGAGAAACTATTCGTAACTTGCAATGCTTCCTCGCCGCCCAACGAAGAGAAGAAACAAGTACTTTGAATTATCCAAAAGTGCATAGTCGGGTCGAACCTACGGCCTCCCGTTCACACGGCGCACGTATTTACCCACTGGGCAACCGACGCTGCGCGAAAACTTTCTTTGATACCGATAATTGGTTGCCTATTAAGGTCATGCTTTGCTGATAATAACATCTAACACGAAAACGTGCAATTAATTTTTGAATCTTTTTACATAGGTTTAATTTTAAAATATGATAGACGCAGCTTGATTAATTGATAGGTACATTACCTCTATATACTCTACATGTAATTATTAGGTAATACAAGCCGTCATTCCTAACATATTGCCAAGTTCCTGTTTGAATTTCCTTTTAAAATGTAGAGTAATTTTATACCTAGACATGTTGCTAAAAATATCACGTGAGTAATGGACCTAACATTAAAATTTATAAAACTCCACACTCCTTAGGCGTTATTACAAAAAAACTGGAATAAATTCCCATTCCGAACATCAGACATTACATCAAATCTCAGATATAAATGCTCAATACTTTAAAGTTTGCAATAATAAAGGGTAGATATCTTTATTAGGTACTAGTTAGTGCTATAGTGCTATTGTACATAATTAGTGCTACTGGTTCTAATTAGTTACATTTAGCCTGGTTATGCCTATCTTTATACATATCTGAGTGGTCATAAAAAATAAAGGTTTCGTGAATTAGTTCCTGTGTCCAACCTACAACAACAAACTATAGGGCTTAGAACGAAACGGAATTCTTAACCGAGCCTGTATCACCGCCCCTTTCACACTAACTGTGCGTCTCTTTTGTTTGATTGTGACAGGTATATTCTCCTTCATTACTAGACGGTTTCGTTATAACCCACCAAGTGTAAGTTACAAAACCGATGAACATAAAAGATTAATATTATGTTCAGTTATTAAAAGATCTGATATATGACGTTGTATACATAACGGTTTTAATTAGAGACGATGCCTATCACATTCCCGGATAGGCAGTAAAATGCGATGCTAGATAAGCGGTGATATATCACCGTATACTTATATACGACGCGCAGACCGACACTCGTGTGGATGTTCCTAAATTAATAACCATAATTCTTTCAATATCATAATTGAATTGAAAAAGGATTTGATAACGATCTTCAACTATTTTATAGGCGAGGATTATTATCCTACATATAAATCAATCGCTCTCTCCTAGTTTGTATTCCTGGATCGTACTGCGGGTTGACCCCCGGATGGTCCACACACACATATTAATACTGAACAGATGTAAAGACTATGTTCCGCGGAGACTCACAACTACATAATTACTAACATTTGTCAATTTAATCCTACATCAAGTAAATAAATAATATTCAACAATGGTTGAACTCCCAAGTTGATGGGTTTGTCGAACAGGTGTTCCTTTCTGGTAATTGAGTATAAGTTTGTAATCAATTCTTATAATATCCATTAATGACGTATTTCATATTTATATATTTATTTATTAATCATATAACTTATATGTATGTATGATTAGGTAGCTTACGGTTTATTTAGGCCTTTTGTTAACTCGTATAAAATTTGTTTCAATTTGTGATAAACAAAAAGTAACATTTAGTACCTACATAGTAGGACAAATAACACAAATATATAAGCCTTCTTAACCTGGTCTATCTGGAGATATCTTGGGATGCCCTAGACCCACTGAGTGACTGGTCGCTATCCGGATGATCGACCCAGATATGCGCGGATCTCTTCGCAGCTCGGTCTGACTCCACTCTCTTAACGTGGCTGAACCAGCGCTATCTGACTTTGTCTCGCTCATTTTGTTTGGTTCGGTCACGAGCTCTTCATCAACGGCGTTAATTTTTAGTCTCCAGATCCCATCCTCGCTGTTGGATTCTTCCTTTCTGCC
The DNA here is from genome assembly GCA_014851415.1 of Cnaphalocrocis medinalis. Classification (NCBI taxonomy): domain Eukaryota; kingdom Metazoa; phylum Arthropoda; class Insecta; order Lepidoptera; family Crambidae; genus Cnaphalocrocis; species Cnaphalocrocis medinalis. The sequence continues at coordinate 11,394,223 of CM026273.1, read as the reverse complement.
ACTAAACAGCTTCTCCTCCTATTTAAATGTCAGATGTTCAAGTTTCACAACCGTGAATCAAGATCGGTCTAATAACAGTTTTGTAGAAGCGGATCTTGGATTTTCTGCTTATTAACTTGGATAGCCCTTTTTGGAGAGCTGCAGTAACTTAGAGCTTTTAGAATACGAATATCTATCTCGTCTTCTCTGTGATTGGTATCTGCGACATATTACCCCCAAGTTTCATGTTCCATTCAAGTGGTTGTTTTTCTTCCTCACAGATTCTGGTCTGGTCTGGTCGTAGAGTTTAGTTTGCGCTGGTCACCTACCATACTTCCACAGTTCTCCTCGTAAGTATGCCATTAATTCCGGAATATTTGTAGTTTGTTGGACATGGACACCTTGCTTTGGACTTAATAGAGACTTAAAACCACCGCGTTAAGAGTGGTCTCGACAGCATCTGAAGATTTGCAAAACGCAAAACACCGGCGTTAATGAGATGCTGTGACTCTATCTACCCAGTCGACACCAACCATTTGATCAATATTAATTACTTTTGACATTGGCAATCTTACACAAGGGAAGTAAAATTCATATTAAAAATAATAGTTATTCTAGGTATATATTAGCAAGAGATAGGTCTAGAGCCAGAGCTTATTCAGGCGGGGTAAATATGGGTAAATATGATTCACCCAAAATCTGCAACAACCCAATTCTGTCTATTAGGTAGCAGTAGTGACTACTGTTCTGTCTATTAGGTTGCGAATGACTATTCGCAAGTATAAAGAATAACCTATCGATTGGTACTAATATCATTTATGATTTATGTCTGTAGCGATTAGTGTATGAAACAAAAATATGGCAAAATTGTTTCCAGTCTTCGGTCTCCCCTATCAGCCCACTGCAGTGCAAAGGCTTCATTCATAGAAAATTAATTATCTATCTATTGTAATGTTGGTAAATTTCTAAGGTATGTATTTTTTTTTATTACATAACAAACATTTCTTTTAGGAAAGCATAGACCCGCAAGACGCGCGCAGCGCAGGCGCAGCGCGACATGGATGCGCCTATCGCGTTGCGCGGGCGGCGGAATTCTTTCAGGCGTGAAAATGAATGTTATAAATAATCACGCGCACCGCCAATAATTATCATACGAGCTTGAAGGCCAGCGCGGTTTCGACCAGTGTGTGATTTGTACGAAAAAAAAAACAAAAAGTGAAGTAAAATTAGCCCTTACACCGTCGACACCACGGCGCGACAATGGATTGGTTGAGATTGGTCGGTATCATTTGTGCATTGTATTTTACGTGATGTGATAGTGATTCGGTGCAAAGGACTGTGACAACGTAACACCTAAGGACTGACAGTGAAAAATGTGAAGCAGTTGAAAATATTAGTGACGTACCACAACACTCGGAATTTATTTGAACATGAAAATAATGCTACTTATTGTAAAGTTATCGTTGCATTGGCGTGTGCCTGAGTGACAATTGATATAAGAGTGATAGTCAATAATAAAAGCTCAAATAACAATAACTCTTGAGAAAATACAGGACGTAGATGTAGAAAAAGTTATTTTAAAGTGTTTTAACTATTGAACAAAATCGCATTCAAACTAAATAACTCCTGATTTAATAACTTAATTGCAAAATAACTAAACTTTAAAATAAACAAGTGATATTTTCATGTTGCCGATATTTTCTTGCCTTTTTCATATTTTAGGTAAAACTTAATTGTGCTATTCTTTGCCAACACAACTTAAACTAATCAAAGATCACTCAAATCGTGTAACTAACTAACACGACTTTCTTTTGAATATAAAATATCTTTAGTACACTTCTTATTTTAATTGTTATTCTCAAGTTAGAATACCTTCTTACAATGTTTATTATACGTATGGTATCACTTGGTAATAGATGGGCTAGTTGAGATACTTCAAATAAGTGAAAAAATATAATAAAATTTTGCTTTATCTCTTTATTTTATAAATCAAAATCTCTATAAAATGTTGTCCAAAGCATTGTGACATAGAATTGACCATCTGTATTACAGAGTAAAATACGATTTGCACTTCAAAATATATGTCAAGATATAAAAAATATATGATTCTCTAAAAGTTGATCACGCCTAGTTGCTTGCTTTGTTTATAATGACTAACATCGCTTACTCACACATCACTACACTAATCACAATCACATAGCGTATGGTACGGTGGAGTACACTTGGACCATAATATTAGGAAGCCTGACCTTCGCAACCCTCAGAAGACGAACCAGACCAACGAGACCAAGGGCGCATGGTTACACGTACAATCAATATCCGAAAAGTGCAGTTTTCTCACGATGTTTCCGCTAATCGCCGAAATAATGCTATGAACTATTCGGACCGACGACTACAACTTGTCGTCGGATGACGCATGTTCTTACCCACTGATTTTGTTGGTTAAAATGGTTAATTGAGTTTTCCAGCATTTAACAATAAATAATGTTAGTACATATTACTATTTAATATAGAGATAGTAAAATACCTCTTATTTTCGCATAGTAACATTAAGACACTAACCCACCAATGTCACATGTTACATAATACCAATAATAGTTAGATAAGTGCCAAAGTTTAATCATATGAACAAAGACAATTAACTTGTAAGATAACGAACTATTCTATTCATAAGACCAATCCGCACGCTTGTAAGTGTTAGGTAAACAGCAAGAGAATACAAACATGTGGTGTCTTTCTCTATCAAAATCATTGAGTTTGTATTTTCTTTCCCTTTCTGTCCATAAAATACCTGCTAGCAAGCAGATTGTGAAATAAAGACTCTTCATAAGTGTTGAACAAGTTATTGGTTAGAACTTGAATGCATTAATTTCATGAAATGACTGAAATATTTGAATGAAATTTGAATGATATAAAGTATTTACTAGTAAACCGATCAAGTGCGTACCTACTCGTGCATTCTAGATTTCGTGTCAATATTATCCCATCAACTAAATAACGTTGAGTCAACTTACTTAATATATTTATTTTACAATATTTTTTGTGAGTAAGTTGTTGTAGCGGCAACAAAAATAAGTTTATTTCAAATGTCTAGCGATCTGTGAGCAAGCGACAGATCGTATCATCTATGTTTATGACTTGGTCCGCGGCTCGTCATTTTGAAAAACGGGATTTTATTTTCAACAAAACGGGTCAAACTTTGCGTCCGATGTTATGTTTCGGGAAAACGGGACGTATGGCAAATTTATTCTGGAAGTGAGATGCAGCCTGTGGGCTTATTATATTGAAGCCGAGAGTAACGCATCATAATATACCTGTCGAATCCAAACAAAGGTAACACACAGCGCTTATACTTAAACACCGATTCGGTTTTGACCAAACCGGTGTTTTATATCGGCCGGTCCATTTCAGGCCCTCAAGTCTCAGACCGACAGGCAAATGTGTGCAAATTTTCAAATACACAAATCACCTGATGAACGGTTCACAAATCACCTGATAAGCCTAAGTACGCAATACGTAGACGTATGCGTTCGTCCTTGCCTAGCGCACTATAGCCACAAAATTAATGGACACAGGTCAGCTGATATTGCTACCGAAAAGTTCATTGACCTACGCTCTAGGCTGTATATCGTATCGCGTCTCTCGTATAGTTCCTTAAGGGAGAGTTTCGTTTAATTTTATCTAGCGCCCTACTCGTTAGTTTGTAGGTACGGGGTAAGTTTTGCTATGATCCAAAAGTCGGCAAGTGAAGTAATTGCCACCTCACCTTCACTACCCTTAGGCAAATGATCTTGATCTATTGGAAAAATAGGTACCTACAGGCCTACACATTCACAATCACACTATTAATTCGGAAAATTGTCTGAAATCTGCAGGACTTTTCGCTACCTTTTCTCTCACCGACGAGTTTAGTTACAAAGACGCACACAAACGTAGATTATTAAAATCCAGAGGTATGAGCAATATTTGACCACTTTGCATAAAACCAAGGAACCTTGTCTGCTCTCTATGTGGCAAATATTGTGGCAACTTTATATTAATCTCATCGAACTTAATAACTTTCAAATGATTTGATGTATCTCATTACCTAAAGGCAAAAAAAAGTTTTTCTTACATTTTTTTAACAAAAGACACAACGTTACTTACCTTATAACTATTATACTTATTATTATTGTAACAGTTTTGCTATTTGGTGCTAAAGTTATTCAATAAACAATTTTATTTGTTTTTTATTTTTTACACCACTTATTAATAGGTGACTATACTGTGAGGCCCGCTGAATTGTTTCAGATAGTTGGCGCCATAGGTAAAGTCATATTTGATTTCAATGAGTAATTTAACCACTTGATTATAAAAACAGAAATATATTCAAATAAATATTGAAACTGTTGGACGCATGCACGATAACTGTTAAAATATGATAAGAAAAAAATTAATTTACACTAATTATACGCATTAAAGTAATAACATGAATAATGAATATTAACTACATATAACGTATCAAAACGGGAATTAACGCGACGTTTATTTTTAAGTACCTACTTGCAAGCTTGACGTTTCGGCTACGTTGCAGCAGCTGCGCCGTGGTGACAAGCGGATTCGGAAGTGAATTTGTACAATGTAGGTACATTAAAAATAAATGTCGCATTATAGTTATAATGCAACGCAAAAAATGTAAAAAAAACTAAATAATAACTTTTATTACAAAAATTAATACCTCAACAATAGAAGATGATAAATCATTGAATAAAGCTAATACAAGAATATAGGATTTCAAAAATTACTTCTATGCGCTAGGTCAGCTAAAATGAAAAATATATATCGATCAATGAGATCATTACATTGGATCGTATTAATAACAATTGTAGACTCGTGCAAACAGTTTTTAGCTTTAATCCTTATCTAATGGTTGTTTATTTGTTTGTTACAGTTCGCTCTTCTGATAGCTGTTGCTTCATTACAAGTTACGGCAGAAGGGCCTAAGTAAGTAACTTTACGAAACAATGAACGCAAAATATGTCTATATTTTATAAAATAATAGAATATAAATAGTAGGTATACATAATTCAAAATATAGTTACGTTATGTTTTCTGAAAATATAGACCGTATATTGCGTTTCATGTTTTTCTAAATACACTGCTGATGCGTTAATATGTATGAAACTGCTTTACAACATTCATGCTCTTGAACTTAAACAGACAACGTATGAATGTTGTGAGCAGTGTTCAATGAACATTCCATAATGACCCACAATTTACATAAGTGTTACTAGAAAATTGACACACTATTAATCGAAGTAGCGAAAGTCTTTTAGCTGTGCGATCGAAACTGTAACGTACGTCAATGTCACTATGCCGGCGATTGCGACTTAATTCGTATGTTTCACCGCTATGCGCTAATTGCTTGAACATTGAACCGGCGCTCAACCAGCCGCTAAATAAGCGCCTACCGGCTAGAAAGTGCCAATCGGTCCTCCAGGTATGACACTCACTGCATAAAGAACAAATAACATTGCAAATCATTGTTTGTATATGATGTGTGACGGCGGCGGCACGTACGCGACGTCGCGGTGCCTCGAGAGGGAAAGCACTACCGCATCACGCTCTCAGCCATTGACACTTAGCGGAACCACACCGCCCAACAAAAACTTGACGATCAACATGCATGCGACTCATTCGCCTACGAAGAATACCGGCACTCTAATTTTCTTTTGTTTCAGAAAGAAGATACGTATACATCTTCCACAAAAAGTGAAGCATATACATCATCACAAGAAGATTTATATAACGAACCATCCAGCATCTTCCCAATATGCACCGGCTTTCTTGCCCAGTGCGGAGGGTTCGGTGGCAGTCCCGAGCAACGTCGCGCTCCCGGCCGTGGCCAGCCTCGTGCCTCTCAACTCCGTGGAGCTGTTCGACGAGCAGCAAGCGCGCCTGCCAGGCGCCGGGTCCCCCGCCTCCAAGCTGCTGCCGCTGTACAAAGCTCGAGGGTACTACGGCACCACGCCGCCAGAATGGGACGAGCAGGAGTACGATCTATCTCCCCCACCGGAGCAGCAGGACGACGCGGACTACTCCGGGCCCTCGGCTGGCCCCCCGCCCGAACGGAACCATCCGCCAAAAAGAGTAAAGGTAATAAAAATAAACGAAACTCCTCGAAAAAAAGCAAGGAAGCCCAAACCAAAACGCGTGCCGCCCCGGAATCCCAGGCCTCAACAACAAGAGGAGGAACTTCCAGTTTCGAGTTTTCATGAACTATTTTACTCTGATGTAGATGGATTAGGGACATTGAGAAAGATAAAGAAACCGCAAAGGGTCGAAAAAATTGTCGATGGAGATACCGAACATATTCACACGTACAGCGAAGAACATATTCATAAAGTTGTCTTTGACGATGGAGCAAATCCTGTAGGCAGCATGTCCGCCCTCAGTGCGTCGCGCCCTCTGATTCCTCTCAACAATGGCCAGGCTCTGCTTGCTATTCCCTCAGAAACTTTGTCATCTTTCGCAGCAGTAGGATCTCTAGGAGCGCCGTCCCAACTGGATTATTCCGCATACAATCCACGTGACGTCACTCATGATCACATTTTCCACGACCATGGAGAAATCCCATCTGATGTAGACTTAAATAAAGAAGCATTAAGCTACCCACCTAAAATATCTTACAACAGCCAGGGCTTGAGAATCGGTGGCAATAATAAGAGACAAAAATATAAATATCCTAGTAAAGCAACTCCAACGAAACCCTCGTCTGCGAATGACTATTCCTACTACGAAAGTATTTATACACCGTTTAGTGGGTTGAAAAAACTGCAAAAACCCAGAGTATCACATTATGATGCTCAACCTGATGCGAATGCAGATAACACCTACAGGCCTTTTAAACTGTTTGGAAAGCATAAACCACGGGCCATTAGTCACTCGGCGACTGAGTTCCGACCACAGCAAACGAATGCGCCTTCGCCCTTCGCGGTGTCCTCGACCATCGTCCACGACTACCAGCCAAAATCTTACCCCGGGGCGCTACCACCGACCGGCTTTTCGAAATTCAAGGATCCTTTCGTGAATTTCAAGGATAATGGGTATTCAAATAATTTTGAATACGACACTTACGCCTCATCATCGAATATGCACACTTCTGAAGACAAAAACGATAATTCAATATTGTCTCTTCAAGGAAGCATGAAGGGCAAGAAAAAATCGGTATCTAAGCAGAATATACGCTTTGGTGGACAAGATCATGAAAGCATGATCGATCACTTAGGGGAGACTGCCGCGGCTTCAGAAGTTAACGACGACGATACGCCGACAGCTTTAGAGAGTTTCAGTAGTTTCGACGAAGCTAAATCGCCAGACCCTGTGACTTCAACTCCCTATACGATTAGAGAAACTTCGCCGGTGCACCCGTACTACACGGCGATGGCCGTGAAGGCCATGCAAGGCGAGCCGGGCTCCATGCCAGAGGCCTCCAACGACAACTTCCAGTATGCCGAACCACCGACGCAGTCTACTACGCCATACAACCCGTCGCTCGTCACGACGACTAGTTCTCCACATTATTTTGAGATGCAAAATTCCAACGTAATGACGACAGAGCCCACACAGTTCATGAGTGAAAGTGATCAAAGGCGGAGGCCTAAGTCCCGGAGCCCCGAGCGGGAGTCGCGCCAGCGGTACCCCGTGCTGCAGGACTACAAGGCGGACGACAGACCCGCGCGCCCCGCGCTCCAGGACAAGTACCCGGACTCTACTCTAAGAGGACAGCTTAAATATGGTGACAAAATTTGAACACTGTAGTGGAATTAGTAGTTGTACATAGTGATTGTTCGTGATCTAGTTCTATGTTTGACATGCTTGTCGTGTAGAGTGATTGATACTAATTTAATCTACTACTTTAGAACATTTTATTTAATGCTGTGTTGTAGCTGCAATAATCCAATTCGATTATTAGCTATAGATAAACCGAGACGATAATGGTACTCGTGCATTTTATACGAATCCTTAGGCGAATGTAAGTAAAAAATTAAAAAAATCCCTAAAAATAAAAACCTTTTTATTTCACTTGAACTATCCGGGAAGCACGACTATTAATGACGTAAAGATCCACTTACCGCGACATTTTGGATGTCTCAGCTAATAGTATTGTGTTAGAAGGATGTTATGACCGATGACTTCTGAGGATGGGAGGGCGTTGTAGTAAGTAAATCTTTGTTGTATGTACAGAAATGTGAGTTTTTGTTGTAACTACAGAAATGTCAAAAACCCCATTGCTACTACAAATATGACACGAACATCAGTATAATCTCAACATATGTAAATAGGTACCGTACTGGAAGCACAAAATGTGTAATTATTTTGTGCTGAAAGCGGTTGAAAATTACAGCTATAGATATTTAGAATTATAAAAAAAAGAATGTTATGGACCTAGTAACCTACTTAACATATTTTTGAAAATGTCAAATAGCGCTCTTTTCCGAATGAAGTGTTCATTGGTGGCGACACTTTTAATTCCTACCTACACGTTGAATCTCGGATTTTTACTTCGTATGGAAGCTTATGAACAAAGACATTAATTTTTAATACCTTAATTTTTGGTCCTTGTCGCACTGGACAGCATTTTACAGTGCTAAATCAAACGTAAGTAGGTATGTTTTGTTTTTAGATCAGCGATAATGACTTGGGGACATTGCTACAGAGGCCTACTCTGTTTAAATTTTTCTTTTTGGTAGTTTTTAGCTTCAGTTTCCAGTTATTGGTTTCTCGTGTTTCTCTCTTTTTTTTCTAGTTCCTAATCTCGTAACTGGATGAGAATTATGGGTCAGGTCCGAAATAATAGAAAAAACTTTTTGAATTATGCGTTTACGGGTTCAAGGAACCTACTTAACTTGAATTGTTTCAAAATAGTGCCTCGTATTATATGTATAATTCTCAAGCTCTTCGGTTTAACTTTGCCTCAATGCACGCCCAGGCGTTTATTATTAGAACTTACAAGCTACTCCATCGTCGAGTCGGATCGATTTTCATGATTAATAACAGCAGCTGTAGATTCTGTTTATGGTTTTTTTCTTATATCTTTCGCTATAAACGATTCTTCTTATTTTTGATGGCAAAGGTTTTTCAATATCAATAATTTTGTCTACCCCAAGGTTGTCTAGAAGATATCACGGTATGCGAAAAGATAGTCTGCATTGTATGTCAAGAGACTATATGAATAGTAGTACTATATTTTATGTGCTATAAAGACTATCGTGGTAAATACCTACCTATCTTGTAATTTGTAAGTAATATACTTTTTTGTGATAATCAATTCAATCAAAAACACAACTGTTCAAAATTGCAATGAACTTCAATAAGGGTTTGTCCACCTGTTCATGTTTGTTAAAAGCTTAAAATAATAACTAAAGTTAAAAGACATCGTTGGTAAATTACCTACTCGTAGGTAAGTATTGCTAGTCCTAAAATTACGCCACCAATAAAAGTTGCGGTCAGAGTGGGTCATTCATGACGAGTTCAGGTTGATTTTCATGAATCATTTGATTTATATTAAAATAATGTTACTCTTATCTCCTGTCTTCAGCAGCTAGGAGCCAGTTTCAGCGTGCCTTCTTTACGGTGTCTTTCTACCTTATCTGGACTTCCCTATGGTCTAGTTTGGTTCTAAGGCCGCAAATTGAACAATCGAATATTGACACCAAGATTATTGATTGCTTACTGGCAATTATTGAAAAAAGTGTTCGGCCATTCCCACTTTGGTTTCGCCACCCTAAAACCGATGCCCGTGACTTTTTGCTATTTTCTGAGTCACCTACTCGTTCGAATCCGTTTCTCAGAGACACATACCCTTTGCGGCTCCCAGAGTTTATTTTATTACCCGTAGGATATCCACATTTTGTTCCACATTATAAAAGGTCTTAAAAGCATTTTTGTTAGCTGTTATGTTCATTGAGGTGAAGTCGTATTGCTTGCCTACTCTTCTGATCAAACGATACACAGCTAGGTAATTTTTAACCTGCTTTATTTCCATCCTCTGAAACTCAATAAATGTGATGATTTTGTTATTTCAGGGATACCACCTGTAGGTAGTTCTTAGACCGTCAACTGGCTCTATTGCTGTAAGTGAAAATAGATCGATTGATAAAAATATGGTAGAAGTTATTACTGCCTTTTTAAGTAGGTACTCCTCTCCTGATGTCATTGCAGGAAATGAAAAATGGAGCTACACTTTATTTTGGTGTTGTGTAAATAAGATAATTAAGTATCACCTTATAAAATGTTGATAGATACAGTGTTGATGTGAACAGTCACATTCATCCAAACATAATATATTTAATTATTATTTTTTTTTAAGTCTAAATCGAAAATAACCTATTCCATAGGTAGTTGGCAGTTTGCATCCGTTCATTTTAAAGAACGAATGCAATAAAGACATTCTTGATGGGCTCACACATCATAAAGTACGAATAGAAGTACAGTTTTCGATATATAGAAATGTCGACAATAAAAGCTTGGATGTAAAGCGACAACTTTAGTGTAATAGTGTAAATCAAAGTGACGGCAATTAGCGAATGGCAAGTGGCGGGCAGCGGAAGTCAAATAGCACACAAAAAAGAAAATAATTAAGGGTATCAGTGACCGTGAATTCCTTCGTGAAATTTGTCTATTACTTATCAGTAAAATTTGCTATAGAATTCCGTAAAGTTATCGTCTTGTGTTCTAAACACAAGCGTGGGTAGAGCTAGTAAGTTCTAGTTATTCCGAAATCAGATTGACATCTGTGATGACGGAAACGCTCCGGGAACGAGCGGAACTATGCGAAAGCCCGAGAGAAGGGCGGCGCGCGCGCCGCGTTGCGTCACACACGAGACCAGATCCTCGACCGATACAGGTTCTTACAGCCTCGATTACGTCACCTTATCTTGATGCCCTAAACAAACTGTTACTTCCTTATAAATTAGACATGCTCTCACCCAAAGATATACCTAACTATATTATATTAATACGAGTAGATACCTTATAATAAAATTAGTCAATGAAGGGTCATGAAATTAAATGATGGCGCCACTGCTATTGCGTCACAGGATATGGTAACCCCGTTGGTGTGTAATTGGAACACTCATTGCCTTAACTCCAATAGTTCCTCAAACATTCGTTACCGCGTTTTTCTTGCCAAATATAAAGGCAGTAGTACACCTTGAGGTGTCAAGTGATGGCTTTGTCACGGATACCACACATAAGATGATGATTAGGAGTATATAGTGCACAAACTTGGTAAATGATAAATGTGTAGGTATAGCTTTTTCAGAACTGCCTAAAATGTAGACCAAGAAAACTACCAAGTACTTTAAGTTCAATTATTTAACTTTGATTTGGTCTCGCATTCACTGAAAGTTATCGAATAATTTGGTAATAATTTTTGTGTAGGTAGAATATGTGCTAATATGTAAATGACTAACATATCCTGCAGTAAAGTTCAAAAGTCGCTTAATGATGGAAAGTGGTGATGCGAGCGCCGCTCCAAAATCTGCAATTTTGACATCTAGGTCACGTCTCAGCCTTACAGAACGTAAAGTTCCTGCAATTCTCTTGGGGTCAGTTTTGCAATATAAAAATAGTATTTCGTAACACTAGGACCAGTTCTAACCTAACCTAACCAATTTGGAAAAATAAATACTTTTAACTGTAGGTAGTTTGTTATTTTCCTAAAGTTGATCTACTAACGATTCGGTTTTTTATCTTAACTTAGCTTATTATTTACGCTAAGTTTTACTGCGGGAAAGTATACTTATTATTCCCGTGGGAAAATCGACGAAAGTAAATTGTTTTTCTTCTGAAAATGTGAATAGTATTTTTATTATGCACAATTTAACTATTTTCTCTAATAAACCGGGGTAAGCACCTGCGGAGTCTGTGCAACACAGCTAGTTTTATTATATTTTATTTTTACAGATATACATTATCCTTATGTAATTATTTATAGATGTATCGATCCGGAAACTAGGCCTTTTGTATAAACATTTTTTTTTAAAAGACTTCGAATTACTTACTTACTTAATGTCTTCTTGAGAGATTTGTTTCATTCCATTAGTGATGGCTGCCGGAAAAGTGTAGCTAGGTAGGTAGTTTTCATAATAACTCTATATGTCTGTACTATATCTATTAGGTATCGTAATTACCGAAATTATTTGAGTATTACCTTGAAAATTAAAGTTACATTTAACAACACTTGAATTTAAACTAGACTCATGTTTTACAAGTAATTAATAAGTTTAATTATAATTCTGCTTCTAATTATATTCTTAAGACTGCATCATAAAAATGTTAATTATTCCGTTGTCACAATTCAACAACTTCATTAAGACTGTTTATCTGCAAATGGTCTTATGCCTGAGAGATACCTACAGTTTTTTTTTGGTCGGAGTAGGTAGGCTACTACTTGTATTTATTTATTAATTCTGATTTGCGGATCTAGATCATTATCTTGAACTAACTACGGGTAGCTCATTCATTTGTGTTTTCTAATTATGCGATTTAAGACATTCTGAATAAAACAACGAATGGAATTAAATATTTTACTATAACAAGAAAACAATAACTTAACCTATAATACCTATTTACAACAATTGTACCCTCGCTCTTTGTACATCATGTGGACTCAGGTCCTGAACAGAATGCTATGACTTAGTTGGCTCCATGAACTTCTTCGGTGGTGTTCACTTTCTCTTGTGGTAGGGTCCGCCGCCGTGGCCGGCTCCCAGCGCGTTCGTGTAGCTGTCGCCGAACCCGTGGCCGCCGTGGCCGCCCCCATGCCCTCCGCCGCCTCCCAAATCTGACAGGCTAAAACCCCCATGACCGCCACCCCCACTGCTTCCGAAAACCCACACTATAGCTATCGCCTCCGTGACCACCCCCGTGGCCGCCTCCGTGACCACCCCCGTGACCACCTCCGTGACCACCTCCGTAACCACCCCCGTGACCACCGCCGAAACCGCCTCCGAAGCCGCCTCCGAAACCACCTCCATGACCACCTCCGTGGCCTCCTCCGAAACCGCCTCCATGATCACCTGAGCTTACATGGCTGATTACGTAAGTGTCAACGCCACCCCCACTGTGTCCGCCACCGAATGAGTCCAAGCCGTGGCCGCCGCCGCCGTGTCCACCGCCACCGTGTCCGCCGCCGCTGTAGCTATCGTGGCCGCCGCCGCCTCCGTGTCCGCCGATGCTGTAGCTATCGTGGCCGCCGCCGCCGCCGCCGCCTCCGTGTCCACCGATACTGTAGCTGTCGTGACCGCCACCGCCTCCATGTCCACCAATACTGTAGCTATCATGGCCGCCGTCTCCATGTCCTCCAAATCCACCACCTGAGCCATGGCTATCGTGTCCTATACTGTAGCTGTCATGACCTCCAGACGAAAATCCGTGACCTCCACCGCCCCCGCCGCTGTAACTGTCGTGACCGCCAGATGAGAAGCCTCCTCCGAAACCACCGCCTCCGTGATGGTCGTCATGTCCGCCACCGAAACCACCTCCGAACCCACCACCTCCGTGGTGATCGTCGTGGCCGCCACCGAATCCACCGCCGAACCCACCACCTCCATGGTGATCGTCATGTCCGCCGCCGAATCCGCCACCGTGGTCATGTCCGCCGCCGAATCCACCTCCGTGACCACCTCCGTAACCACCTCCGTGACCACCTCCGAATCCGCTTCCATGACCACCGCCAAAACCACCGCCGTGTCCACCGTGACCGCCTCCATGTCCGCCGCCTAAGTCATAGCCGCCGTGTCCGCCACCACCGAGGTCAAATCCACCGTGGCCTCCTCCAAAGTCGTGTCCTCCAGAGCCTCCATGGCCGCCTCCGAAATCGTGTCCACCGTGATCTCCGCCACTGATGATGATGTGACCGCCGCCACCGCCGCCGCCGCCGTGGCCTCCGTGGCCTCCGTGGCCCCCATGTCCTCCGTGTCCTCCGGAGCCACCGTGACCGCCTTTCAGATGGTCGGCAAATCCTCCGTGCAGATGTTCAGCGAGACCGCCGCCGTGGCCGCCTCCGTGGCCGCCTCCGTGGCCGCCGCCGTGTCCGCCGCCGCCGTGGCCGCCGCCACCGTAGCCGCCGCCTCCGTGGCCACCGCCGAATCCTCCACCGAATCCACCACCTCCGCCGTGACCGTGGTCATCATGGTGCTCATGAACTACCACTTCTTTAGACGAGTGAGATTCTTCAGGTATGTGAACTCGGATGTGAACACTGAAACAAAAGTGAACATCTTGAGTCACATGGCCATTATCTACAATTCCCGCAAGGCAGAAAAATTACATTCAACAATAGTCTATCTATAAAACAGAACAATAGATCGCAGCGCCAGCAGGTCAAACGTGACATCAGTGAAAACAAAGTGTAAGGGTAGATCTATCATTAAACACAATGGCGGATTTTCACCGTTTACCGCAATGAAGAGACGCGTGAGAATCGCTCTATAGAAACCTCAACCAAATTATTCCATCAACAGTTTTTTTGCGGTCCTTAAGCTCATCATATCTTGGCGAAACTAATCGCTATTTAAATGCGCTAAAACATCATCGTTAGTGAATTGTAAAACAATAAGATTTGCGGTGGACGGTGAAACCTGCACAAATGTGGGAACATGAGAATGGTCTACTAACTGTTCATGTCCTCCAAAAGTCGCGAAGCAGACGCCAATGCTAGCCAGTAGAAAGCAGCTCAGCTGAAATTATAACAAATTTGCTGATTAAGTGGGGTTCTCCACGACGAGGCATACACGGTAATTATGGCGCGTTATAATGCGGAGATGATGTCTATTCATGGAATCGAAAGTGGTCAACACGGTGTGTACTAGATAGCCTCTTGTTCCGAGTGACGCAAGCGGTAATGCGAGCACTCGCGTGCGAGCGCAGGCTCCTCGGGGTCTAGACTATTGTGCTCTCACACTCATTAATGCATACAATATCGATATCACAAATTACATAAAGTTAACTCAAATTATGTAATTGATGGAATTTCGTACATGATTAATTTGCAAATGCTGTCAAGTTACTAATTTGATTTTTGTATCCGGTTTACTTTTTTTATAAAATTGACCACTTTATGTTTAATGTTAACTGATATTCCACAAGTGTATCCGTATTGTCACTGTCGATTGCACGAAGGATCTCCGCACTAGAGCGCTGTCTGAGTGCTACTCACGGCTATGTAGGAAGCCATGATGCGTGGGGCAGAGAACGTCTCCTAGCGGACCCCTCCGCTACGTCGATCTGATGATCTGAATGTTTCAACTGTTGTGACGCTGCAGCCTCCGCGCCAGCCTTATATATGACAGTGAATGTCCACAACCCCTTCTCCGGGTGCTAAAACATATTGATAATGTAAATATTGCAATTAATCTTAATTGTCTAAAAACGCAGTGTGTGATGCGATGACGATGCATTCCAAATAGATTCACGTAACTATTTACAATCTAACGAAAAATCGTCATAATACGATTAGACGCGATATGGTTCAAATTTAAGTTTAGGTTTAAAGATTATTTATTCTCATAAGAAATAAATACTTACATTTCACTTACCTCCATGAGAACTTAAAATTGAACTTTACAAAATAAAAAGATAAAATTGGATCTTTTTCATGTGATAAGTAAATAGTTGATATTTCAATATGGATCCAAAAGGTAAAGGCAACGTATATTACTTATGGGTAATAAATACCTAAATTATCAAATCAACGGGGATCAAAATCGTAAGCACATTTTAACCACCCTGAGGCGCATTTAGTAGAGTTATTATTAGTCCTGCCTCACTCTCCAAGGGTCATGAATTCGATTCCCAGCAAGACTAGCATTCCTCAAATAAACAACTGTATTTTTCAGTAGGTAAATGAGTTTACACCAACTGATATTGCTATCAATTTAAGTAAGTATTAATAATAATATATTTGTATTATCCGTGCTTAAGCAACTTACTTTTTGAAGTCAGCTGTATAAGTGATATGGTCTTATAACAGTAGGTATTTGTGTATTTGAAAAAAATCACAGACAGTCACAGATTCGCCATGTCACATTATTCCTTATGGTAAAACAGGTAATAAAATAATGTCCTCCTACCGATCAGGTTACGGCGCGGCTGATCCAAATGATCAGCCAGATACCTACACAGGATATATGGTGCACAAGTGCGTGGGCAAACACAAGTACACTTTTTATTATCTTACCTAGTACGTAGGTACTTAGTACGTATCTAGATGGGACACCGGTGTGGCCGGTGAGGGTTCGGGCATAGAATGAACGGCTTTATATTAATGTGTTTTCCGTAGCATGGGCATTATATCCGCCCACTTCCAGACATCGGGCTGACACAAGAATTTTTTACCAAAATCATAGGCACAAATTTGTTCCGACCCGAGAGTCGAAACCACGACCTCTTGCGCAGCCGTCGCTTGGAAGTCGGCCCACTAGTCACTGCGCCACCGAGGCAGTCAAACAACAGGTTTAACAGGCACACGAATGATATAACAATAGACTCAATCCCCTGTCTCATAGGGCAAACAAGAAGTATAAAGGACATTAATCTTAAATGGCAAAATATTTTTGAAAGAAGTATACCTACTTAGGTATTTGCCGGGAATCGAACTCCAAATCGAAAATCGAAAAACCCTAAAAAGTTGGCCATGTCAGGCTCAGGCTCTACAAATCGATTTAATAAATTTAATTTTCCCTAAAAAACTTAACTATTTCTCTGTACCTACGTAATACGGGGAAACTACTACGACCTACAAACCTTCAAGAAAAGGGCATATCTCGCTCTAAAAGGCCGGCAGCGCACCTGTGAAGCCCCTGGAGTTGCAGGTGTTCATGGGCGACGGTAATCGCTTAACATCAGGTGATCCGTATGCTCGTCTGCCCCCTATCCTATAAAAAAAAAAAAAAAAAAAAAAAAACTCATTATAGGTACCTTACAATAATTTCATTCAGTATTATGAAGTCCCTAATGCTGACTTGTAATACTATTTGTGAACAATTATATCCGTTTAATTCGTCCTCTACCTATAATTCTAAACAACTTTTATTCAATGACTTTTTTAATTGTTCTATGATGATAATTATTATATATAAAAAAATCAACTTTTCATACAAAGTTGGTCACGTGACTTGATCAGTTTGTATGGGGAGTCGAAAAAACATTCAACGGATTTTCAAAAGTCGTAGACGACAAATGTGGTTCAAAATGGTTGGTAGAAGACGTGGCTAAAGGGAAATAAATGTTCACAGATATGTGCACCCCGTATAGCGGATGTATATAAGTGATAGATCTGCAAATCATTTAGCTATTCATAAAATTAAGCATCATAATGGAAATCAGACAGTAAGTAACAATGAGTGCTTTTACTTGAGTTACAAACATTGTAAGTGGAGCATTCTCACCGGTACGACTGCCGCAATGCACATACAATTGCTATAAAATTTAACGACGCCATGTTTTACCCATGATATTTGGCTTACAATGAAAGAACAATACTAACAATATAATTTTCTACAATACGGAATTTTTAGAACTGCGAAGTACATTCAAAGGTAGGTGACGTTGTTTCGGCAAGTGCTATATTGAGCTCTTGTGGATGCAGAACCTAAACTGTTCTTGCCTCGGTGGCACAGTGGCTCGTGCAGCGACGGCTGCGCTTGGGGTTCCGGGTTCG
This sequence comes from Cnaphalocrocis medinalis, assembly GCA_014851415.1. NCBI lineage: Eukaryota > Metazoa > Arthropoda > Insecta > Lepidoptera > Crambidae > Cnaphalocrocis > Cnaphalocrocis medinalis. Next base: position 11,376,537 of record CM026273.1, on the reverse strand, counting down.
ATTCCCAGGTTGGGCAAAATTTATACCTGAGTTTTTCTGTTCAGAAAATCTATATGCCATGTCAACCCGAAATCTGAAAGATGGCGGTATTGTGCTGCTAGTACCTACACACGTGCTTTGGTTGCTCTTTGGTCGTAATACTTTAGTGCCCTAAGTATAACCCAATATATTTGTGTCTGCTGCTCACACACTTGTGTACTATTTGTTATATATCCTGCGTAGACATTAATTGTTAAGATTGGCCGTTATAGCCGAAATAGTGGATAGACATTATGATGTTGAATGAGGTTAAATGAAACCAAGGTTTAGCAGAATAAGTTTGGGAATAAATTCTTCTGTTATACTTTCACTCTCGCACGTCATCCTAATTCACAAGCATTTACCAAATACACAACTATGTATGAGCAAGTTTTATTAAACTTCTGCAGAATATATAACAGAACATAAACTTGATCATACATTAACATACATGTGCATGAGTAAAGCAAGTTTATGTGTTTAACGTTCGTACCCTATCTCGGTATGGCAAAATTCTAGTCATTCATTTCACCCCAGATGACGGAATGCTAAGCAGCGCTAATAGATATTTGACTTGTGCATAATTGCATTTTAATACAACCCTCGAGCCCGCGCAGGAAGTCGTAAGTGCAAGTAAAGAAATGACCATTAGCGGCAGAGAGCGTTAATCAAAATTGACACAAACATAATATCTGTGAGATGGACGAGAAATCGTTCTCCGTGCGGTTACGCAAAAGCACGTAAGCGTCGATGTGTCTGTAAGTGAGGTGTCGCTTTGTCGGAGTGGAGTTTCCTGCTCCTGAGTTGATGATGACGAGCTTATTGCCTTATTGTGACCCTAAGCGTTCACCCCCTCCCCTTCCGCCTGTAGACACCTAATGATTCCTGGCCAATTGACACCGGCAACAAACCTATCTAGGTTTGTTGCCGGTGACAGACCTAGTGAACAAAAAACTCTCCAATTCTCCATACATTTTTACTTAACCAACCATATCACGATATCGCTGTTTACGTCAACTTTATATTTATGGCGGCAGATGAGCGCGAAGTCCCAAAACACCAGGTCGCTGCCAGCCGTGAAACTCCCCTTGCCACAGGATTGGGCCATTGGTACCCTCGCTCATGAAGCCTTGGTATCACTCCGGTCTAGCAGGCCAATTCACGCAGAAGCGCAAGCCTAAGACTTAACAACCTGTCAGATGCACCTCTCAATGAAAGATAGCGTATGAGTTAGTCGTTAGAGTTTTAAAATCACTAATATAAAAAATCACTACTAAATGCATTAACTATGCATTTAGTGTAACACTTATAAAAATAGGAACGGCGATATTATCAACCCTAAGTAATTATATTAGATAGGTAGTTGTGTGGCTGCCCATACCTACTTAACCTGATTTCCCGGAAGAAACTATTCGTCACAAGGAACACTTCGACGGTCTATTTTAGCCTGGCGTTTGGCACGGATATTTCTATAATCATTATCGTGTTTACGTAGAACCCTGGACGGCGAATCCGACCGTAAGGTAATTGTCTGTCTCTTACGATCTCGTCAATTAGTAGGGCTGACCAGCTATTGTTCACATTTCGTAATACTCCCTCTCTCCTTGTTTACTCGTGTACTTACATACGTACCTTTTATACAGTGATTCACGTACTAAAACTTTAATGGAAAAGAGTCACGAAGGCAGATTAATACGCCAATTTCCTCACGCAAAGGTTTTGTTTGGTTATAGTAAGTAATCTAGCTTCAGACCAATCTCATTTAGACACCTCTTGGTACATGATTTAAGTATAAGGCACTTTGTAGATTATTTAAAGCATAGAAGGATACCTATATTTATTAAGTTAGATGTTGTTAATAATTTTCCGTTGTCGACCGCAGATTGTAGATTGTATGTAAGTACCTACCGACCTATGCTAGATAATGAACATCATTTTAACCCCACAATCATCTTGATTTCCGTGTGAAGACGCTATGGATGGTATGAGGTAATAAAACTTCGTACAAATTACTATTATGCAGGTCAGTGCTAGACTCCTTTGGAGAAGTAACAATCCAATATTTGTACCTCGTATTTTTTTTCCACTGTCCGATACATTTTCTAGTAACTTGGTAAAATGCGGCTACGATCTGGAACGCCTATGTGTGACATTAATAGGGGGCGTTGTCTTCTATGCGAATAATATATACCTGTAAGTCAAATACACTCGTCCATCATGATACGTCTTGTAACTTTGTAAGGGAGACAGGATTACTAGCGACTTCTGCCGAGTGCAAAATAATAACCGTAGGACGACTGTACCTAGATAAACAGTCATATCCTTACAAAAGAAACTTAGGGAAGTTAGTCGTAAAAATGAGCTTTTAAATTCCTCGCTGTGCTTATTCTGCTTACATAATACTAGTAGAACTCAATAATTATAGGTGTCTAAGTTTATAATTTATTCACCATCTTATATAACCAATATATTGAAGTATATAATATATGTACAACCAGAAGATCCTGTCACGAACGTTTGTCCAGTCTGGGCATCGAACTCCAACCATCCCTTAGAGCGTGAAGCGTTTCACGCTACAAATTTCGCCATTTCGCGAGATCGCGGGCAGCCGATAATGTCAGCCAAAAATAAATACTTACTTAAAAATTATCTTTTCATTATTTTAATTTTTAATTTCATTATTGTAGTCTGTGATCAGATTACACTGTAATTATAATAAATAATTACAAAATATTACAGAACTCTCTCTACCCGAAGTGGATTTTGGCCTCCTTAATGCTCATATGGTAAATAAAATAAAATATTTTTTTTACACTTTATAAAAACTTCACTTAGGATCACTTAGGTGTTATTGCTTTGAAATAAATAGCTAAGTATCTGTTGAGGTACCTGCTAAAAAAATAATCTGTTCCGATGAGAATACCCTCCAGATAGCTACATATTAATAGAACTGCAGCAGTGTCCTAGAGAACTCGGCTTCTTACTCATAAGAAAAAATATGTGGTGTGTAATTCCACCCCAAGCAAAAGAAGAGAAAGAGAAGTTACATTTTGCTAACTGAAATAATATAATAATATGTTACGCATCTTTATACCTACATGAGTAGAAGTTTGATGTTTTTATACCTACATGAGTAGAAGTTTGATGTTTTTATACCTACATGAGTAGAAGTTTGATGTTTTTATACCTACATGAGTAGAAGTTTGAAGTTTGATGTTTATGAGTAGAAGTTTGATTACTTACTTTTAACACCATGGTGTTAAAAGCATTATTGAGGAAAAGTAATAAAATAAAGTTTATTTTCCATCTACATTCTGTAGCATTATTATGAGAGTTAGTCGTAATCATCACATCCGCCTTAACACTTGACCTAACATTCAGACGATGTTCTTGCGAAAGTAACAGCCATGTAGCGGATAATACTTACAAATACATTCAAATATTTTTCTGCTTCTATGTGTATCGCGCTATCGGTCGCATACGTACCGTGTGATCGTGTTGCCTCTTCACACTTAGCATTTTAAGTTTTGACTGTCACTCCGATTAATGATGAGTAAGAGTCAGGGGCCATTTGCATTGGTCGTTAATGCTCGCATGCGGGCTGCGTAGGAGCTGGGAGTAACCGGCTACTAAGGTTAGAGGCAGTCAAAACTAACTAATAATACTAAATTACATAATGTAATAACGAATAGTCTTACGGCCCCACTCAGAGACGTCATTTAAGCTAATGTTGATTAACTTAAGTATCGGTAGTTTTTATGTGTATTGAAATAAGTGTCAATATATTTTCTTAAGTACCTAACCCACTTAGTTAATCAACGACTCTGAGTGCAGCAGTTAGTCTGATTACTATCCGTCCAGACACGGTCTGAAGAAAAAGGGAAAGGGACCACAGTAGATGACATGAGTTAGGATTTTTTTCAGAAAGCTTATGAGCTCTTGCCCAATTCTGGCTTGACGCCAATTTCTAGAACACCGTATAATATTTTGAAATGACCCTACACCCCTTGGCCATACCTTATGTCACAATACTTCATTGACTACGCAATAAATTACGTCACATGGGCCCTTTGACCCATAAGGATGTAGGAAAACTCAACTTGCACTATTCACACAACGGTAGCTTGATCAGCGGTAGTCTAGTTAAGTTCCTACTTACCAAGAGATCTTCTCAGCCATTCAAAGTGTTAACTACTAAGAAGACAATTTGGCATTCGACGTAAAAGTAAATCTTCAAGAAACGAGCCTATACCTTCCTAAAGATCCGCACTCCTTCTGGTGTAGCTGATGTCCATGGGCGGCGGTGTTCACTTACCATCAGGTGACCTGCTTGCTCGTTTGCCTTCCTATACTATAAAAAAAATTAAAAAAATCAGCCTAAACGGGGTAGTCCCACACACCCCGTTAAGTAGGTAAGCCGGCAGTAAGGGACGGTGCGCAAAACATTTTGCTTCGTGACCAAATAATAAGGATGAGGATGAGGAAACCACGGCCCAGGGCCAACTCCAGCCAGTGAAAGGACCGCGATCAAATATCGAATGACGTTTTAAATTTTTTGACCCCCAAGTTATTTACCTCTGCCTTTTTACAAAAAAAAACACGTTCCAGTTGTAAAAATAAATAATTAACTGCGCTTAATGTATTAATAACTGTTAATACCTACCACTTACTTATTTAGCAAGCAAAGTACACTCAACATAAGTACTCGTTACTCTTCGAAATACTGAGATTCTCACTGTTACCTAACTCGAATCGTATGTTGCATATTTTCAATTGCTTCCTCCAACACCGGCCATGATTTAATAAAAATTGTATTAACGACCGTTGCCTCAGTGTTGCGTCTTGAGTGTCCTCTTTTATTTAGTGACTCACTTGAAAAACTCGAGTGAGAGAACTATCGACTCTACTTTAAACTTAATCGAGTAAATTGAACTCGTAAACTAAATCGAAGGTATCGAGTGAAAACAATTTTACGCAGGAGTTTTGAGATGTAATTCAAAGGTTTTAAAATATTAGCTAGTAAGTATTTTGAGTGCAGATTGTAGTTGCAGTAAAATGCCTAAAGTCGTTTTATTATGCAAATCATTGATCCGTAATCTACTTGTTTCGGCTTAACAGAATCTTAAAACTTGGAATTTCGCTATCGCTATCGCGCCTGAATCCGTTAACACCGGCGTTTTATTGAGTGACTATGACTTTGACTTCGAAAGTTGACTATCTACCGTTTTGTTAATTAACATCGTAGAAGAGGGTAGAGAGTAAAAATAACGCAAGTCGCATCACTACGTAGCATTACATGCATTTTATGGCCGATAATGCGGTCAGATGTTCACGCTGACCGAAAAATAGAATAACACACAATGTGTTTCAAAGGTCAAGACACACCTCACATTATGTAACTGGGTTTTTTTTCCTCCTTTGGGTAAGTGTAACTTTGCAAGACGAACCGGTGCAAGCCACTTTAACATAACGACACAAGCACTGTTATTAGCGTTTTACGTAAGGTAGCGGGCTGCTTTGGAACAGATCACAGGACATACATCTGGTTCGAAAATCTTAACATATACCAGTTATACCACACACGCTCCTCTAGCACCTACAACTTTTACTGCTTACAACGTAAATAAATGTTATATTAACTTATGAGGAAACAAAATAACTTTCAAAATGACCAATGACCATCACAAACTGTCGCCGAGAAAGACGAAACACTTGAAATAATCGACACCTATCTCTCTATCTATTGGCAAATTTCGGACTACGACAAAAATAGGAAAAAGCTATGTCCTGAAATCAAGTGAAGGCGGCTCACCTAGTTTGGAAATCATCAGCCCATTGCAGTCATCTGCTGGACATAGGCTTCTCCTAATATTCGCCACAGTTAGGAAAGAAAGAAACGAAAATGTCATTAAATACATTACCGTGACAAAATTATTAGCAGACTAAGACACGCGAGAAGTTAAAGTTCATCTAAAAACGTTTCCGCAAAGAACAAAAGCACGAAAACGAAACGTAATGAAAGCGAAGTAAAAAAACTTAAATAAAACCACGCGTTGTTGTTTACTAACAAAACTATTTCTTCGTTTTCTGTACAAGAATGTGAGTGGAAATAAAAAGCACCGTCAATTGAACTAGACTTGCAAAGAACCGTTCACTTAATTAAAAAGAGTGATGCAGGTGTTTGAATTTTTTTTATTATTATTAGACTATAGGCCAACGCTTGACCACAATCGCACCTGATGGAAAGTGACGATGAGGTCTAGGATGACACGCGTTTGCCTAGAAGATGCCTGTTCACTCTTGCCTTAAAGATGTCCAAGTTATAGTGGTCGGGAAAAACAGACCTCGGCAGGGAGTTCCACTCCTTAGCTGTCCGTATGATAAATGTGGAAGCGAATCGCTTCGTACGGCAGGGGGCAAATCTACCACATAAGGGTGAAAACTCTCGCCGCGCCTTGTCGTCCGGTGGTCCAAATCCAAGTAAAGAACTTTAACATTCATTAAGGTTTTTTTAATCTGGCCAATACGCACCAATAACAGTATACAAACGTCTCGTATTCACATTAACTACTTATTACCTGCTTAGCCGTTTGATTTACTCTTAACAAGCCCCTTTGCCGCTACTATATCGTTTTCTTCAAGTCTATCGTCAATTATTCTGGTTTTTACTGTTTTACTCATAGGAGCTAAATGAACTACTGAGCTACTCAGGACTAGAAAGTTTAACTGATAAGATCTGACTTGGTAAGTGAACTGTTACAGCGAACTCGTTCAGGAACTGCGCAAGTCTAGATTGAACCGCGATACGCAGTTCATTGTCATTGAACCGAGATTATCTTATGCGTTCGAAAACGAATAATAATAATAATATCCGCCAAGCGATGGACTACGGCGGGCGATCTCAATGATCACCCCGTACGCAGGATATATTATAGTGTTCAAGTGTCTGCGCAAACATAAGGTGGTAACATTAATGGTATACTCTTCCCCTATTACTTCAATTATACTCCATTGGGGGACGACCAAAAAGAAATCAGGCGCAGGACCAACGGCTTATTTTGCATTCAGAGGCACGGGAGTACATAGACCGACCACTTCCAGGCTTCGGGGCCGACACTGAGGAACAGAACCCTCTGGTATAATTTTGACTATAATTTAGACTCAGGTATAATTTTGTCCTGGGCATCGAAATCTGGGGACCTAAGCGCAGCTGTTTTTCAAGTCCATGTGCGTATTTAACCACTCTAGCTCAATAGTATCGGAAACATCATGAAAAAATCAGCATGTTTCGGAAGTTATTACGTTTGCTAATAGGTATCTAGTACAACAAATATCCTCAGTTACGTATTAACCCAATTAAACAGACCGTACCTACATAATACTTGTACAATCATATAGATTTTTTTTTCTAATTCATACTAATTTAATTAGGCATATACTTGCCTACATACTTAGTAAAACATATCATACTCGTAATGATACAAGATTGCTATCATGTCTTACGTGCGTAAGTAAGTATGTACATACACACATATTTCATTCTAAACTTACATGGTCACTGACTTTGAAATTGTTCTGCCATTACTGCAGTATATCAACCAAACTATAGTAGGTAACTGTGAAGACGGTTTTATGTAGAAACATTTATGAGCATAATAAATCATACCAAGCACCAGAACCCGGAAAAGCGGTATCTGATTCAGTCTTTTCCTATCCTATCCGTATAATAAGAAGAAGATTGATGAACTATCGTCGCATAGTTAATTAAGAAACGTGGGTAAGTTTAAGTTTTAACAACCATTTGATTAATGAGAATAATTACAAACATTTTCTAATTGTTCTGTGCTCAGTTGAGCGATTGTAGCTCAGATGGATAAGAATGTGCGCCTTCCGAACGGGAGGTTGTAAGTTCAAATCCGAGCATGCATCTCTAGATTGTTTAAATCAATTTGCATATTTCTACCATTAGTTGGGCGAGGAGGGAAACCATCATTTCTTTTTCTCAATACATTGAGATAATAATTCTGAACGTGTGGGTAACCTATGGTAATCATGGTCTTGTTCCCCGAATTGAGGGTTGGTTCTTGTTTGCAAAACTATGTCCAATTTACCTTCAGTGTAGACTAAACCGCCGTGCTATGGTAGAATTATGCACGTAGATTTTAAAAAACTAAAGGTGCATGCTCAAAGCTGCGTTCTGATCCACTGAACGACCATCGGTTCACTATAAAGGTCGTTATGTAACAATTAGAACATAAGGTTTGTAACGATTTCCTTTGTCACTGGTTGACACACATAAGTTAAGTACTTACGGTAATTACGTAGTACCTACCACACCATACTTACATACTTCCAACCCGTCGAACAAGTGGTTGGTCAAGAAGTAAGTAAGTAAAAGGTGTTTGTCATAATCAAAATTATTGAGTCCTACGTTGGTGAGACGATAGTACTCGTAATTGCTTCGTTGTATTACCTACCAGACTCATCAAATCCTGGATCATGATCTCGCACCCTAGCCACATCCTTTAGCATAAATGAGCGAAAAAGTTTTGAAAAGATTAGCATACATAAATAAATAATTGTATACGAGTGGACTATGCATACTTATGTACCATACTTGGTATAAATGAATATTCATTCTAATGCTAATATAAGCAGTTAAGTTTCTACTTAATAATAATTTATATCATATTAACACAATAAAATGTTTTCGTTGCAACTGTATCAAAAATTGTCACAGACTCCGTCTCGGTTGAGCAAACGAATCTCAATCTTACTGTAGCTGACATAATAGTTATTAGAGGACCATCGCCGTGAATCATCAAAGGTGATTTCTCGTTGTGTTTATAACTGAAATAATTATACGAGTGCGATTACGTGAGTACGTTCACTTTTATTTTTAGAGAGGAAGTTTCCGGCGAGCTTATGCAACGGTGCCCTGCGCCGGCGCACCCGGCGTGTGCCTTGCCAGAGCGTGTGACCTCTTTGTTGCCTACTCTACCACCACGCCCGAGGGCATTCCGGTTAGTCTGTACATAGCTTAAGAATTTTGCATTTCATGATGTTTTAATTTGTGCCTACCTACCTAGTAGGTACCTAATATACGTGTGTGCGGCTTTTTTGTTTTTGAAACAGAGAAGCATTACTTTACCAAATATCCAAGTCTATTTGCGTCAGTTTACCTAAGTAAGATGTGTTACTCTTACGGCCAAAATAGTCCGTTTCGTCTGTTGACATAAAAAAATCCATAAGTAGGATACTTATTCCATATTTCCAAGAAGACTGCATATGCAAATAGTTATTGATCTGTTTAGTCGAGTTTCTTAGGAATTCATATCAGCGTCGACTATGGCTCCAATTTCGGGATTTTCATTATAAAACATGGCGAAAATCGCACGAAATACATATAAAACCATATTATTGCGGTGTTTGTATATCTATTTACGATAAATATAACAAACATGAGTATTGGGGGCCATCTTTCTGTTTAAATCATTCTGATTGCACTGAATCTGTAGTCCCAGAAAATATCCTTCGTCGTATATTTTAGCGCTGTAACTACCTTCCTATAGGAGTTTCTTGGTAGGAACTACATAAGCAACAAAGCAACTAGCACGATTTGTATGCAAACTATGTTACTGTGCCCTCTCTACTGTTAAAATAGCAACGTAACGTAAAAGCACTCATTCACGACTTGTTTCGTAACACTAGTCCAGGAAGAAAAGTCGTGTCAGAGTTGAACAGGTAGCTCTGCCGCATCAGATGCGCAAGCGCCAATCAAGGCCCCTTTTCCATTAGGCACTCGCACAAAGCCACGCGCGTAGTCAATAGATGTGTTTCGCCGAGTGAGTGAGGGTACCGAAGGCCCAATCGGGGGAAAGGAGGTCAAAATGTTGGTAGCGCACTTGTCTCCACTGGTGTTACGAGTGTCTATGGGAGACGGCAATAGGTTACCTTCAGGTCATCCGTCTGCTCGTCTGCCACCTATCACATAAAAAAGTGGGACAGTAGGACAGGTTGATATTTACTTGTTGTATGTAACTAGGTAGGTACGCATATCGTGACAGGACGTCTAAAAGCTTTTTCTCTCTACATATCTACCTACTTAATTGTATCCCTTTACCAAAAATACTTTTTTAGCTTTTAATAATAAAAGAGTCAACAGTAGGTATGTACTATTACTATCCTATTTACTTGTGCGTTTCCTAACTAGATACTAGCTAATATAATGAGCGAGTGCCTACGTCTACGTATCTATTCTTCTTATGGTACGCAATTTCCGTAATGACTGGTCTTTGCGATAAGTAAATCTAGATTTAAAAGTTTCTAAGTGCTTCATACAGTCATTGTGTGATATCTCACTGTAGGTACTGTGGCCTTCCGCCTAGGTGCTTCCGCTGTGTAACAGTTTTCCATACATACCTAGTAATACTTACATACTAATGTAGCCAACACATTACACATACCTATCTAACAGTAACAATCGCACTAGCCTTTGCTTATAAGTAGAATAGAACCTAAAGTACATAACATGTGCGACAATTTTTGGTTAGTTCACAGGATCAGCTAGCTAAAGTGGCAGTGGGCTGGCCATATTAGCCGCCGAACTTAGAACCGCTCGGGGACTGGCGAGTCGCGACCTCGTCTCGGTAAACGTTATGTAAGAACTCCCTCAAGCCAGATGGAATGAAGATCTGCTGGATACGAATAGTGAAATACGGATAGGAGTGGCGAGTATTAGCCTATGTCCAGCAGTGGACTGCAACAGGCTGACAATGATGATGATGCACTAAGGTATAACCCATTCCTAATACGCACAACTAATATTTCCCTAGGACGCTACATTATAAAAGTACTCTGAGGCTACATTATCCTCGCTCAATAAAAGCCATGTCTTCCCGTCCCTTAACAGTCACGAGTAGGTAACTAGTAATTAACTTTTTTATTCACCCTGGTGAATACCGGAGACATTATAGGCCGACTTCCATATTATATAGGTAAGTACCCAATGCCGCATAAACTTACCAGAGGGCTTGGACTTAGGTATAAGTAGAGTGAGACAACAACTGTCCGGATAGTGTTAGGGCTCAGGAGAAAAGGTTCCCTGCTCAAACCGGGTGGGCTCGACCATCTTTCAGACATCCTCATCCAGCTGGCACCTTTACAATGAAGCTCTTATTTGTGTGGTAGGTGGCAGTCGAGCAGACGGATCACTTGATGGTAAGCGATTGCCGCTGCCCATAGACACCCTCAACACCAGTAGAGTAGAGTCGCAAAATGGCTTTTTACTTCCTAGACTTTAATTTTTCACCTAGATACGTAGGCACGTAAAGTCTGCTAATTTATTAAGTATGTCACGTGATTCATTATCCTGTTTGTTGTGAAAAAAGTGATTGTTGTAGAGTCAGCCACACATCAGGTTACCACAGCCTGCCGAATTTCCTCAAATTTTGTATACTTTGATGTGTGGGTGTACTTTCCTACATACCTTTAAAGCAACAAGTCTTCCTTCTTCTTCTACACGTAATATTTGAACCGACTTCACCTACAAGCAAAAGGCAATTAAAAATACCAAGCTAAGGCTAAAACACGATAATTTAGCCAAAAATTTCTAATTTTCTTTTACCTCGATACTTATAGTACCTATATATTTTTTAACAATCATTCCTGAAGGAAATAATGGTTTTGGTTACACCTTTGATCATAAATACTTAATGAATGAGATCCCTATCTATTAATTACCTACTACCACTTATTACCTACTAAAACAGAGGAGGAGACTGGCTTTAAGTAAATTGCATAATAGGTATATACTTCCTATCTACTTATGGAGGTAATGATGATGTACACACGGTCACGTGGATGCCCTTTTGGACTATGGACCGTTCTTATGTCTGAGACATGAGTACTATTTTTGCACTCGACCTGTTGCCGTTTGTACTACGGTCAACGGTGAGCGTGTCTCCATATCTATAACCTTTCATAAGCCCCCGCGTTTACTTTCACGATTATTTCCCGGTCTTATCGGCAGGCCTAGTTACATCAGTGAAATACGTAGCTACAAGTAGGTAACGAACTTGGGTACAGTCAGCCACACACCCTTTGCACAATCCCCTCAATTGATATTGAACTAATCGTGGTTTCTGAAGCTAAACTAAAGATGCCTAATACCTATTTGGTAAAATAGCTAATAACGATTTTATCAATAAAATTCTCTATATAAATTGAGTGTTCTTTTTTATTTAGGTATTATAAGAATCCACAGCTCTTATTGTTGAAGTAGATAAACTCCTATTATACTAATTTGACCGAATTTCGAGAACGGTTCAGACAATTTCAATGAAAAGACGCAAAAAAGATTCTGCGGTGGGTAGTGGGGACTTACCTACTTACCTACCTATTGCAGGTCTTATTTAGTAAAATTCACATTAAACATATTTACATACATGACAAATCCTGTAATTAACTAAGTAATAATAGCGGATCATTGCATTCCCTATGATATGGCTGAATAAAATGATGGCTGACACATACGTCTGGTTGTGAACAGGTTTGCTCTGGTTTACCTCATATTTTACTTTTTACATAATTCCTTATTTTCATGTAATGAACTGAATGTATCACTTGGTATAAGGACAAAAAACAACAATTTACGATTATGATTGACGCCTTACGGAAAAAAACGGGAATTTTTTGGGATAATAATAATTACTGGCCGGATGGCGCATTTGGTAGTGAACCTGCCTCATACGACAAAGGTCGTGGATTCGATCCCCACCCTGGACAAACATTCGTGTGATGAACACTTGTGTTTCAGTGTCTGTGTATTATACTTACTAGTAATTTAAGTATTATATTTGTGTTTCCTCTGTTGTCTGATATCTGTAACACAAGTGCTTAATCTACTTAGTGCTCAGTCAGGCCAATATACCTACGAGGTAAAAAAAAGACTTAGGTATTTGCGAAATTAGTAGGTGTATTTAAGTACTTAGGTACGTAAATGCTTGAAATTCTCAGCATAAAGTGCCGGATTTAGTAAAACAAACTAGAAAGCTGCAGACAGGGCACTGAACTTGCGAGGAGGTGCGCAGACGCCGCCGTCTGTAGTCTGGACTCGTTCTCTTAACTAGCGGCTTTAGTATTTAACGCCGTTTATTTGTATCTATAATAATCCTGTTAATCGATAGTTATTGCTTTGCTAGGTAAACTTAGAACTGCAATTAATTGCTATTACTGTTAAGTTCTTTTATACCGAACAGAATTTACTCACATGACTTTTCCAGACAAAATATTCCCATCAAAAACAATACTTGTTACAAGGGGTCGAAAATGGCCTGAATTGCTTCGAGAAAAGGATGGTACGGCCGTGCCGCTTTTTTGCTCAACTCAGATATGGCAGAAGCGATTTTGATCCACAACGATCACTTGTGCCGCAACACTAGAGTGGCCAGTGTAGGTATACAATAAAACGACAACACCTTGTTTAAAAAAATCCAAGATAAAGAGACCTATTTTACTTATATCAATTTTATGCTAGGAGCCCACATATTTGAATATTAAAATTGTAACCTTTAAGTTGAAGGAATTTTTTTCGATTAAATGTATAGAAAACTTACGGCCATTGTTTATAGGAACTAAAAAAAGGCTAATCCTTTAAATACCTCCTAAACACTAAGCCTAAACATTAATTTAAGATTTTTTTTTTTTGATAAAAACATCTGCATCTACATTAAGTACCTATAACTACGATATATCTATTGTAGATAGGTACGTAGGTTACCTACAATGTAGAATCGAGCAGTGGGATCTAGGCAATAAGATAGATGGGTCATCGTTCGAGATCCACCTTATTATACTCGTAAAAGCTAAAAAATCAATCTGATTAAAATTATGTTTTTTGTCACTACAACCTGTTTTTTATTCTAAATCTGATCCTACAAAGTGCCTAGGTACCTTGCTTGAACGCGGGGTAGGATTTACCATAGAAAAGTGTTTCGGACCAGGTTTAGTAGTATGTACCTAAGTAAGTAATATAAACCGCAATCCATCGACGGGCACGACGGATGCTCACAGAACAATATTACCTACTCCTAGCGCGGGTGCTCTTATACGTAAAACAAATTAAGTAGGTAGGTAAAGAGTATGTTATCCCCCTAGGTTATCCCATCTTAATCCATACTCAAAGGTAAAAACATAGTGTCATCCTTCATTCTTGTCGATCGAAGATTATTTTCCTGTCTGGTTGACATTTTTTCTCTCATTCACAGACAGGCAATTTAGCGCGTTTAGATTTGATAATATTCTTATCATAATATTATATAACGTTAGTTTGAATTAGTTTCTGAATTGAATGGACCATGGACCTTCCAAAACGATAGTTTCAGTCCGATTTCCAAGATATCCAAAAGAAATCATCCCAACAAATGCCACCTTGTTCAAGTTATGTGGGTGGAAGTAGATCGGATAAGGAGACAGATACCCAATTTATTTACTGAAGTATCGATTCGAGTTCTTCTTATTTCGTTTGTCTGCATATTGCAGTTGAACGTTAAGCCGTACCTGCATCATATCTCGGAGGCTGAGCTCATGAACTACATGCGGCCTCGTAAAGATTCATACTTTGCTCCATGGATGATGGTGGTGATTATTGTTTTCGTTCCTCTCATCATACTCTGTCTGCCTTATGTGCTGGTGAAAAATCGCCAAGACACCTTGCAGGCTTTGTTGGCGTGGACCTTGGCTCTGTCAATAAACGCTGCAGTCACAGAGACTGTGAAACTAATTGTAGGACGACCACGGCCAGATTTTTACTACCGTTGCTACCCAAATGGCCGTATCGCAGTGCACTGTACAGGCAATGCACGAGATGTGATGGAAGGAAGGAAGTCATTTCCAAGTGGACACAGCAGCTTTGCATTTTGTTCGATGGGCTTTTTGAGCGTGTGGCTGTGTGGGAAACTTCGAGTGCTGTCGTGGCACCGCGGGGAGAGCCTGCGCATACTGCTGTGCCTGCTCCCACTGCTGCTAGCAGCCTTGGTCGCTCTCAGTCGGTGCGCAGACAACCATCATCACTGGGAAGATGTCCTAGCTGGTTCAACGTTGGGATTCTTCACATCCTATTTGTGCTACAGACAGTACTACTATTCGTTGGATTCTGACCTTTCAGGTTATCCTTATGCGGTGGTTGCAAACGAATCATTCGAATCCATGGAAATAGCGTGTCCCAATGATTCGCGTGTGTACCTAAATTGTGATACAAATGTAAGTAAAGAAAGTAATAAAAGCGACAAAAAGTGCAGTTGAAATGTATTTTATTTTGTTCTTACACAACATCGATATTATAATATACCTAGGTAAGCCTCGATAGCCACTACCTCTATGCCAGTACCGGGAAAAACGTCGATCCCTGTCTCGTAACGTGGCGACATTTTGCAGGACAACAAACGCGATTCTAGTCTCATCAATACAGTTGCAGCTGTATTGTTGCGATACAATCGCGATGCAGTCGATATCACCGCAAGTGGCAATGTAAACAGTCCCTAAAATAGACTGATAGTAATCACATATTTTATTAATAATCCTCTTTTTCTTCTAGATAATAAAGGATCTCTTTTGAAAAATCCAATTTACTAGATCTAAGTCTATTATAATGTTTTATTTTCTTTAAAAATATCATATTTTCGCTACAATCAGTGTAAATAGGTTGGCGGCGCTAGTTTCATTCGTATAGCCCCTTAAGGCCATTGTCAAACCCGCTAGCTTATTAATTGCTGAATATCAAAATAAACTAACGTAACGGTAATGGGCCTTGAAATACTAAACGAATAAGGAACAACTAATATGTAGTAAAACAACGTTTCAATAATATTAATGTTTTTATTACCGGTATCAGAAACATTTCCCATGTAATAACAACTTACAGTTAGGTCAGAACATTAGTATTTTTAGGACTTCTTAATAATAAAATAAGTACAAACTTGTTCAAGATATTATGGGAATGTAAGATTAATAATTACAAAATTCGGTTATGAATGCTTAATTAAAACTTTTATATTAGATACTCAATCGGTACAACATTAATATGAAAAAATATTTTGACTAAGGAATTGGAAGCCCGTTTATGAATCGTACAGGTAGATATTAAATAGATAGAAAGTTGGAGACCACAAGACCGCAGAGGAAATGTTGAAAACTGAAATATGGAAGAAAATCTTTATAATAGATGTTATCATCTACTGTGTCAATGGGCGAAATTAATTACAGAGATGACTGGTTTAAAATTGATTGGCCATAACTTATAGGTATAATTAGGGTACATGCATAATTAGGCTACTTGTATATTAATACAATGAAGAAATATAAATTATAGATATATAATGAATATATAAAAATTTACTATTTTCTTTTTTAAAAAGAAAAATGTTTTATTTTTTGGAAAGCAAACATACCCGTGGTTTCGTTAACAATGACGCTACCCAGCTTATAAGCCTATCGTGGAATAAATTGCAAAGTCAATGCAGAAGTTTGCCTTGAGTACACGTAATAACATCCTCAGGTTCAAAATCTCTTCCGTGTTTGGTTCGAACTAACTTTCTTCCAATTTTAGTACTGTCACTTACTTTTGAGAGACTAAACCGGATTTTGCTGGATTGCCAATCCGGTGAATGCCAAATGGGCTGCTAGGTTGCAGCGTCTTTCAAGGTACATATTAAATTACTATTTCAGTAAGGTACATGGGCAGCAATGTGTAAAAAATTCGCAACTTAAGCAACCCAAGTAGCAATGGCAGCTTAGTAGTTATATAAGTAATAAGTGCGCTTTTTGAACGGGAGGTCGCAAGATCACATAGTTCAACCATTCGCTCGGCGATGAGGGGTAATACAGTAAGGAAGATTTAGTCACTGGTCATCAGGTCAGACGTACGTCACTTCACTGTATTACCAGACTCACCAAATTCGGGCTAGAAAGAGAGAGCTTTGGCCGAACGCAACCGAGAATAGCATGCTCAGATAAGATGAGACTTTACAAACCCAGACGAAATGTAGAGAGATTCGATTCTGCACGAGTTTCCATAAAAATCTTCCTTAATCTAATAAAAACTCAACTACTCTCATACAATGGAGCTATTCCTAGATCTTAATCGTTAGGTCTAAGATGAAGTAGACTCTGCGCATCAAAAAAACGATAACCAAAAATACGGAAATGTTCATAATTTTCTAATATGAACATAGTACTGAACACTTTTATGTATGTATTTTTATTTATTGTGATATACTTTAATAAATGAGAGTGTTCAAAGAATATAGTTCCCAAAACGTTTAGCCATTAACCATGTCTGTAAATGTAGTTATGTATGTTTTAAAAATATTTATTTACAATTGCCTTGTAGCTGGGTATCGTGGCCTTGCACTTTCCACCTCTTAAACCACAAGCGACCTCTTCAGACGCTTGTAATATACTATTCCTTGTAATCCCAATCAGGTATTTATGTCTGTAAAACGAGATAAGTTTATAAGTACAAAAGCCCCAAAATCTCAGATTTAAACTACTTTCACAAAATAAAATGCAATATGTATATCATTACTTCTATAATCTTTCGTAATATAAAAGGACTTTCAAATGATCTACTTTCATGTAAATGTAATTGGTTAGAATATCAATAAATATTTTACTTCTAAGTTTCTATACATTATAAAAATAATATTTACTGTGATAAGTAAAGCTATTAGCACTAATAATTCAATGCTACGACAACGAGGCGTAAATGCTAAGACGTATAAACAAACGTATATCAATATAGAATTATGTTGTACATTTAGCGTCCAACTGAGCCTGACATAACACTAGATCAACTTCGGCCAGGCTCCAACTATGATACATGTTCTACAACATAATTTTGTAAGACACAAGTTCATTGTTGGCTGATTTCATTTAAATTCGATTATTAGAAAAATATTGTCACCCGTTTCTAAACGAAATATCAATATGAAAATAGTATTTTAAAAATTGTAACGCCTATGATATAGGTTACTTGAGTATTCAAAGAAATTTCATTGTGATTGCAAAGGTTTTTCCTGTAAAACTAATATTTTAAAATAAACTAATAAAATAAGATTATAAAATTTATAGAGAGAAATATAATCACTTGATCAAAGATAAAAATAAATACGAGGAGCGTACCATTTTCTTGAATGCAACTCAAAAACACTAAATAAATAAAATAATTTGAAATGGAAAGACCATTTTTTATAAGTTGTTCCATTTTAGAAGCCCCTTCCAATTTGTCAGATCCACCGCAAAAACCGAACATGCACATGTAAATTTAATATCAAACATTTAAATATATTTCAGCTTCAGTTAATAAGAGATTTAAAACCTTGACTCTTTTAACTAGTAAATTACACGACAACAAATATTTTAAAATAGAACTAACATTAACAATGAAATACACTGAAATGGTCATTAATCTCACGATACTAGACAAAATTATTACTAACAATATTGATATGAACGTGGTGATGTAGTGAACACGTAATAGTAAATGCTAAACAGAGATACTTAAAGTGAATGGAACTCAAATTAAAAGCATGACTGATCAAAATTGAGATCACAACTCATCTTTGACCTTGGCGTGAGTTTTGCAGAAGCTCAGCATGTCTTCCATGGAGCGGTCGCCGGTGTAGTCCGCAAGGAACTTCCCGTTGGCGAAGATCTTGAAGGTTGGCAGCGTCTCGATGCCGGCGAAGTCCGCGACCTTGGGGTTTTCGGCCGCGTCGACCGCGATAGTCTTCACGGGCGCATTCTCAGTCTTCAATGTGGTCGACAGACGACTGAAGGCAGGCTTCGCTGTGACGCAGTGACCACACCCTGAAATTGTTGTTTTAATTAATGTACATAATAAGTACTCGTAACAAAAAATAATTTTGTGATTATGATTATATTCTGGTTCATAATCATGTGGTGTGGTGTTGTAAGACTTTTGGAAATTTGCAAATAAAAAACCATTTTTCATACAAAGTCGGTCACGTGACATGCTAATTTTGCATGGGGAGTCTAAAAAAATTTTCGTCATTTTTCGAAAAGTCGTTGAACAAATGTTCTCATAACGGTTACTAGAACACGTGGTTAAAGGGATGTAACTTGTGTGCTTACACGAAGCGTAAAACATGACGAAGGTGGGAGTAGGCGCAGGCTATGATCTGGTCGAAGTCGGCGTCGCCGGCCAGCACCACGTTCACCCCGAAGCCCGCCTCCTGCGTCGTCTTCGGCGCCTTCTGCGCCGTCTGGTGGCCGTCCATCTGGCTGTGTATGAACGACACGAAATCCGCTTCCTGAAAACGTTATATTATTTTGAGTCCACTTTGATGAAGATATCTCCCTGCCGAGGTCTGTTTTTCCCGACCACTATAATCTGGACATCTTTAAGGCAATAGTGAACAAGCGTCTTCTAGGCAAACGCGTGTCATCCTAGACCTTATAGTAACTTTTCATCAGGTGCGATTGTGGTCAAGCGTTGGCCTCTATAGTCTAATAAAAAAAATTAGATAAATTCACACAACATCTCATATATTGACCTGACTCCATACTAAGTCAGACAGCAGAGGAAACACAAATATAATACTTATATAACACCCAGACACTGAACAAACACAAGGGTTCATCACACAAACGTCTGTTCAGGGTGGGGATCGAACCTACAGCCATTGGCGTATGAGGCAGGGTCACTAACAAATGCGCCATCCGGCCAGTCAATCAAAAAGATCGACGACTGGACTCGCCTCCGTTTACTACCCGTGCGGATAAACGCTGGGATTAGAAATGGCGGCGCAACTATTCACCTCTCGCTCGCACACTATTTGCGTCTATACTCGCACACGTGGGTACAGACTGACAAAAAAAAATGCTGCGTTTTAATAAAAAAATGTGAGCTAGTTTTTCCGTGTTTTGAACCTTTCGTTAGTCTTGGCATATTTGTTAGAAAGGTACGTTATTCCACATTACTATAGGCTATGTATGTACCACGGGCGAAGCCGGGGTGGACCGCTAAATGTATATTTTTGTGAGAACAAATTCGTTCATAAATGCGATAATTATAAATTATTATTGTTTATAAACAATTTCTTTTTAGGCAAAAGAATTTATCGCAATCTGAATTATTTTCATAGATTTTTGACATAAATACAGTATTATTTTTTTCTATTTTTGCTTCGACTTGGTCTTGTCTATGCTTGTGAAAAAGGTGTTTTGGGAAAAATAAAATTAGCTTTGCTGACCAAAAAAAGTAAAGTATCAGCCTATATACTGACCCACTGCAGGACAAAGGCCTCCATCATAGAAATCAAGTCATCGCTATTACGATGGGATTAGGTTGTAATCACCACACTTGCCTAATGCTGATTGGTGATGATCACAAACCCGATCTATGTTCGAAAAATTCGAAAAATAATTTTACTCGACCCGAGAATCGAACCCGGGACTCCGGACATCACGGCCGGCTACTTAATTAAACAACCAGACCAACTTTGCCAATATCAGCTTTTTATGGTCACCAAATTCAGAAATCCAGCGAAACATACAGTCCACCGTCTATACACATATTCCGAAGCAGATCTGTTGGACACCTAACAACCACACATACCTATATCAGTTAATAAGCATAATTTCCGCTTCATAAACGTTACAATATACCGTAACATACTACAAGGTACAAGTCGGAGTGAAACATACACTAAACATTGACACGCCTATTAATTTCTAGTAAGAAAGTACAGCACTCGGCAGCGTGTAAGTAATTTACTTGCAATGCTTATGAATTGCTAATTTATCGCTACTTACAATTTCTAAACTATTTAAACTCTCTAACAACTTTACCTTTTCATTTTTTTTTTGCTAATTTAGACATCAAACATAATAATATCAAAAAGCATAAGTAACACATAACACAGAGACATGTTGTGTAAATATAATATTTACATTTTAACATAAATTTCCTGTTTAATTAGACTTAATCACCACAGTTGCCTGGAGATCATTGGAGATCACAAACCCTTAGCGACATTCAAAAAGTTCCAATTTCCAATTCACCCCGAGATTTGAACCTAGGACCCCAATATCACGAACCGGTACTTAAACACGTCAACCATAGTCCAACAAGGCGTTGACAGACAATACAATTAAATATTAAAGCCCAGCGCCATCTATAGGTAGATATTGAACTACTGTCCCTAAACTAAGTGAAGGCGGGCTACTATAATAGTAAAGGATAACATAAAGCAACAGAGCAACCGTAATCAGAGTATAGCTGGCGGCATGAAAGAATAGCGATGACCTTGAGTGCGCAGAAACCAATTTTAATAGAAATTCTTCTTTTTTACAAGTGCGCAAACTGTCACTTTTGTTCGGTCATCGCTATAGGTATACTTTGATTCATAATCATGTAAAGTAAACTGACAGTTGTCAATGTGTCATCCCCATACAGCATCACTCAATTTGACAAATGCAAAATGTCAAAATGCATAGAAACTTGTCATTTTCATCTGTCAGTTTACTTTACATGATTATGAATCAGAGTATAGACGCCGCGAACTATGCAGACATACCTTCCTCCCGCCGCTGTAGTCCTTCACCGCCTTGTCGAAGTAGCTGAAGTACTTGATGGTGGGGTACCCGCGCACGTCGTACGTGCCGCAGAGCGCCTGGTGCGCCGTGCAGTCCACCGCCGCGAACGCCACCACCAGCTCGTCGGCGAACCGCTCCGCCGCCTTCACGAACTCCGGCTTCGTGCTCTTGCAGTGACCGCACCCTGAGCGGAACGGTAAGTGTCTTCAAGAAGCTGATTGGTGACGAGGAGCTAGTTAAGAGCGATTTACACTTCAATAACTACAGTAGCGAGTTAAGTTGCTTCATCAGCGAGTTAAGTCATTTTTGCCGTTCACACAGCAAAAATAACTTAACTCGCTACTGTACTTATTGAAGTGTAAATCGCTCTTCAGAACCAAGGTTCACAGTCTAGCCCATCGATGCAAAATAGATTGCCTGTAGGTATAACGTCATAAATGCCTCCCAAAAAACAATTGATTTTCTATTCTGTCTGCTGTCTGGGCCTTGCGACGTTAAATGCACTAGAAATAAATGCAGTGCCAAGAACTGATGATGACGAGGAGCTAGTAACTACCAAGCTTCACAGTCTAGGTCGGGGTCCCGAACCACACTGTATGGACCGCCAGCCCCCCATCTTAGCCGCTGAGACCCCCCCTATCTTAGTCGATATTACGAGCCGCTGGGGGTTCCCCCGTCGTTGGCGTTCTTTGTGCGGGCCACGATGGTCATTTCACTTCTAAAAACGGATCCCGAACGAAACTAATTGGTGACCCATGGTCTATCCCATCGACGCAAAGTAGCTTGATTGTCAGTATTTTACAGGCTGAGTGTACTGCTGAGCATTATGAGCTCTTTCCGCCATCCCCTTACTATCACCATGAAATCAGACGAACTGCGAGGTATCATCCTTTCTTCATAAATATTTCTCGATTGCGTACAAAGCGATTTTCGTCCTCCTTTGTGATGTGCAGTGCGCACTGCCAAGGAGTGCATCACTTAAATACACCATATAACATGTATAACACCCAGACACTGACAAACACAACACAAATGGTGTTCATTACACGAATGATTGTCCTGAGTGGGAATTGAACCCACTACCTTTGGCATATGACGCAGGGTCACTACCAAATGCGCTACAATCCAGCTATAAAAACTTCAGCATATAGCAAGATTATCGACCAATAGCCACAACTCCCCTGTCCCACTGAGCTACTCACATGGTGCATAGAACATAACGACGGCGTGCTTGATCTTCCGCAGGGTGTTCCGGAACGTCGAGGAGTCGAGGTGGCGCACGGGCGACTCTTCCTCGGCCCAGGGCTTTTCTGGCGGCGGCGGCGGGGGCGGCTCTTGCGGGTCCTGCGGATACATTCACCATTTACCACAAAACGTTGGGAGATACATCTGGCTATGCGCACATCTATACTTACTAATATTATAAAGCTGAAGAGTCTGTTTGTTTGTGCGGAAAGGAGCGGAGCACCAATGGAGAATGTTTCAAAATCGGGGGACAGTTTCCCATTGAGAGAGCTTACGCTGCGTGCGCTGCGTAAACGGTTAAAGTTTGGCAAAAATTATTTAAGACAGAATTGTTCCCCTTTAAAAGTTCAAAAAAAAGCGCTGTAAGGAGACGGCGCGCTCGTAACTAAACGGTACAGTGACTAACGCGTTGACCAACTAACCGTTCGATATCAATAGCCTTTCGATAGTTGACCTTCTGTGACTATTTTGTGCTTTTACAAATTTCATCCCGTTTATACAAAGGGAAACGCTTTGGCCATGATTCAGGATCTG
Organism: Cnaphalocrocis medinalis; assembly: GCA_014851415.1. Classification (NCBI taxonomy): domain Eukaryota; kingdom Metazoa; phylum Arthropoda; class Insecta; order Lepidoptera; family Crambidae; genus Cnaphalocrocis; species Cnaphalocrocis medinalis. The sequence continues at coordinate 11,353,122 of CM026273.1, read as the reverse complement.
GCAGCCCTGTCAGGTGAACCAGATCAAGTGAATCTTAATACTTTGCTATTTCGGAATCATTCAGCAAATCACGGGGGTTACCATCCGAAACGTTCGAAAGATTTTCTCACGTTTTTCTCACCGTCTCGCCAGTAGAAGTAATACACACATATAGAACATTTGTATAAATCCAAAGTTAAACTTCGACCTACCGTTTAGAGGACGCAAGTTCTTATTCGCTGAGCTAAGAGTATCATCATGTGCTAGCATTAGCATTTTATATAATACGCTTAAAAATACTGTGTACTCTTTCCGATATTTCGGTCAAAGCAGAACGGACATAAACTGTTATAGGTATTATCAAGTCGTTTACTGGTTTTCCCTATTTATTAATGCAACTTTGCATGGTGTTGGTCTTAAAACAGTAACTTAAGAATCAGACCTATTCCCAACAAAACATCACAAACGAAATGAAACAGTTTGAATAATATCAATTTGTTCCACATAACACAGCCCATTAATATCGCATTATAAGCCATAACACATAACAGGTAAAAAATTATATCAGCTTTCGCTTGATGTGGCGCGTTGCAAAAGAATTGAAAATTTTGACCGTGGCAGCGCCACGCTTCTACATGAAAAAGCTCGACCTTAGTGATACCACGGCCTCACAGAGTCCCAATCCGGGGGAAGGGGGGTTAAAGGTGGGCAACTCTCTAGTGACTCAGATTGTTGTTGCGGGTGTCCATGCACGGCGGCAATCGTTCACCATCAGGTGATCCGACTGGTCGTCTGCCATCTGTGATATCTATACAAAAACTACAAATTACAAAACACAATTACACAAATTACATTGTGCCAAATAAGCGCCCTCGCAGCTGAACTCGTGGCGTTTTATAAGTGTCTCTTGACATAATATTCGGGGGTGACTGAATAGCATTCGCCTGTTCCCGACCAACAAGAAGTAAAGAAGAAGAAAAGAAAGAAGAGCACAAATAATCAGTTAATGGTTCAGCAGCAGCAGACACACAATATACGCATTAAAAATCTGACTGGAAGAATAAATGAAACATTGATTGACAAGTACACACAAGCTAGTTTAGCGGTTTAAAAACTAATTTAATCAAAAAAATAAAACAAATAATAAATTATTACAATCGCAGAAGCCAAATTATACGTATTTATTATAGTTATACAATACACTGCAAATTTCGCAATCTGAATGTGTACTGCGTATCTATTATAAAAGTTACCTTACCTTGATGAAACTAACAATCTGCTCCTCCTGGCGAGCATGGCCAGCGTCGAACTTGTACTCCCCTTTGCTGAAGTACTTCAGTGTCGGGTAGCCTTTGACGCCAAAACGAGATGCCAAGTCAGGCTGTTTCGTTGCATCCACCGCCGCTAATATACCGTTTATCTGAAAATGGAAAATAAAATATTAATTAAGCCCATAGTTACACCATATAAGTCATCTTTATCATTATCGCCACACAGAGCTATACACCCTCAAAATTTCGTAGAGGCTGCCATCTATTTCAGAGCTCAAGTTTTGAGTAAATAAATTCTTTTCGACAGGGGGTTGTCTTATGTTTTTGTTGCAACTGCAAGTATTGTACCTGGATGATATTGGAATAGTGCATACCTTTTCGGACTTTATTCTGGTAGCCGCCTTTTCGAATTCTGGTTTGATCCTCTTGCAGTGCCCACACCAAGGGGCGTAGAAAACTACTAATGCGTGCTCTGCTTTTGCTAGTACACTATCGAAATTTTCCGCTAAAAATAGTAATTACTTTAAATTAACAAGCCTTATATAAAATATCAAACAAGTATGTAAGTGATATTAGAAATCTCTTGCAATAAATACTACCTTTACCTTTACTCAAACTGTTTCTCAACAGCCTAAACAAATTCATTCTTCTGTTCTGACAAAATTTATTATAATTACTCTAACCATACCAAAAAAAATCTAAAGTCGCCGAAATCAAAGCCGAAATTTCTCAAAATGTCAAACTGTCATCAGACGTGCAGTTGTCATAGAAGACTTCTACAAATAAATTACTTAATAAACCATAAAGTTTTAAAATGAAGTAGGTTAGTATTTCTGCTAAAAGTATTTCCAAAAGTATTTCTGCTAAAAGTTAAAAATAAAACACAATTGTGCATTGTTAATTTTGCTTCAATGTATGTACCATAATGTATGTATACCTACTAACCAGACAAATGTTCCACATCAGTATTTTCCGACCAGCTCTCATCAGCCACTTCTTTTTTCTTTTGTTGCAAATGGGAGTTGGGATCTCTCATGAAATCTATTATTGCTTGTTTCTTATTTTCACCATTGTAGGGAAAGCGCAGTTGACCTTTGCTGTTCAAGAAATAAGTTGATATAAAAGGTTAGTATTAATTAGTATGCATGCACAATCAATAACATTATGTAAGTAAATCAAAAAATTCATTTTCATTTGTGTGGCATTCCTAAAATGAAATATTTCTCTGAAATGTATCTTAAAGTATATTATTTATATGGAAGGTTTTTACATTAACTTTTACCAAGATTTTGACGAAAATTTTAAAGGAAAAAGGAATGGACTGCTATGCAAATGTAATATCTCTAAAAATTACCCAATTATGATAAATTAAAAATAGGATTGTAGTATGTATTCATTGTAGAAATAGTACAATTCGTCAGACTTACTCATAAAACAGCATTGTTGGGAAACCAGTGATATTGTACTGCTGTCTTATCTTAGAATTGCCAGGCTTGGCAACATCAATAGCTGCTAATAACGCTTCACCCTGCAACAAACCACACAAGTGCGTTATTCTGGCAATAAAAGATCTTCTGGCAATAATAAATCGGTTGTTTTTCAGATTAAAATGTGATTACAAACTTAAAGCAGGTGTATCCACCACTTACTGTGTTATTAAATTAAAAGAATAAATTTAAATTGTTTAAGCAAAAAATATAAGTTTGTGATATAATGATGATGTAAATTTCTCTTCCCTTACCTTTAAATCTGCAGCAGCTGCAACATACTCTGGCTTCAACGTCTTGCAGTAACCACACCAAGGAGCATAAAACATTATCATAGACTTCTTGTATGCAGCTGCACCCCTCTTTAAAAATTTAGATAGCGCCTAGAAAATGCAAAGGAGAGCATTTGTTAATATTCTCATTATTTCATGTTATTTTCAATAATTAATTTTTAGTATGACACACATTACAGGGTGTATGGTAAATACTAATGTCTCTTTAAATATCACTTATGTTTATTAGTAAAACACCCTATTATATTTAATGAATAAATAAATGGGATAAGATGCTTTTATATTATTAGAAAGGTTTTATTGGATATTATAGATATTATAATGATATAGTATAGATATTTCTAGAAGCTTTGGTGCGAGCTGTAAAACCAGTTATGATGAGCCACTCCATGAATGAATGTGAGTTGATTTGTGAAATTGTTTGTGCATAAAAATCACATTGGCATTTAAAACAATTACTTACTCAAAGAGGCTACAATAAAATATTGAAACTGTAATCTGCAGGCAATTTTTTTGAGAGCTAAGGAATTGATAACTAAATTAAAAATCATTTTTAAAAGTAGTTTTACTAAATCTCAGACTTCACTAAGCCTTACCTCGCCATCTTGAAGGTGGAAAATATCTGTTGCACTTGGATCCTCCTCCCATGGCAAGTCTCCAGTTGGGTCCCGTAAGAAGTTGGACATTGAATTAACTGATTCATTTCGATCATAATCTTTATGAAAATCACCATCTTTATAATGTTTCAGATAATAAGGCTTATCAGTTGTTACTTTTAACTTCTTACACAGCTTCTTAGTCTCGCTAGAATGTACACAAACAAATAAATAGTTAAATGCTAAGAAAAATATTATGTACAATTTTATAACTAATGAAATCATTGAGAAATCAGGAATTTTAAAAATTGGTTAGGGCACATCCACACCATCCACTTTTTGCAGAGAACATTTTATCAACCCACTATATAATTATGCTATTTCATCTCTTTTATCCAAAAATGGTACATATAACTGAACTCCTTTACAGTGATAAAGACTGCCATTCTTCTGCCATCACTGTGCAGTTACTTCTTGTTGTAACTCTTAGTTTTCTTACTTGTTTTGTTTTTTCAAATGATAGAATTATGAATTACACAAAAACAAGTAAATGAATGACATTTTAATAAAAGTGTGGTGTAGATATACAATATGTGCAATTAAGTAAACCTGTACCTGTTACTGCAGTCTATCATGACTAGGGTCGCTTGTCCCTTCATAGCATCAGCTGTGTCTCTAAACACATCTATTACAGGCTGCGATGATTTTGGCATATTTACAAATAGAATCATAACATTTGTTTTAGTCCTCAACAATTTCTTAAAATCTTTTAATTCATTAATATCTGTTATAACAGTTGTTTTTTGCTTCCTGGCTTGCACTGATATTTGTACTAAAATTAGTAACAAAGGCAGAAATACCTGAAAATATGTCAAATATTAGTTATGTATTTGTAACTGTAATCTATAAAAGTTACCCACGTACACTTGGTATTGCAGGATGCTGGTATAATTCTTAATTTTAAGCAAAAGGAGAGTTCTGGGTATAATATATTGTTTCCTAATTCTTATTCCACACGGAGAAAAAATTAACTAAATTAGCGGAGCGGCATAACCTCACCATGTTAATAGTCTCCGGCACAAACTTACCTCCCAAAACAAATTATGCCGCATGATTAAAAATTATGTTTCCGCCTTTAAGCTGGTTTCGTTTATAATAATGAAATAAAATACTTTTACTTAATAATTAATAAACTAACAAACAAAAAGTTGACGAGTGTAAATCATAAATTGTAAACGTCACTTCAGGGTTTAGAGGGAGGGGAGCGTTTTATTGTCATGTCATTATAATTTTCATCACTAGATATAGGTATCTAGTGATGAAAATTATAATGACATGACAAGACAAGTGCTGTAGGAGCACTACAGACATTCATGTGACGCGCAAACCTTATTGTAGATTTTATTCAAAATTTAAAGAACAGAATAGGTAGGTATTAATGGGTACAGTCAACAATAAAAGTAATAAGAATGAATTATTGAAGTTTGCGTCGTCACGAGAACTGTGTGGCGTCAAGTGGTTCAAAAGTATGTACTTATGTGACTACTAGAACAGCTTGTTAAATGTTAATACACACAGAACGAAACTATAACTGGTAGTAAAACGTTTTGTTGGTAGAAGAATGACACGTTCTACTCTAATTAAACACATAAAATACATTCATAGAGTTAAAATATTGTACATGATTACCTACAACTTTTAAAGACAAAACTGATCACGAATATTTGGCAGCTGTACTAGCTTTTTACGCATATAAAAACCAGTGTAGTATCGATTAATAACAAAATAAAAACCAGGTAGGTATCGATTAATCGATATCGCGTGACTTTTATATAGGTATTAGTGTTTTTTTACTATTCATTATTATCGATATAAATCACTGATCCCAACCAATCCAATCACTCCTATTTGAGGAGGATAAACTATTATTAAGCCTGCTCCACACTTATTCCTCACCGTAGGCACCCGTAGGGTTGTTTTAAGGGTTGTTTGGCATTTAATCTTTCGCATTTAAGCTTCGCGCAGTTCCCCCTTGCGCATTTCGCGTCGCGTCCCGGCATGAGTGTGGCAGCCAGTAATAAAATAAATAAAGAATCATAACGAAAAAAGCGCGGGAAACGTCGGGCGAAGTTGACGACTTTTTCGGGATTTTTATAATTTTTGTATTTATTGGATCAGATAAGTAGTATTAGTGTGTAAAAGCGTATATTTATTGTGTATTTATTATTATCGTAGTGTTATTTATACGGATACCCATCTGGTAAGTCTTATCTGTATTTTTTCATGAACGAGGCCTGAGGACCCGGGGGGAACTATCCCCCCGGCGTCGAACTTTGTCACGATTTCTGTTTCTCATGGTAAATCCGACATGGATACTGATGGTTCATTTAGGGATACTGACGGATCTGAACATAATATCAAACGCAAGCGTACATCTGCGCGTAGAATATGCAAGCATTGCAACAAAAAGAAAAGGAAAAATCACAAGTCATCTATTGTTGATTTTACTCCAAGCGATTGTCAATGTGAACTTCACGACTTAAATAATAAAATAAGGGAGTCTACAGACAAAACCAACTCAGATTCTACTCCACATTCATCTCAAACAACAGACACTTCACGTTCTTTTACTACAAGCAGACCCTTTTATTTGGCTACTGATTTGGCTCCTTTTACCATACATATACAAAAGGAACAAATAACTCCTAATGAGAATGTTCGCTTACACCCCATTGCATTTGGACATTTCTTAAAAAAGAATGGTTTCAAAAATATTGTTAACGGTAGTCTGAAACGAATTGGTAGAAATCGAATTTCTGTAGCATTTTCCAAATTTGAGGATGCCAACTCATTCCTTCTAGATAAGAAACTTTCCCTAAATCATTATAAAGCTTTTATCCCTGTCTTTAATGTCACTCGGATGGGTGTCATTAGAGGAGTTCCTGTAGAATGGAGTGATGAGGAAGTTATGGATAATATAACAGTACCAATTGGTGTTGGAAAAATACTTAAAGTTCGTCGTCTTAAACGGAAAAATATCACTAATGACAAAGTTGATTTCGTACCAATTGAAACTGTTGTGTTAACTTTTGACGGCACATCTCTACCAACAAGAGTTTACTTATGTTATAATGCATTACCGGTTCAATTGTACATATATCCAACTATTCAGTGTTTCCAATGTTGCCGATATGGACACATCAAAAGCCAGTGTAGGTCACTACCTAGGTGCTTTAAATGTGGTCTTGGCCACACTGGTGAGGGTTGCTCAGTTGATGAGGAGGATGTCACTTGTATCTTGTGCTCTGGATCGCATGTAGCTACTAGCAGAAACTGTCCAGAATTTTCGAGACAAAAAGCAATTAAAGAAACTATGGCTAAGAGCTGTATGACTTATGCCGAAGCACAGAAGTTGCATCCTTCAGTATCAAAACCATATGCAGATGTACTGGCGTCAGAGTCGCAGAATAATTTTAGTACTAACACCAATACTAGAAATCATCGTCCAATTCCTAACTACATACAAACTAATAATTCAGATAAAAAATCTTATAAAAAGACAGTATTTCTTAAGCCCAAAGCGCCCTCATCTCCTGGTAAGGGTTATGACCGACTGGTCATGAGGCTCTTATTAAGGGATATAGTTCACCCATATCTCCAAGTAAAAGCATACTTATTAACAGTGACTTAAATACTTCTATGTCTAGTATGTCAGTTAAGGAACTAATAATCCAGCTTATAAGCTCTCTTTCTCAAAGTAATTTACTATCACCACCGTCCAACGCAGCCCAAAATATTTATGACCACGATATAGTAAGAAATAGCAGACAAAACGAAACAGCTACAACCAGCTGTAGTGCCGACGGCGGTCCAGTGGAATTGCCGTAGTATCGGCACTAAAAAAACAGATTTAATTTATATGATAAATAAATTTAATCCGTTTATTATAGCCTTGCAGGAAACATGGCTTCGGCCTAATTCCTGCTTTAAAATTCCTGGCTTCTCTTGTATTAGAGAAGACAGGAAGGATAGTTATGCAGGTGTTGCATTACTCATCCAACATACTTTTAATTTTTCTCACATTCCCATTCCTCATCATAATAATGATTATTCAATAGTGGCAGCCCGTGTAAATAACATTTCATTTGTCTCAGTGTACATACCCCATCCTTCATCTTTAATTTATGATGAATTAGAACAAATTCTAAGTTCTATCCCTAGTCCTCTCATTATCATGGGAGATTTTAATGCTCAACATCAGTCTTGGGGAAGTTCTTCATCAAACCACTATGGAAATAGGATTGTAGACTTTTTAAATGATTATAATTTATGTATTTTAAATAACGGCAATCATACTCGACGAACACAACCCCATGAAGGAACTAGTGCTCCTGACCTAAGTTTTTGCTCTCCCAGTCTAGCTTCCTCTCTAACTTGGTCTACATTAGATTCAACTTATGGAAGTGACCACTACCCTATACTTATTACTTTCCCAAATATTATTAATAAGCCACCCAATACACCTCGCGCACCTCGGTTAAAATATCAACTAAATAATGCTGATTGGTTGTCATATAGAGAAAAGGTAGAACAGGGTATTTCATCCTTACCTCATATAAGTGAAGGTCAGAATATATGTGCTGAAGCTCTAGCTAAGCTTTTAATAGAAACTGGAGATGACATTTTTCCTATAAAAAACAACACAAAAGGGAAAATTCCATCACCTCCATGGTGGGATAAAGAATGCTCAGATGCAATTAAGGAAAGAAAAGTAGCTGAAAGAGCTTATATATTAAATTCTACTTTAGAAATCTTAATATTCTCTCTGAAGTTAGCACCAAAACTAGAAAATTATTTAAACAAAAAAAATGGGATGGTTGGAAAAATTTTTGTCATTCTATATCACCTAATACTCCTCCATCTATTGTCTGGCTTAACATTAGGAAATTTAGATCTGCATTTAAAGAAACAAGACCTTGCAATCTTGATGATCATACAGCAAATAATTTCTTAGATAAACTGGCTCCTCCTTTTGTCCCTCTTCCTTTTACTGTTTACGAAACGCCATCCCCTTCTGTCCAACCTGAATTAAACACTCCTTTCACTATGTCTGAACTTAAAGGTGTTCTTAGACATGTTAAAGATTCTGCTCCTGGTATGGATGGAATCCCATATTCTTTTCTGTCTCATTTAAATGATTCTAGTCTGTCTTATTATTTATCCGTTATTAATTATATAATGCAATCCAATTCTATTCCACTTGCATGGAAATCACAAGAGGTAATACCAATTTTAAAACCCAATAAACCTACCTCAGAAGCTACCTCATACAGGCCCATTGCCCTTTCTTCAGTTTTAGCTAAAGTAGCTGAACATTTGGTTAAAAATAGATTAGAATGGTTTTTTGAAAGTAAAGGTCTATTAAGTAGTAAACAGTTTGGATTTAGGAAAGGGAGAAGTACTTTTGATAGCTTAGGAATATTTACTACTGATGTGCGTCTAGCATTTTCATACAATGAATCTTTACTAGCAGCATTTGTAGATATTAATGCAGCATATGATAATGTCGTTGTATCCATATTGAAGGAAAAACTAATAAGATTACAAGTTCCTACAATGTTAGTAAATTTTATAATAAACATGTTATCAGAACGCGTTATAAATGTTGTTAGTGAAGACTCAATAAAATCTAGAGTGGTGTGGAGTGGACTTCCACAAGGCTCTGTGTTGAGCCCTCTTCTTTTTAATATATATACTTTGATTTAGAAGCGTCTTTTAATAATTCTGTAAATATATTACAATTTGCTGATGACTTAGTTTTGTATATTGCTGGAAAGGATATAGAACTCCTTTGTTCGTCATTAACTTCTTCCCTTAGAACTCTTAAAGTTTGGCTTGATGTCAATGGATTAAATTTATCGGTACCTAAAAGCACAGTGGTTCTTTTTTCCCGTATGAGATGCCCACCTCCGATTTCTGTCTACTTTGATGGTTTGAACATTCCCGTTAAAAAGGAAGTAAAATTTTTGGGAATTATTTTAGACTGTAAATTGTCAGGCCTTCCACATTGTTACTATATTAGTGCAAAGTGTGAGCGTGTTTTGAATATTTTAAGATGTCTTACTGGAGTTTGGTGGGGATCTCATCCTTTCAATCTGAAACTTTTGTATAATGCACTCGTCCGAAGTATCCTTGATTACGGAACTTTTTTCCTTGGACCAAGCAGTGTTGTTGGACTACATAAATTGGATGCAATTCAATTTAAAGCACTCCGAATTATTACTGGTGCAATGAGATCATCTCCTACTAACGCTCTACAAGTTGAGTGCGGTGAACCACCATTAAATTTAAGGCGGCAATATCTGTGTGATAGATTCATATTTCGAACTCTTCAGATCTGCAATCATCCTCTTTATACTAAATTACAGCAATTATCAGATCTGGTCGATTCTTCCCCGTATTGGTCACATAAAACACCACCGTCTCCTGTTATAAGTTTCCGTAAATTCTTATCTTTCGAAGCTCCAACGCATAGAAGTTCCTACCTCCCTATTTTTTCTATCAATTTTGAGGCCCTGATTCTGACTCCAGATGTTAACTTACAATTGAATATCCCTAAAAATCCCAAGTACAGTAACAATAAATTTAATGAAATTGTGGACCGAAATTGGCAAGGTTGGCACTATATATTTTGTGACGCTTCAAAACATTCTCTTGATACAAATGTTGGTGTTGGTGTTTATCATTTACAATATAATATAACACAAAAAATCAAACTTCCTCCAGAATCAACGGTATTTACAGGGGAATGTTTCGGTTTATTAAAATCCATTGAATATGTTTTATTATTTAAACTCAATAATTCGGTAGTATTTACAGATTCTAGAAGCGCTTTAGAAGCTATATGTAAATTCCCTTTTCACAAGTCAAATCGTTATTTTCCAATTGTCTTTGAATGTAGAAAACTGCTATATGAATGCTCTTTAAAAGGCTTCCATATAGCTTTTGGATGGGTGCCTAGTCATTGTGGCATCCTGGGGAATGAAAAAAGCGGACAGACTGGCAAATGATGCCATTTCCTCAGGCGACATATTCCCATATAAAAACTTTTGCCATGACCTAGTTTCCCTGACCAAGAGCTTCCTATGGAAGACATGGCAGGAACACTGGGATCACAGTAGTCAAATAAAAGGTCAAAACTATTATAAAATACAGCCTATCATCCCAGCTAAACCATGGTTCCATAAGTGTTTCTTAGATAAACAGTCCACATCAATCATTACTCGCATGAGGTTGGGTCATGTATGCACTCCCGAACATCTGGCAAAACTTAAAATTGTACCATCGAACATGTGCGAATGCGGTACCGATGTAGGTACACTCAATCACCTTTTCTTTGCTTGCCCTATCCATGACCACACTCCTTTTTTCGAAAGTTTAGTTTCCCTCCGTATCCCACTCCCTTCATCCATTCATCTTTTATTATCGTTAAATAATATTGACGTCTATTATATTCTATGTATGTTCATTAGAAATAACAATATCAAAATATAATTCATCCATCTTTTCTTGTCATTACATTCTATTTAAATAAACATTTTCTATTTTATTTAGTATGATTCTGTTCTTTATAATTTTTGTTCTATTCCTTAAACCTACTGATTCTGATCCAAATCCTTTATTTTCCCTTTTTCCTTCCTTTTTCCATTTTAAACGTTTCCCTAGCTTTAACTCCGTCATTGGCCAATGCACAAGCCGTGCAGCGCCAGAAACAAAAAAAAAAAAAAAAAAAAAAAAGAATCTTAACCAAAATAACATTAACAAAAAATACAGACGCCGGCTCCATACATAGTCCGCGAATACGCAAGAAGCAGCTTCGAACGAGTCGAATCGAAGCATGTGTTTAGCCTTAATCCTAGAGCATTAAGTTGGTTGAATGCTGATGTTAACAGAAGTCATCATAAAATTGGAAAGGAAAGAACTCCATTATTGTTATGGTGGAATGGCACTTGTTTGTTTGTGAAAAGGGTGTGCGTAGTTATAAGCAGGCCTTTATTAAATTTAGTTGTGTGTAATCCATCTGAGGAATATTATAGGTATTTTATTTAAACATGCTTAAGAACTTAAAAAAAGAATCCTAATAGGCGCGGACCTAAAGCAAGAACAAAAAAAAACTGGCCAAGAGCGTGTCGGACACGCACATGAAAGGGTTCCGTAGCTCCGTAGTGGACTACGGAACCCTAAAAAGTTGGGAGGAGTTATGTTTAATATGCTTTCCCTCCAGGCTCCTGTTTTTTTCCAGTCTGTGTAACTAGTATTAGTAGTGGCTAGCCTTGTGGCTGGCTAACTGGATCCAGGCCCTAGTGTTTGTTCAGTTTACATCTCTCAGAGCGTCTTGTCTAGCCATGATTATGAAACCAAGAATGGTTTCATAATAAAAGAAAGGAAATGAATATTTTTTCCTAGTTTTATTTAAAATATTAAAATCAGTCTACATTCAATAAAAGGACACTTTCATGTTAATTAATACAACAAATTACACTACAGCTTACCTACACTTACATAATAATAATATAGAATCAAAAGACAGTACATAAAGTTTTCACAAAATAATGAACACTTATTTATCTTACAAAATGGGTACTCTTAGAAAAGGATAATAGCATGATAATATAATTTTCATTACATAATAGTTCACAGCACAGTTTAAATATGCAAATATCATTTTGGTATGGATTAATTATTTCACTAATGATTTATTACTTTTATTACACACACAGTAATTTTGATTATGTTGAATGGATTGTAGAAACCTAAGTTGAAAAGACTTAGGTTACCACAATTTAATGTCACATAGCTCAATCATCAGCTCGTTGTGTTACTCCTACTCATTCATAAGTACAATTTCAGTTGAGTGAGAAATATTTTTTTTTACAATTATTGATAGCCTTAAATGCAGTTGACTATAAATAGATAAACACACTCTTAAAATATAACAGTTACCACAATACTAATCTCTTTCATCGCCGTTTACTAGGCTGATATCTCTTATATCAATACCTGTGTCATCTGCTGTGTCTTGCACCACTTCCTGAAAGTAAACAAAGTATGAACTATGTATTATTTAACTATGATTTAAATGAACTATGTATGGTACAAATTAAAGACTGCCAAAAAGTGATAGGTACCTAATATAAGAGTTAAAATATTTTCTGACATGGCATGGCAAAGCATTGATCAATAAAATACCTATGAACCATAACCATTATTTGGAAAGTTGTTTTCAGTACTTACTTTGAATACTTCTATAAAACTGTTGGCTTCGTCTAACAACTGTCGAGTATGAGCATTATCTTTTGTCAAAGTTTCATGGAGCACCCAAAGCCTTTCATTTTCTTTTAAAGCTTCATCCAAAGCAACTCTGAAAGTAATGAGGACAAAATGTTATTTCAGGTACTTTAATACTAAAATATGTTTCATTGACCTCCAGTCTTTATCTTAGCATTTTCTGCTGGCTCCTTCAGACCCGAGGGCCTGATTTCCTACAGAAACTCCTTTAATTATCGTTTTCGAATGCACATCATCCTTTTAAAAGTCAAGCCCCACCCTTATGTATAGGCTATAAATTGTGTGGCAAACTGAACACAACATATAAGACTAGCTCGCAACGAGTTTGTAAGCAGCTCATTTGCTAGATCCAGACCCTTACCTCCTCTTTTCAGCCATGACCTTCCAATAGGTCTCTGTTGGAATATCGTTAGACAGTTCACTGTCTGATAACCATGCTTCTAAATTAACTTGTGTCATCTTTGAAACCAATCTTTTCTTTTTGTTCTCATTTTCCCTGAAACAAAGCAACATTAACTAAGTGAGACACTAAATGGTTTTTAATATGGGTTTTTAAGGCTACTTAAAAAGGGAATGTTTTATGCCTTTTGAACAGAAATTAAAATAGCTAGCAGAACAGCTGCCTACATAGTAAAACAATAAAATATTTTGATAATGTAGCTTTCACTGTTCTTATGCTGCACCATGTTGATCTAATGTAGTTAAGAAAACACACTCATTGAATTCACTTTAGGATTTGGATGGATCTTACTTAAATTTTGAAAACAATTAGAATTATTATTAATGTAAAAAGAATAATAATTAGGTATTGCTAGATTTTTTGTAAAACACTAACTTTATTAGCAGATAAATAAATGAAAGAATAAGTTGTTATTGAAATTTTATAGGTAGGGTCTTTGATAATAAAATACCTTAAAATAAAAATACTCTACCTTGACTGAAAATACTCCTTAAGACTTTTGTTATGTTTACCATTATTTTCACAATCTATTTGGTTCTTTTGCAACGTGCTCAAATTTCGTCTATTGTTATCCATGAGTTTAGGCTGCAAAGAAATAATACATTTTAGTATGTCTTAAAGTACGATTCTAATGTTTTTAGGTTATTATTATTGGATTGGATTTGGTACTCGTTAAAAATAAGCGTACCTTCGATGTTATGTTTAAAATAGAATCAGGAAAACACGCACTTGTTCACGATTCCACCAAGAACGACTTTTTCATCACAGACCTAAATATATGGACAACTTCTTTTCATTTATAAATTAATGTAAACAAAATAAAATAACGGCGAACCACAGACTAAAATTCTATTCTTCTTAATATTTTACTATGCAACTTCATAGCTGTGGCAATTAGGTACGATTTATTTATGGAAGCTGCCTTATAAAAAAAACTACATTGCGCTGTTGCGCAGTTTTTAATATTGGGTCAATAAAGTCATGAAATTAGTTGATGGGCGCCACTGCCGCTTATGTGATTAGGTATAGTAACCCTATTAAATGATAAAACATGGAATCTTCGTTAGTTCCCCAAAAATCCGATTTCATTACTTTCTTGACGCATTTACGTCAGCTGCCACTTTGATGCTGTATGGAATTTGGGTGTATGGACCGTTCCGAAGCCGTACAGCTATAAAAAAAAAAAATAGCTGCAGGGAAAGTTTGGCGCCATTTTTGCGCCAACCACTCCACACTCCACATTTAACAAAAAAAAGCGGTTGTTTTGAACAAAGTTTCTGGCTAACATAAATGTAGAATGTAAGTCATACGTTGTACATATTTTTGAATGCTCATAAAACTATTATACATTATATTTCCAGGGTTCGTACTTTTCATTAATATAGGTACTACGGTCTCGTATTACGTTCTTTGCTAGTAAGGTACACCACAGAACAATATTACTCATAAGGTACCACATACCTATAGCAATTAGGTAGGACCTATATTATTATAATATCATTTGTGATGATTCCGAGAATGAATTTTCTTACCAACTCGAGTATTGGATTTGCTTATCCTGGAGCAAGTCCTTTGTGTTTCTATTTCCAAACATATGGTAGTCTTCGTTCGTACTTTCAGGAATGCAGGAATGATAAGATACGCAAGAGTCTAGTTAACTAACCAATAGACAAAACCCAAAGAATTATAAGTACAACACCCTCTAAGAAGTAGAACTGGCAGTACTGGCACTATACCGGTCGTGGCAGGAAGGGGCTCCCGTTCGGCGGACACGATGCTGGTAAGAACCAAAGCAACCATGCGTGATTACCTGCACCGTGTCGAAAGAGTGGGAGCCGTGCCCTCGAGCCTCCGATCGAGGACCGGGATGAGCTTGTCTAATGTACGGCACCCGTAACTGGCGAGTGACTCCGCCGTTCCGCCGTGACTCATACACAAGTCGTTCTTAGCCCTCCTTCCGAACCCCCTCACGCTTTACCGGCAAAAAGTTGCGGCTCGAGCTAAGTCATACACTAGGTACCTATCATTCCATCCAAGTAACTGTGCCAGCTCGTAACTTCTTGGATGCTGGCGTGGGCGTCGCTCGCTGAAATGATGATGACAAGGCGCGAGTATAAAAATAACAAGATTCCAGATTGTAGGTATTGATTTTATTTTGTCATTGTTTCGCTTATATGAAAGTACGGCAGAGAGCACTTTTGGGGGCGAGGTAGCAAAATGCATGATTTTCAGGAAATGGTATCGGATATCTAGAGCTTCGTCCCAGATGTATTTTTCTCGTTGTTTTGAGATTATCATACGAATGCTTAGTTAAATGCCGTGGTTTCGATGTTGATCTTGTGGCTCTTATTGTAGAAATGGTGGATTTTCGTTTATGTTTCACTCTATTGCTTTTTGTGGTACTATCAATGTTTTTTATTTCGTTTGCTATCTCTGCGTCAATTTCATCGCGAACAGGATCTTGATTTTGTGTAGTAGTAGAAGAGGTTTTGGTTATCTGTTTAGGGATACCTGTAAAACAGCTTTAGATGTACAGTCAGCCACACTTCAGGTTACCACAACCTGTCAAATTTCCTCAATTATTATTCAACCTAATGTGTATATAACAGTAAGATGAGAGTCGATTGAAGAAATTTTACAGTTTTGTATATGTAGGTACTTTGACGTGAGTCCTGGACGTACGTACCTACATAATGTACTATAGAGGGAGATTAAGTTTATGAAAAACCCTATGTAAGGGCACCGAAGATCTTAAATTGAGTACTTAGTTGGTGGCAGCAGTTTTTCACGCATGATCGGATTTGAGTTTGGTAAAGTTGTAGAAGCTCCCGAAGTACTTACTAGACCTTGGAGGGAAGAAGTATAGGTATAGATTCCACTCGTGCAGCCTGTGGAGCCAGCATACGCAACGAGCTTACTGAGTGTGCAAATAACAATAATAAAAATGCTTTTAGGTTGTTGTTACTGCTGCTGCGCCACTCAACTATGTTTGCGCAATGCGAGGGTTGACGGTTATCACGTCATTATGCGTAAAAGAATCGCGCCGCGCCATATTACCTCTACAATATAAAATATCTTTGTCTTGAAGACCCTAGCTACTGCCCGCTTCGACTGCCCATTACAAAGACATTGGGTGCAGACGGTGATGGGCCTATTGTACTTAAACTTTATTTTCCTATAAAATGTGTTCTAAACTGTATTTATGTTATGTTATATTTTACTTATGTATTATTTTTTCTATACCTATGCACCGTAATATGGATGTAATTTCTGAAATAAAAAGGTTATTATTATTAATATGATTTTTAAAACATACTTAGTTTTAGCTCAGAATCAAAGTGTACTGAAATGCACGGGCGGGCAAACTAAGAGGGTTAGTGCTCGGCGTATGATTGGTTTGTGTGTTTGATTGATTGTGTAGGTACATTTGGGGATTAAGTGTGCAATGCAAGAACGAGTGTATGTTTGGGTGGATGTTATAAATCTCTAGTACTTTATTTAGCCAGGTGATAGGTACAAGTTATCACTACCTATAACTCTATTGAGTTTTTTTGGCTGGTGCTTGAGTTATGGATTTGAAGTCTTAGCCAAATTAAAATTACTCTTGTTTGATGGGGATCGAAACACGTCTGTGTTTTGGTAGCATTAAACGAATAGATTTTTGGTTGCTTACCCGTCGTAGCCTCAGTTTGTGTAATAGTACTACGGTCTGCATTTGCGTCTGACGTGTTTCCACCAGATGGAGTAGTCGTAAGCTTGTTTGCAGCAGATGGAGCGGTCGGAGGCTCGTCTCCAGCTGATGCAGTCGTCGTCGACTTTTCAGCAGATGGAGTAACAGGCTGTGGAGTACTGGCCTGAGTTCCAGTCGTAGTGAGTGTGGACGTGGAGTTAATGGAGTTGGTGCTGTTCGCTGTTGTTATATTTCCTAAATAATATCAGAATGAAAAGAGATGTATCATTAGAGACTAATCATTGTCAACAGCACTTTCTGGCACTTCCAGACTATAATGCAAACCAACTATGTACTTTTGGTTGGTAATAATAGATTAATACCTAGGTACACTGGGCAGCCAAAATCCGAGCCAAACGTGCGAAGCTTAAAAGTAGGTAGGTATACTTAGATACCTACAGACAAAATTACACCGCTATGGTAATAAGTAATTTAAATGTAAATCCATATCAAAAAGGAAATGGGCATATCTTTGAACTCATTAATTATTACATTTTTGACATCAGTGTGTAACTACTTACTATACCAACCTACTTACATTTAATATTAGTTATTATTACCATGGCCACAGAATACATAACCTACAAGGCAGTGAAATTCTTTATATCTGTAAGTACATACCTAAGATTCTGAATTATTGGTACAAAAATGAGATAGTTACTCAAATAAACCCAGTCTATTTCTTGGATAAAAAGTATTAGGTAGCTAAGTAGGCTACGTACCTAATAGTTACTTTTTTTATCTAACCCAATGAGGTAGGTAGGTATTAAACAAAGTGTAGGTAATTGGTAGTTTTACATTTCTATTTTCTACCAACAACTTTTTCTAACTTTATGATACGAGTATACTTCTAGGTAGGTACCTATCCCATTCGCTTATGTGATCCCAGAGCAGGCAATACGTAATATTTATTATAGAAATTAACTTCCCGGGTTGGTGAATTTAATTAATCAATAGGTAATTATGTAATTACTTACTACTACTAGGTAATTATGTACTTAAGTATATAGCCATAACTATTCCTAAAGAATAAAACGTACGTACGTACGTAATACCTTTCGCACTCGGAGGATGCTCTCCGAAGGGGTCATCATTGTCATCATAACCGTATCTTCGATTGTTACGTCCTTCGAATAGCCCGTTATTAGCTGTCAAATTGTAGGTATAACATTGTAATTTATTGATATCATAGAAATAACAATTAGGGTAGTTACGTAAGTACAAATGTAACCTAGGTACTTAAAGATAATTAGGTAGGTACCTATGTTCTGTATTTTTTTTTGATATTGTAGATATTGTAAATTCGAAATAGAGGATTTTTGCAAATGCAAAATCCGATAGACGGTGTTACGTTGACGTCAGGTCCAACCTCAGGGTCCAACAACGAGTGGATTGGTAACATTTGACATACATATCATGTCCAAATTATGTTATGTTATGAAACAACCAATGTCGTCAAAGTTGGACTGACGTCAACGTAACGCCGTCTATCGGATTTTGAATTTCCAAAAACCCTGATTGCCCATAAAAGTTAGGTTAACGGCCTCGCGAAATCATTTTGCCTCTGGAACTGTGATATCTCGTTGAGAATTTGGATGGATTATATTGGTGATGGTCTGCTCGTTTGTCCACGACACCTAATGTAAAAAATCAATATGAAAACAAAACACAAGTTAGTTAGGTAGTTACTTACCGTTTTCATTTATCTGCTGATTATCTGCAAAATCATAACAAAGCTGATATACTATAATTATTAACTATAGGTACTTATTATGAGGACAAGTACATATAGAATCATGTTGTTACTCTTATCAAACTCTACCATTAATTAAAAAACCTATTTAGGTATTGAGAAAACCTAAATACTTACTTTTAAACTAAAAAATCTACAAACCGTAAAAATAATAAAAGTCTTGTGGCATTCGGCGTCTAAATATTTCTGAAAAGAAAACAAGACAAGTCAATTCAGTCCTTGTTTATCGGAAATCGATAGTTATCGAAAAATATTGTTTTATATAGGTATAGGTATGGTTCTATGCTACCTACGGTATCTTTTATGAAGTGAGTCGAGCACGAGAAATGGAGGACGCATGTGGATAGAATTGTTCCTAAAGTAGACCTTAGGTGGTACCTAGTAGGTAGTAAGTAGTACCTTCAGATAATAGAACTGGGGTTAGCTCGTGGACGTGGATCTAGATGATGACTGTTGATGTCCTATTTATTTATTTATTTATTTATTCCAAACATCTTAAAGCTAACAGAAATCCAAAGCGCTTTTAAGATTAAACAAGATACAATACAAATTATTATAATAAAATTATTAAATAACATGGCGGGTAGGTAAGCAGGCACAGTGCGAGTCAAGGCTAAATTTACATACATATGGATCATAAATACAATTTCAAGCAACAAAATAATTCAATGTCACAAATTTAATAAGAAAATAAAATAGAAAAATTAAACATTAAAATAACAAAAAGAAAAATTAAATATATCTAAACAAAATAAGAATTAAATATGTCATGCAATGTCAATCAATTAATCATGTCAATAAATTTCATTTATAATCGTCTTAATTACATAAATAAGTTGTCCTAAGCTGTCGGCAAATAAATCTATTTCATAGTGCTGAGCAAGAATGTCTCCGATAGTTCGCAGAACACGATTTGTGGGTGCGTGACGCGCGCGCTCGGTGCGCACGGTAGGCAGAGACAGTAGGCGAGGTCTACGGCGAGGCGCCACCAACCCCGTTGCGTCCCAGGAGATTATGGGAACGGAAATGCATAGCTTCTGCAATATATGTGGACTATCAATTTTCCCGTGGACTACGGACAGATAATGCACTATTGAAAGCATGGTTCTTCGCAGTTTCAGAGTCTCCATTTCAACCATTCCGGAAACGAATAGGGAAGGATATAGATAGGGATAATAACCAAATTTTTTCATATAAAGCCATCTCTCAAATTTCCGTTGTATTCTTTCAACCATGAGTACATATTTTTCCTCATAAGGATTCCATATAATTGCCCCATACTCTAACTTGCTGCGAACATAAGCTGAATACAATATTTTTGCTACTGTAGTGTTATCAAACTGTGATGCTGTTCTGATGATAAAACCTAGCATCCTATGTGCAGTCTTGCATGTGTTGGTTATGTGCGAGTGAAAATCTAATTTATTATCTAATATTAAACCTAAATCTTTAATGTCACATACTCTTTCCATGGGAGCGTCAGATATATTATAATTAAATAATAAAGGCTTGGATTTGCGAGAAAATGTCATAACCTTGCATTTAAGGATGTTAAAAGGGAGGTGATTATCTTGACTCCATCGGTACACACTATCGATATCACTCTGAAGATTTAAAGCATCAGCTTCAGTTTTGATTCCAAGGCATAGCTTTAGATCATCAGCAAATAAAAGACATACAGCAGTCGATACTATGTCTGGCAGATCATTTATGAAAATCGTAAATAGGGTTGGTCCCAACGTACTACCCTGACTTACCCCTGATCGTGTGTAATATTGACTGGACACAAAACCGTTTACACGAACATATTGTGAACGATCATCTAAGTAGCTAGCGAAAAATTTAAGTAGCTTAGGCGTGAAACCAATCAGTGCCAGTTTCTCCAACAATTTGTCATTGTCGACCAAATCAAAAGCCTTTTGGAAATCGAAGTAGGCCGCATCCACTTGCTCTCCAATATCCATTCGACCTTGAACGTAATCTACGTGCGCTACTAAGTTAGTAGTGGTAGAACGGCCTCTCCGGAATCCGTGTTGGCTATCGTGTAACAAATGTTTGATCTGGTTTTGGATTCGCTCGTTAAGTATGGCTTCAAATAATTTTGCAAAGACCGATAGTACTGCAATTGGCCTAAAAGACGAAACATCTGAACCACCATTGCCTTTCGGGACGGGCGTGACCCTAGAGAGCCTCCATCTTTCAGGATATATAGACAGAGTCAAGGAAAGATTGAAAAGAAACAGGAGAGGTACTGCTAGGGCTGAAGCGCAATCCTTGGCCAGAAATGTAGGAATACCATCGGGGCCACCCGATGAACGTGGTTTAAGACGCTTAACTGCGTTCTTGAGATCTGTCTCCTCGATTCCCAAAACGGAGATTGAGGTAGCGTCACGACAATGATTCGCAGCCTGTGCTGCCAAAACAGGATCCAAGACAGGAATTTTATCATGGAACACCGAGGCAAAATAAGTGGCAAAGGCGTCAGCTGCAGCTTGACCCTTGACTTCAGTTTCCCCGTACATAAACGTTTCTACTTGTTTCCTATCCCTTTTTCTATCCTTCACGTACTCCCAAAACGTAGCCGGATCATCTGTCAAATTTCTTTGTACTAATTTAATATATAGCCGATATTCGTTGTCAATTAGAATTTTTTACCTTTTCTCTATAATATATGAACATTTGTTTATTAAATTCCTTGCCTTCCTGCTTAAACCTCTTGTGGTGGAAGTGCTTGTTCTTTATATTTTGTATTATTTCCAGATTATACCAATTAGGATAGACGTACCTACGGCCATTCCCCGGGGAATGCTTTTTGACGGGTACGAAAAGTCTAAGACATTCGTTGAGCTTATCGTAAAATAATTGAACAGCACAGTCAATGTCAGTCACTGCTAATACTTCAGACCAGTCCAGTATTACAATTCTACTAGGTATAACATATTTACTGTATGGTCGTATTTGATTGGGGGCTTGGCGCATGAGCTGTGGGATCAAGGGTGATTGCGCAGGCGCCGAAGGAATCCAAGTGGACTGCTGAGTGATTGGGAGTGTCGTCGTCTCAATCGCCCCCCATGTAGGCCCTGAAAAAAAGCAAACAAAGTCAGCCTGTAGGTATCAGCTCTGTGTCGTACCTATTTTATAGGCCGCGTATCCGCGTAAGACCAGGCTCATAAGCTCAGAGTGATATCGCAAATACTTTCAAACTCGTATATGAGCCTCGAGCCTTAACTTTTAGTTAAACGGACACCTAAGTATTAGGTCTGTGTGGTCTTCTAAAGTAAGAAAATGTTAAAATAAGTTCGGTTTCCATCATTCATTGCATGTAGGTTACTGTCAGCTGACAGTAAATTAGCTAATTGTATTGCTAAAATAGGCTTTGATCGGCTGATATAGACTAGCCTGCATACCGCAGGCTACACACCGCCAATCTAAAGTACCTACTCTATTTTGCGCATACCTATTATGTTTAGGTACCTATTTAGATAATCTACCTACAATGTGGGCAAAGGTACAGTCAGTACAGTCTGCGAAAGTAGGAACACTGGACAGCTAAGTAACTGTACTTAGCTGGCAAAATCGCTTGCACTGCGTTATGCGTAAGCGCAGAAATTATACCTCCACTAAGCAAGCGATTATCGACGAAGCGCAGTTAGATCGGAAATATCGTCGACTTTACCTACTTACATGAGTTGTTATTTTTTTGTTGGCTAATGTTGGTTATGTTGAGTGATGCTGTAGTAGGCGCACAAGTTTGGTTATCTGGCATCGCTTTATCTTCCTTATAAATCCCGACGCCATTTTGCTGTAAAGCTTTGATGTATTCTTTGGAATGAACAAAAGTAAAACTTTTTTAAGTAAGAGGTGTAGGGTAGGTACCTAAGTAAGTAGTCCGTCGTACCTATTACAGCTTTTGCTTGACAGTGTTTTATAAGCTAAAAATACTGAAATCACGTGTCACATGATCACATCAGTCCAGCTCAAGAGTTTCATGAGCCGGGAGATTTCAAGTACCTAGGTATCTTTGCTAATTATTACCTTACTCTATAGTTGCAAAGAAATTATTTTAAAATTTATTTTATAACTACGACAGTAGCGTCGCTTGGTTTTGGGACTTAATTTTAGTTTGTAACTTTGCCAAGGCGCTGAGAGCTGATTAGGTAGGTACTTATATTGCGTACCTAAGTGTTTCGTCTTTTCAGATTATAAACAAGCCTTAAAGCAAGTGAAATTATTTCTTTAGATAGGTAGGTAGGATAGGACTCTTAACGATACGAAATGTACACTATTCATAATGAGATATTACACACCCGTTTTGAGTATCCCGACTAAAATCAATGCTTCTTTTAACTTATCATCATCAGAGTCGCTGGACACTGCACAAGAGTTCCGTTTAGCATGTAAGATGAAATAAAGTAAAAATATAATCGGTTTCCTACGTAAAATCATAACTGGAACTCCATTGTAGGTACTGCAGTTAAAAAACCGTTTTATTGAGTTCAGAATCTTTATAGCCTCCTAACTTATTGATTCCGAGCAACTGCACGTTTTTAGAGTTTTCCTAACCGCGTAAAGCTATAGAATATGTAGGTACTACGTTACTCGTATCAATGAAATTTTGCATGATTCCATGGTCCCAACAAAACAGGTAGGTATCCAATACGCAGTTGTTAGAACAATAATTAAAGGGGTCTAACACTTGTAGAAACGAATTGGTGCACCGGTAGTTTCTGTTAAACTAATTCCGATGTTAATTAAAGTTTTTTTGCAAATTCCACCAAATTAACTTATAATAATTCGATTCTGCCCTACAACCTTAGCCTCCAACGTTCTCTATCTCTTTCTTACCTATTTATTGGGACAGAACCTATCTACCTAGTGGAGGAGAGTGAAAGGTACCTACGTCCACACTACACATCAAAGTATACAAAACTGTCAAATTTCTTTAATCGACTCTTCTTACTATCATACACCTCAGATTTGACAGGTTTTGGGAATCTGATGTGTGGCTGTCTGTACCAACTTGATTCGAAGTTTCGTAGTAGGTATTTTACTAACAATGATAGTTATTGGGTACTGGATAGAAATGATGAATGCAAACAAGTAGACAGCTGATTTAATTCCTTTATTATATCATTATTTCCAAATGTTGCCTATTAGTCGTCTACCCAGAAGTTACTAACATCGTTAAATGGTGACTGAAGTTCTGCTATTTCTGCCGACTTGCTGTTTGCCTTCTGTGAACATAATGTTTAGTCAATGTCAAGAGGAGGTAAGTAGTTACCTGCCTAAAACAATGATGAGATTTAGGTGTGAAATTATTATTAACGAAATTTTAACAGGGCCAGCCGACGACGGACAACTCTAAACCGACCTTTATTTTATTTATTTATTTATATTAGGAAGACCAAGATTTTACAATTCATATTAAGTTAACAACAGTATTTGACAAAAAAATCACTTATAAGTATAGGTCCACAGTTCCACACTTTATATCCCATAAGCAAAAGTAGGCCTTCCTTAGATCTAGGTACGCATACAATATAGGGACAGACAACGGAAGCGACTGTTTTATACTAATTACCTACTTAAATGGTGATTTATTATACTCACTCTGGTCTTTGATCGCGGTAGAAGACCATTCTTTCTGAAAGCCACTAGTGTTACTGGCTTAGGGCGCCTCTCGAATGGTCCAAAATAGCCCTGTCGATAAAAAAGAAACCAAAGATAAGATAGACAAAAAGGGTTAAAGTAAGTTGTACTAAGTAGGCAAGTGTTGGACTCGGCCACATAGGGTTTTGTAGGATTTTTATAAATATTTTTGGATACCAATAGGTCAGTTTTTCTAATACTTTTGATGATTTTCTGTGTTAATTAAATAAGAAACTCACTAGTTTCTTCTAGCTTCACTTCGCTTCGGGATACATATTAGTTTCAAACGCTATATTAGATGGCGCTAGCCATCGATTACATCGCGGAAGTGTTTCGCTTTTTTGGTTTACCTATAGACTTTGTCGGAATTTCTAAAGTTAATGTGGCGGCCATTTCCAGGAGCGTTCTACTACTACGACTAGGTCTTAAAAATTAAAGTTTTTCATTAGATATTGCTCTACGAACCTTGCTGAAAAACGGGTCGAAGCCCAGCGTCAACGTTTTGGCTAATCTTGTGAGCGAATGTGCCGGCTTCCACACCACTCGTCTCGCAAGTTCCTCAGGGGCCAGGGGAGATTCCTGTAACTATCATTTAAGTATTATTTAAAGGGTACTATTTAAACGAGCTTCTTTTTAATAGGATTTTTCGCCTCAGGAAATATATGTTAGCTTCTAAATTACTAAGTCAGCCACAACCAATGCGCGTCTAAATAATAGTATTCAGCCACTAATATCTTTATGTAAGCCACTGTAAATATAACTCAGCATGGCAGTTATTTTTTAGCATCTAAATTTGTGGTATGCATTCAAACAGCAACCTTCTAAATTATTAATATATGACACCAAAATAGTAATTATATTAGCTTCTAATTTCATAATTTAGTATGAATAAAATGTAACTCATCCTAAATTTATTCGATCGTTAAATTTACCTAAAATTGTCATCGAATATTATATTAAAGCCACTATTATATTACACATGAACTATTTAAGGCAACAACGCGACGATACTAACCGCCAATTGATTTATATTAATTGTGAGGAATATGAGAAACATTTAAAAAACAATCCAGCTATGAAAACAAATAGGAAAGTATTAATAAATGTTTTTACTTATGTAATAATTTCTTCACAATGATTTTTATTGCAAAATTATTAATATATGTAATTAATTATTGTTTGGCGCGTGTAAAAAATATTATTACGTATCTCAAAAAAATGTTAATGCATTCCTTTATGTTTTCATAGCTGGATTTTTTTAAATATATCTCATAATCCTTACAATTAAAATAAATCAATTTTATTGGTATCGTTTTTAGTGAGTAATAAATTTAAATTAGCACGTATATGTATGTAATTCAGAAATTATAAGAAAAAGAAAATATGTATTACTGGCTTATTAATGCCGCTCGCGCTTAAGTTGGCCTTCCACGCTTTCTTTTCAGTCCAAGCACTGTGCTTTTACCTACAATGGCGCCATTACATTTCAGTCTGATTGCTAGGCCGATCAGATGCTTGCCGGTTGCTGTCATGTCACGCACTGGCGCCAAATCGTAGATACAGTGGCTATTTTCTCGATAAAAGAATGTGAAGTATTATTTTAGATGTTAAGATATAGTATTTTGATGTTGAGTATTGAGCTTGAATGAGTATTTTTTGAGGACGTTGTATTGAAGCTGTAAAACTTAATATGGTGATGAGTTACAAATTCCGTGGCTGAGTTAGTAAATTAGTTTGCAATATATAATCAGAAGACAGTTAAATTAATTGTGGATATCTATTTGAACGCTTTCTTTTACATTTTTAGTGGCCGTTGTAAAGAAGATGAATCAGTTAATTAAAGGCTAAGTAATTTTCCCGATGCTTATAGTCTAAGATCCGTAGAACATCGACCTTCACCGGCCTGATAATCGAATGAAATATCCTTTATGACAAATTTTATACTAGAAAATATATAAAAATAGGTTTCTAAAAAAATCCTGGACAGACTATTTTTAATTAATTTTTTAAAAATAATATTTAACTAAATTTAATATTTAATAAAATTGTCATTTTACTTTATGTAACGTATAGAATCCGCCAATTTTTTATTATCTTCAAGGAATAAATCGACATATTTATACATGCAATTTGTAGTAAATATAGATAACCCAATCAGCCATTCTATACTTTTAATTACAAATGAAATTTTTTTTATCTTAATTTGCAAAATTGTAAATTTTATTTTTAAAACATTAATTCACTACTCGACCAGGTTTTAAAAACTATTTTTAATATTTTACTAGTATAAAAATTGTCAAAAGGTCAACGTTTTCAGCCGTGAGCGATGTCCGGCTCTCACATATATTCAAAGTTTGGCGGGGCCAAATAAGATTTTGTGGCCATGTTTATTTCTCTTATTTAAATACTCTAAACCACTACTTATACACTTCTAAATTAGTTATCCTTTTGAAGTTACTGTTCTATTATTTTACTAGCTTTTGCACGCGGCTTCGCTCGCGTTCCCCACTTCCCTAAAATGGGGGTTAGAAAGGGGCAAAAAGTACCCCTGGGCTAATACAAAAAGTACTCTCCATCCCTTCAACTATCTCCACTTATAAAAAACACGTCAATTCGTCGTTCCGTTTTGCCGTGAAAGAAAGACAAAAAAATAGACAGGTACACCCTTTCTCATTTACCTACCTATAATATTTAAGTGTGGATTTATTCGTAATGATCTAGGCAAGTGACATACAAATTGTTAGGTACCTATTTAACTAACCTGCGAGTTTGTTGCTGGACGAACGACCCATAACGAATTTAGTCGGGGATTAGATCCTTCTACCTGTAAATTTAATACGTCATTTCCCGACTTGTTCAGTTTTTGACCATCTTTAACACTTGTTGGTTCTTTCGTCGCTGTAAAAAAGAAGTCATTATTAAAATAGCTTATTAAAATACCAAAAATGCTTTCTTTAAACCTTTATACAGGCTTACTTTCGCTTGCCATTAAATCCGCAAACATACTAGATACTGTTAATATAACGAATATATTCATTTTTAATTTATAAACTAAGTGTCTCCGGCTAAACTTAGGCCTGGCTTAGGCTGTTTAAGGCACTGTCCGACAGGCAATGCCTCATTATACACTCTCGCGGCCTTATGTAGCATGAAGCAAATGGTTCCATGAAAAACGAAATGTTTACCTTTGCAAGGCGACACAGTGAGTTCTTCCAAAGAAAAGTGTTGGTGTTCATTCAGTATTATTCTCAGAACTAAACAGACTTCGATGATCATGGTTAAGTACTTAATATTACCAACAGGTGACTTCGAGGCGTGCGTCCGGCCGACTGCAGAACTACTAAGCCTAGTGCAACGTCAATGAAGTAAACAAAGAACTTGGATAGGTAAGCTGCCTAATTATTTATTTTTTGTTTTCATAACAATCTGTGAATAAAATCACCAATGATGTAATCCAATTCACTAGTAGAGTAGTGAGTTCATAGAATGATGTAAGTGCTATTCATTATTATAACAGAAACTATGATTGTAGTAGGAGCCTACACTCGAAGGAGAGCTGAAAAACCTATATACTTACATCCAAGAGCAAGAAAGGGCCTGTGGGGTAAGAGCGATGTTACCAAGGCGAGGTATGATTGAATAGTATCATTTTCTAGATTCTTTATAGTCTGGAGTGTACGTACTAGGTACTCTAACTCTAAATATCCATGAGTCAGCGCCGCTGCCGCTTCGGCATGAACGGGCCGCTCGACCGGGGTGATACCACAGCCTCATAGGAAATTGCGCTGTCTGTCGCCAAGTGAGTACCTTAGGCGTGTCGCACACACACTCAAGAGTCGAGGCGGAAGCGTTCAAGAGGCGCACCGCCTCTGGCTTTTCTATACAATCAAATATGTCAACGCATACTACCAGAGTCGCGGCGCAGTCGAGTCGGCGACGCGGCGCGGGCGCACGGCACGAAGCCGCCCCGACCCCGCCGCCATTTTGTCATCGTCTTCTGACGACGACATATTGAATGGGTGTAAACGATGCTCTGCACCTCCGCCTCGACTCTTATATCACACCACCGCCCTTGATTCCGCCTCGACTCTGGCAGTGTGCTACCCGCCTAAGTGTACCCGAAATAGGCTCTTGTGAATAGTAGTCCACTTCTACTACTGGTGTTGTTGGTGACTCCATGGGCATCGGCAATCGCTTACTACCTGCTCGTCTGTCACCTATCACTTAAAAACTTACATTTTGTTTCGATCGCGATTCACGACGCCATATGCGCGACGTGGGTTCTAAAGGTAAAACCAGACACTAACCCCTAAGTCCTGTGGTATTCTAATCGACATCACGTAGATCATCTGCCGGGGGCGAGTCCAGGCAGGGCGCGCGCACGCACGGCCGGCGTTGCACCTCCCGCTCGCCGCGCGCGCACCGGCCCGCCACGCATGCGCGCTGCCGCGAGATGGCCCCGGCGCCGCATGTCACCGAGCATTCGCCCCATTTACTCCAGCGGCTCCACACCTTACGGGTTCTTAACGTTTCCTCGTCCTTACATTGTCGTTCTTTTCACAAAAGTAAGTTATTTGTTGGTATTAGTAGCTAATAGGCATTCTCCTGTTTCGGAGGCTTAGACTCGTTTCGAGTGGAGTAATTATAAGTATTAGCTAGCTAGATTTAATCACTATTTTCTTTCCAAATTGTCACTTTATATATACTTATACATTGTGTAACTTAATAAAATATCTGACTTTCGTAACCCTTCCCAGACCCACTGATTCATGATTACAAACACGCATCAGAAACTATTCGAAAAGTGCAGGTTTCTTCTCCGTGTTTTCTCTTACCGCCGAGCTAATGGTAGAAATATGCATAAATTTGAAATATCCATACTTAGGTAAGTACATGTTCGAATTCGAACCACGATCCTTCGTATGGAAGGCACGTTCTTATCTGTTCTTATGTACACTAACTGAGCTACTATAGCTCACCAACCTCAACTCTCAAAGCAAAATCTCGATCCAGTATGATTTGGACCACCGATACACAACCACATGATAGGTACGAAGAAAAGTAAATTTGTAAGTAAATAAAATACCTGTTGTCGTTTCTTCTTCGATATCAACAAATATGGTTTGGTCTGTAGTATTGTTTGTTCTATAAAGATAAGCTGCGGGTATTGCTGTCTTTAACTTTTCTTCAGTAATGAGATCTATGAGCTCAACTGGATTCAATAAAAGTTTACCATCTTTCCTTTCATGTTTCTTACAACAACCAAATGTTGCACCATAATAAGATAATATTATGCATAATTTATAAATAATCATTGTAAACTAATATTTTACTTAAAATTATTTAAGTTAAGAACTTGTATGTAAATTCACTGAAAAATCATGCAAATCAAAGAGAATATAAGATGCAAATATTAATAAATCCAAATCAAAGATCCAAATCCTTATCTTTGGTATGATCTTTGGTATTTATCCTTGTGATCCTCTTTGGTTCAATGCTTGCTCAAAAAAGGTTCAAAAGTACTTCAATAGCCATTTGTATAGAGCGTTTTTGGGCTTACCCAAAATATTATGTGCTCTTAAAGTTGTGATATCTCAGGTAATTCAAATGAGAATCAAGTGATTCTTTCAACGATGTTTCTTAAATTAAGGCGTCTTTTGATTAAACACATAATTTATTTTTGTCAAATACCCAATTGTTCAGATAATTAATTAAATTAGGTTTTGTATTATTTTAGGCCTAATTGTTTGAGAAAACAGATTTCACATACAGAGAAGTCACATATTTTCGCCATTGTTTTCTTCCACATACAGATGTATTGTTAATGATTCATTTGAAGTTCGTAGGGTATTGCTTAGATGTTAAAAATGATATTTGCCACTACTTAAATGTAATATAATTTATTCTCATTACGGATATAGCCTGTTTATCTATAATTAATAATAGATTTATAAACAAGACGTTTTTAAAACAGTTTTTTGCCTAATTAGGAGTGGGTTATTATTAAGTATTATATAACTGATCTAACGGAACACAATATTATTCTGTAATGTACAATGCTACTTATGAAAATAACATTCAGCTCTAGCGGTAAATAAATGTCGATACAATATGTTGTCTTCTAATTTACATCAAATGTTATACTACTGCTTATTATAATACTTGTATTGTTAACAGGATCATAATAGAAGGTGATAATCATGGCTTACTTTCTATCGAATCATTCCATAATAAGCCACACAATTATTATGTATAATAGTATGCTCTTTTATGGAATTATCCTCACTAATGAGGCAAGGCATCCCGGTGTAACAATATGGTGTAATGTTTTGCAACTAACTTGGAACAAAATTTAAGTTTAATAAATTACACGCCGCACTGTGGGATGAATTTTGGCTTTCATATGCATGATGCTGATTTTTATGATTGGTAAACAAATTTAATAATAATTAAATTTTAATTAATGACTTTATTACATATCAACAAAGACAATAAAATTTGATAGAACTACTTATGTTGTAAATGTATGTCCCAAAAAGAATTAGGGATTGTGCGAGATTTTTTTTTCGAATCTTCTCTTTACAACTTTTACAAAATTGGTGCGCAATAAACATGATATGGCACTATGATTTTCACATACCTACCTATATTTTTAAAATATTTATAAATATTCAATCATAAAAGTTTCGACATTTTGCAACGGACGTCGTATGAAAGCCCAAAATTCGGCGTAGGTACGTACATACATACCTACACAGTGGCAGTGGGCCGGGAGATATTTTTTGTTTTTTCGCTTACTGGTTTAAATGTTTATAGATTATATTATTGTACCTAATATTGGTAAGTAGGTACACAGTTGTCTTTAAAATTGTGTGTACGCTTTAAGATCTCAATGTACGCGTAAAATAAAGTGTTTCAAAGGGATCTTCGATCGTCTGGTCCCGCTCATTGTTTTTCTCTTATTATTTAACATTAACTTAGTGAGAAAAAAATATTTCATTGTAATAATATGATAGCGATTCATAAAATAAAATCCACATAACTGGAAATATAAGTAAATCCTAGTAGGTTTTAACAGGGTTCGAAAAAATCCGATTTTACAATAAAGATATATTTTTTAAATAATGTATAGGTACAGGGTATGAAAAAGAACCAAATTACGCACCTCATCCTGAAGATGATTACCCACATATATTTTTATAAAAACTTAAAAAATCAAGTACAGGTGTCATAAAATCTTCATTTAATTGTGAAATAAATAATAAGTAATGATAATAAGCTAGAAGTATTGGTAGGCCACAAACATGGGATTTTCCCAACTTTAAATGAGGTGGTCACTTTGGGAAACATGCTAAATTAATCTGAAAAGTATTCCTTACGTGTGGTCAGGGTAGAAAACAGTTGATATATTATTAAGATAAAAATTATTAATTGCGAATATCAGCGAACCCTGTTTTAAAACATCATTTTGTCTCTCTAAAAATAACATGTCGCGTCGACGGTCTAGTCAGAAACTTCGAATTCGCAAAATTCCTTTCCATAAAATGTCATCGCCTTTTCGTAGGAAGATGTACGCATCTTCACGCCAAATTTATTACAATGCCCGGACATAGTGATAAAAGCCCAACGTGAGAACGCAATGTGATAATAATTATTCCACATAATAATATCACATTGACCGGGCATATAAATATTGAAAAACGTGATAGCTTTTGGGCAGTGATAAAACATATTATAAAATCACTTTTTTTTAAAATGCGGGTCTAACTTAGCTTTATTATCAAATTGCCCAACATAGCCAGACATTAATCATATTGCCCGCATCACTTGGTCCGTAACGTATGCAATACATATTTAGCACATTAAGTAAATAACCTTTTTAGCGATTTCTAAACTTCTCACCATACCGTCATTATGCACACGTGAGCATAGGTACTTTTCGGCTTGTTATTATAATATCACCGTAAACATTTAGAAACCGTCAATTTATAAACCGACTAAGTTAGTAGGTAAACTAACATTTTAGGACATTAAACAGCGACATGTACTTAACATTCTTATCTAATACTACAACAAAATGAATTACCTTTATACTAAAACAGTATAGTGTACATATTGGGTGTATAATAACTTTCTCATAATAATTATACATTTTATGGGAGCTTAAACCCCATCACTAGCCACTTTTATTTTTAGCAATAATTACTATGTATAATTCCAGGTATCTAGGGGTTAATACCCCGTAAAGACCGAATATGGCCAGTCTGCGTTGAAGTTAAGATAGGATTGCTAATCTGGTATCACAGAAATACAAACGAAGGTAATTCAATCATAACACCAACATGATCACAAAACGACATCCTAAGATTAAGTACAGACACTAAAAATGGTGGCGAGCCGAGACGTACATAGTGCACCAAAACATCAGACATTCTCACAAACACATATAATTTTATATAGATAGTCAGCGACCTAGATACGAGATGATGAAATGTAATATTCCATATTCAACATTATGCATATAAAAAAAAGAAAACCAGTAAAGAATTTTTATTTCTCTCGATTTAAAGTCACCCAATCTATGAAAATTTTATTTATTAAGATTTCTAAGAATTTAGAAACTAGCACTAATTTTAAATTTGAAATTTCTACTATATCTATATTTGTATAAGATGGTTAATAAAATAATACTGTCTTTAGGGTTCCGAACGTCAAAATGAAAAAATTTAACCATTATAATATAGTTGAAAGGCTTGAAACATTGTAAATTATAATAATATTTCTTTTTTTTACGACTCAACATTTTTTATTGTTTATACTGAAAATATTTAAAAAAAAACGGATAAACATTAGGTAGACTGCGCGATTCGATTTATGTTATGGTTTGATCTATTTATAGAGGTGCTATGTAGTAGTTAGTAACGTGTATAACATTATGATATATTATGAAACCCTAAATGGGCGAGTAGCCGACTTTTAACAGGGTGTTATGTATTGGTATTATGTTACGGTTTAAGGTGAACGAAATTAATTGTAACCTACATACCAGAGTGCTGCAAAACAATAATTTTCATATACTTATTATCATAATTTGTATGTACATTAGGCCAAATCTCAATTATATTCAAAAATTAAAAAATACATTTGTTACGGTCGGTCAAATCAACATGATGTAAAATATGAATTTTTAATAACTTTAAATCCATGTAATGTAAGTATGTACTACATAACAATTTGTAAGTTTAGAATAAGTCGATAATTTGCAGTATGCAGACAACTCGGGAGCTTGTACGTAGGTAGTTCATTATTACTATAAATGTTGATTGGTACTTACTACTAAATTACCAAAATGCATATAAGGGAAAAATAGAGATGTTTAAAAATGATGCACCTAATTAATGTACCTTACATTATCCTTAAAAATTATAATATGTTGATAAGATTTTCAATACCTATCTATAGCTCAAGTTTTTCGAGACAATTTAACTAGGAAAAAAATAGATGATCCATAGAATATAAAATGTTGCAACATCATGTTGAAATTATATAAGGTCACACCCAAAATCACAAAGCGCGAAAAATAAATAATTTACATCACTTTATGATAACGGCGTGATGTGAAACATTTTTAGCTTTGAAAGCACAAGGCGAAACATTATACACTTCTATCGGTAAATGGCCGAAACGTACCACGCTAACACATGCATTTAAAACGATATGGCGTGACCAGATCTTTGTATTCGCGAACTTACGTATATCTGAGTGCCACGTACCTATATCTGATACTTATTTCTTTTACAATTAAGTATAAGTTACACGAGATAAATAATTGAACATAAGAATAACAATTGAAAATCGAAAAAACTAGTAGGTATAATTAAAACAAGTTCTTAGTAGTACATGCGAAAACTAAATGAGCTGAGTAAAACCTTATCACGAAGACGACGTTTAGAAGTTTTTCTTGCGTTCATTTGTTTGTCATGTTCATCCTTTTTAGGGTTCCGTAGTCAACTAGGAACCCTTATAGTTTCGTCATGTCTGTCCGTCCGTCTGTTCTCTCCGTCCGTCTGGCTCGTTCTCCGCCGTTTCTGCACCGATTGCCACGAAAATTGGTAGAGAGATGCATACTGATAATTCAAGAATAGGTTTTTAAAATTATCGAAAAATAATTATTAAGCACACTAGATCTTACTAATCCACTTTGCATTGAATTCTGAACCAGGGATTAAAATGAACATAAGTACAAAAACATTATTAATGATTTTAGTTGATACGGGGTGCGCAAGCCTGACTTGAGTACTTGGAGTGCTTCTTGTATTTCTTTATTGTTATTAATTAATAATGTTCCGATTGTTGGTTCTTTTTTATTATAATCGTAATCAAGTGATTTGTAAATCGATCACTAACTAATATCAATATGATTACATTTTTGTTCAATTTCTGTAATCATGATTGAAGATTACAATTACTTTTTGCCCTAGTTTGCGCTCAACTGAGCTCGTTTGTTATAAGAAATGATTGTGTACCCATACCATAATACAGTGAGCCTGAGTGTACCTATATGTTAACAAGGGTACGTTTCAGCTTAACCCCTACCCTATTACTACATTAAAACATATACTATATACAAAGGACAACATCTATCCTGTTGTGTACATTCAGACTTTTTAACTGTCTTTTGTAGGGACTATTTATCTACAAAGTTTAATGTACACATAATAATAATAAAGGTAAGATGACAACACCGTGAAACGTCCAGAAGTTCGCACATGATTACCTAACATACGTACACTTCTAATCAGTAGTAAGTTTATTTTACTGTGATAGATAATTTAGTTGAAAAGTTATATCGATTTGTCAACAAAAAGGTCTAAGTAGCAAAAAGTCTTTGAAATTGTATAAAAATAAAATCGCTTCTAAATTAAGGAAACAAAACGGAATCCTTATCTATTTGTAATGTCTGTCTGTCCGTATGTCCTAGCCATTTTTCGTAACTTGGCAAGTGGATGTATTTTGTGAAGTGAATTAAGGTTTTATCACAGAAATTAAAAAGAAATCTAAACAAGTTTCCCATACATTAAACTAAAACTCTTTTTTTCATCCAAGCCATACGGAGCGGGGTATTAATGGACAGGTCTTCAAAATTGAGATTTCTCATATTTTCTAAACATAATAGTTTTCCTGAGAGACACTTCCAAAGTGGTAAAATGTGTGTACCCACCCTCTATTTCTAAAATAAGAGACTGACCATGAAAACTACCACCTAAAACTGGTTTGAACAAAATGTAGTAAGTAATTTTCTTTCAATGCAATCCACTCAAACATGAAAATACATGTTACTTGCTCTCAAGTCTGCTGATAAAATCGAGCGTAGTACCCTGATTTCAATATGTGCACTTTATGAAGACTCACACTGTATGGCAAAATAAAAAGTTGACTGGATTTGATAGAAAGCAGAAAATTCTCGGGTAGTATTTATTTGCACTGATGTAAAATCCTATGACTTCCGATTTAAAAACTCACTACAAGTACTTAATACCGATGCGATGGCGAGGGAAGCAAATTACAACGAAATCGTAACACGGACATGCGACGGCTGTTATAAACGAATTACAATTTCGATAAAAGTGGTTCTTATTTATTATAATGTAATACTAAAAACATGTACATACTTGTTTTATTTTATTATTTCTAATAAGAGAAAATGTATTTAGCACGCATAGAACATATCCGTAATTTCTAAATTCCGCGGGCGTATCCATATTATTGTAATGTTTGAGGTCGTTGATCTGAAATTGCACTACCTAATCCGATCACTGATTATAAAATGCTCTCGTGAGTCAAAGATCGATGAGTGTGGACTGGAGGGGCAATGAATGGATGGCAATTGCTCCTCAAATTATCCCTTAGGAACAACTACTTCTTCATGATTTTGTACTAGATACGTTATTGATAAAACTAACAATAATTTCCTTAGAGGTGGTTGGCATATTTTTCTAGGTCGTTTCAGAATACGAGTTTACACGCACGGTTCATAAAACCAGACACACGTATCTTTCGGCGTGTTCACTTGAACCGAGAAATAGGTACTATTTGCCTTAACGTTACCATATCAACGTTTTCTGTTTGTTTTTGGTTTGTTTACGCTTAAAATACGAGCTTAAGGCAGTGTATCGTGCACAGTAGCGACGCCAATGTAATGATTATTAATTGTGGTTATGTAATTTAATCTCTGGAATTTTCCAATCAAAATTACAGTTAAAAGTGGCCACTTGACAATAAACTAGATTAAAATTTGGAATAAAGAAATACTCTAGTAACTTAACTCTCAAAACATTGTAAATGACTACTAATTTATTGGCCAAAATCGTTCATTAACATGCCAAAAATTAAATCACAAAACCTTACGTATGAAGCATAGTAAACTAATTTGAATAATATTAAAAATAACTAGTACTTATCACCGGCGACGGGGTACAATCGCATATTGTCTTTATTTTAGTCTATGAACTTAATTTATACAGGGTTTTTTAAATTTGTACCTCGATCTGCTAAACTTACGCGCGTTGGGTATTTGTATTCAGAAATTATTTGATCTTAAACTGATTAACATAATTGTACAAAATAAGCCTAAAGTGTATATAACATCGCTATATAAATATCACATAATTTTCATACACCATGCTTTTGTAACCGTCTCAGAAAGTTTTTGAGGGATTATTTCCCCAGGGACGTTAGTCTAATCAATGCTATTAATACATGTGAGATCTTCTATAGACAACGACAAGACTTATAGGTAAATCGAAAACACGAAACGCTAGCGCGTTCCAATTGACGCTCAACGCCATCTATTGGTTCAAATTAAAACTACTGTCTCAAATAAAAAATCACCTTCCCAATCATAAGTGATCAATCAGCTGATGGATGCAGTTTGTATGGGAAGCCATTTTTTAGATTAGACCCTGTTTCTAGTGGAACAATAATTGCTTTAATCAATGCAATGCCCTTAAAAAGTTTCTAAAACGGTTAAAAAGCATGGTACATAAAAATCTAATTTTAACTCATACTAA
Organism: Cnaphalocrocis medinalis; assembly: GCA_014851415.1. NCBI lineage: Eukaryota > Metazoa > Arthropoda > Insecta > Lepidoptera > Crambidae > Cnaphalocrocis > Cnaphalocrocis medinalis. Next base: position 11,315,486 of record CM026273.1, on the reverse strand, counting down.
ACAACATCAATAAAGACTAGATTTCTGGTAGCAAGTTGTTAATAAGACTAGTAATAATAAATAGAAACGCAATGGAATCTGTACAGTTATATAGATAGCTATTCAAAATATGTAGATTCATCGAATTCAGTCCTATTTGTTCTGCTCCAATCTCACCAATCATCACCAAGAATAACGCCAATAAAGTGTGGCAAAGATATATTAGCGCAAATATGACATTGACAGGCATTTGTACACGGACTGTACATCTTTTGACTATTTGTCTTAGGTAAACAAGCCGCAGCAATAGTAGCCTAAACACGTTTGTCACACAATATTGCAATAAGTGATGATAAACAAGGATTGGAAAACGTAGTCTTTATTTCCTACATTTCTTAATAGGATATAACTTGGAGCTGTTTCATACAACAAAGTTCCAAAAACTGATATTTCTTGTTCATTTAAATGCCATTGCCATTGCTGAGGTTGAAAGTTTTCAAATTAATACTCCAATGCAAAGAACATACAACAAAAGAAAGGTAGGTAGGATAGGAGTTTTCGGTAATTCAAATCCGGCGATATTAACACCTCCATGTTATCTCCCATCGAGAATTGTAGGTAAATATAGTCAATCTGGTAATGAATTGAAGTGATCAATATGTATAAAACATAGTGCTTACATAATACTATGAAAGGATATGATAGTAATTTATCAGATAATATATCAGAGCATACTATTTTGATTTCATAAACTATATCTATAATATTTTTACTTTAGTATGGCAGTAAGGAAAAATGGTTTATTCATAAATTATCTAGTCCCGTGAAGGTTTTAATTGTATAATTTTGCCTATCTTAAAAACAATCAGCTTGTGTTAAAGTCATCGTTGGATTTATTATAATATAGGTACATATAGTTTACATTGTGTAGTAAACGTAAAAGTTTAACTCGGTTTGCATACAACCGTGGATGCGCTACAATATGACACCTACGTATGTACATTGATTGATTAGTGTTGAAATTTGATTTCGTAACTAGTAGTATACGTAATACAGCCGAAGTTGATCGAAGAATGCAATGAATCTTAGATCAAAGTTGTTCGTTGTTAAACAAGTACACACCACGTCTCGTGACCTATCCGTACGTAGGTAATAAGAAGACAAGTACTTTTAATATTTTACATTAATCTTCTCACCATAAGAAGAACTTTACTCATATATTTTTTTTTACATTTGCCTCTGGAAATTCATAATTTTTGGATGACACATACGATCACGTATTATATTTGTATACCCTGCGATACATTCAATGACCCAATAAGTATTTAACAATCTAAAGATTTATTTACCTATTAAAAAAAAAGTTAATTCCTCCCGTTTAAATTATATTAATTCATTGTTTTTATTAGCGACTAAATCAGAGTCAATCATCATCACATCCCATATAATTACCTAATGCCGTTTACTATCACAATGTAATCACTAGTGTTTTTAACGTTCGAATTGGACAAGCTAAACAATTTTCTATCAAATTAATATTAGCAAAATTTATCTAACTAAGAATTAAGAAATGAAACTAACTTACTAACGAGATCATTATCTTAGGGCATTATTCGTAAAATGGCAAAAAAGTATTTAACATGTACAGTGCACAACCAATAAATAACATACAGTCCTTTGGAACTACGAATTAAAACACTATTTCCATAATATTTTTAGAAATCACAGAAATAGACAAATCGCAATTTAAACTAAGAGCATTCGGAACACAGCGATAGCCTGACACGTCTACATATTTACGAATACAACTTAAATATAATAACATAAGGATTCTGAAAACGTTTGGCGTAGCTTTTAATGTTTTGTTAGGTATAAACTGTCACAAATCAGGTCATTAAACTCTGTGAAATATCCTCAATTGATATAAAACCAAACTTGTTTGATATAACGGAGAGAATCGATTGAAGAAATTCGACAGATACTTCTCTTATTGGTGAAAGATAAACAACAAATAGTTTGCACAGGCTACAAATATTCAAGTAGTAAATTCGCTAGAATCGGAATATATTTAAAATAACAACAACACAAAGGCAACAACACACAGCGACTGTGATAGAAAGCATAGCATATACTGCGGTGTTGTCTTACTGCACCCAAGAAGCAGGAACCCACAACGGTTCGGACTGGACTCTCCAGGCAGATTTGAGCAGCTGCGTCAGCGCACTTGCCAGGTCCTCATTTACGATTTCTTCGTCAAACATATAGCCGTACAAGAAGTTTATTCGATTCGAGGACCGTATTACATCGGTGAATTCTTCTTCCTGCAAATAAATAACCATTAATTTGGTTTATTTGGAAAAATACATTGATTATGTTATACATTGATAAAATTCTCTTTTTTTTTAAATCGGTTAAAAATTACTAAACAGGGTAGTTTTTTTATAGAAGCTACGACTGTGTGTATATAGGCAACTATTTAATACATACATGTGGTAGCATAATGTCCTGGTTCATTTAATTTTCATTGTTATGTTTCATTAATTATCATTTTAAAAATAAACTTTTATTTATTTATTAAAAATAAAAATATTTACCGTAAAAGCACGAGAGCTCTCCTTGTCAAAGGTTGAGCGAGCGTTGGCCGCCGTCCTAGTTTCGATTAGTTTCTCTAGTGGAGGCGGCCGAATGAAGATAATATAAGGTCGCAGACGCGGAGTCCGAAGCATCTTCAGCGCTTGCCAGTGCGGGCTGATTACACACAGCCGACCTGTAATCATTGGAGCTGGTTATATGCAAACAACATCAATTAAGCCTATAATAGTGAAATTACTTTGATTTAAAACTAGATCGAAGGTTCAAAAGGTGTACATCTCTGATTTATGATTTGGGGAGTCTAGTAATTACAATGTAGTTGCTGGGGAACCAGATCAATTTAATTGTGGTCACATGTTTCAGAAATTATCCGGAAATTTCATTTAGAATTTACATTTTAACATTCAGAGGTGTTATGCTAGAATTTGAACCTGCGATTTTCTGTCTAGGCGCGTTACACACTAAGCTCCATCGGTCGTCGGAAGTATTTGTATGAATCATCCAAAGTATTTGTATTTAATAAACTAATATCTAGGTAAGTTATATCGTTCTTAATTGGATATCATGTAAAGTTATAGATTCACCTGAGTTTATAATACTCTCGACGCTCTCAGCAGACGTGCCGTATAAGTTGCCTTTGTACTCTCCATGTTCTATGAATTTCCCATCCGCTATGTCTTGCTCCATCTTCTCACGACTTATGAACACATATTCTTTGCCATTTTGTTCACTCTGTTTTAGTGGGCGTGATGTGACTGTAAAAAAGATTTCATTTAAGAAATGTCTTTATAAACACAAGTATAATATGTATTTGTTTTATTCCACTCACAAGGTACAGGCGTAACATATTTTTCTGGGTCTGTGGCGATCAGTCTTCTACGCAGTTCATTCCTGCCCACTCCTGGGGCTCCGACTAACACAATAGGGCGAACCAGCCCTGGCCTTGGGTACAACCGAGCGACCTCCTCGTAAGTCGGAATCATTTCTCGGTCAAAATCATCATTTTCTGTAATGTCGTATATTATCTTTTTCACTTTAGGCGTTGATTTACACGGAAGTAGAGCCGTGGCTGTTGGGGTAGGCGAGCATGGAGTTTTAGGAGCGCAGTCAGAGTTAGCGGTAGATGGACTGCAAAGAGCTGGCTTGCCTGCAAATCGAATAAATTAAACTTTAAAAGAAATCACAAATTATTAAATACATTAAATATTTTAAGAGTGCTGAACATACATTGTAATTTATTTCAATACAGACGCAACTTCGCAAAAAATGCAAATAAAGAAAAAAACAACAAACACAATAAAACATAAGTGCCATCATACACGTACATTGATAATAAACTTAAAAATAACAAAAAAAAAATAAAAAGGGTATAAAAATGATAAGAAAGAAGAGGTTCTACGACGACGACGCAACATTATTAAGTCCAATAAAAACAGTAGGTAAGTCGCATTCGTTTGATATTGGTCGCAATAGCAAATACATAATATGGTTACAATGAATCATCCAAACACTATAATGATTATCATATTATGAGTACTTACCATCCATGGTCTGCGGGTCAGATTGTCTCTCGTGTATGATGCGGCCTTCTTGTAGGGCTCTAGACGGTATCAATCCAGCTCTCATAACTTTATCGCCCTCGCGACGAGCTTGCCACCTATTGATAAACAGTATATGAAACAAATGATTGTTTATGCTATAGGTAACTCCCAATGGATTTAGGGCCTACAAAAATGTTGATCTATACCTTCATGTGTTCTTGAAATAAATGATCTTCACATAAAGACGGATAATAAAGTGATCTAATAAGGGTTCTGGTTAATTCCCTTTCCTGGTATTGGTAAGAGCCGGGAAAAGCAGTCCAGTTCATAAACTGTATTTTTACGCCAACACCTGAATAACGACGAAAAAGAGGTCCAACTGTCGCATAAGACCGACCGACCTGTACATGAACTTACTATTGACCCTATACATGGACAAAATAGTGAGAGAATGCTAGGGATACTTACCAATATGCATCATCTTGAGAAACAATGTGTAAAACGTCACCCTTCTTAAAATTCAATCCTGCTTCCTTACAAGGTATATAAGGGTCTTCCGACGAGTGATAGTTAAATAAAGCGCGAACTCTTACTTTGCTCTCTCGAGAACCGCCTTTGCCAAACGAGGGCACTAATTTAAAAGTTATGGTACCCTCAGAGCTTTGCTGAAAATGAAAATATGTATGTATTTAAGCTTATTAAACATATTTAATTTAATATTGGATAAAATTAATGCCACGGGATTTCTTAGCTATATATTCAAGTAAATTACAACGATTTTTTATCATACATGCAGCATGTATGATAAAAAATCTGAAATTTCAGAAAAATTTAATCAGAGATACCCCTGCCTGAATAATTCTATATAATATTTTAAAATGCTACATACCAAAATGGCTAAAACGTCAGCTGGAGTTTTATTTTCAACACTGATGCTATTAACTTCTATGACCTCATCCCCAGCATGAATCAATCCGGATCGATCGGCTGCACCGCCATGCATCACCCGAGCTATCACAATCTTCCCAGTTTCCTCATCTGTCTTAATTGTCGCTCCCTGTGTGCATTTAAGTCAATTTAGCATTATAACAAATGCAAAGTAATAAAATAAAGCCTGCCTAGACGCTCTTGTATTTGTAGCATACAGCAGTCATAAGTATAAGAAAAAGGTGTGTATTTTCTAGTTCTAAATGCTAAATGTTTGTGAGGGCTGCAATTGATGGTACACATACAAATTCATTTGTTCACACTAGTTTCTTAGTTTCTATAATAAGATTCAGACACTTCATAGATGAAGGTGCAAGTATTTAAAGTCTGTTAAATTAGGTAATGTTAAATTGAAAGCTATCAACAAAAATAGGAAGGTTAAATAATAAAGTTTAGAAGCAATATGTATTGTGTGAGGTGATAAGTTGAAAATGATTTGGAAAAAAATGGAAGAATGAGGCAAAATCACAATACAAATTGCATAACATCTAGAGATAGCAGCTAATATTTTTTAAATATAATTAAGATAATTATAATGCAGTGATAAATAAGTAAGTGAAGTCCTTAGATACACTAGTGAAAGGATAAATGAATATAGTGATAAGTGTAGAAATAAATAGTAGGAATAAATAAAGCTTTTAAATAAATATTGAACCAAATGTTCAGTAACAGATAAGACTTACCACAATAGGCTCTGCACTCTGAGCACCACCCTTTTGAAATAAACAAATGTTCAATACTAATAAATAATGATACTAATTTTGTAAAAATATAATATTACTTACCATATAGTATAATAATATTTAGATTTATAGTATAATACAATAAGTATGATTGTGACTATGAATGTAACTGGGCAAGAAGTTCTCAGAATTGACCTTGAAGTTGTTAAGTTTGTACAGATGTAGTATGTAGGATTAAGTAATTTTTCTTGCACCAATTTGATAGAGAATAGCTGCTATTTCTAAATGAATTTTACCTATTTCTAAGTACATACACATGAAGTAGTTGATAAGTTCTTAACATTTTCTCTATAATATTAGTGTTTCATGATTTAAGCTCATCACATTTATATGGCATTTATAGATACTTATTTACATACAACATTTTATTTGGCTAAACTGCAGTAACACATACCAGTGGTTCATCACTTTTAACCAGTTGAACTATTTTGACTGTCTCTTCTTCCTCATCAGCATCCAGCGGGATATCAGGGCAGATGAGGATAATAGTCTTTCTGTGCAACTGCATCATGTGTACACAATATGGCCTGTTTTATGAAAAAATGTTTGTTAATAAAATATATATACACAATACCTTTTTTTTACCAATCTAGTTAGAACCGGAATAATCTAGTGTAGTTTGTGGTAGTCCTATGTGATACTCATAGTTAAGTCTTTAATAGGTATGGGTCTCACTGGGCTTGCATTACCCAGAAGCAATCCCAGCATATTTGTATAGCGGTAGCCAGATATAACAACAATATATAAATAAAGCAATTGAATACACCAAGCAGGATATTATGTATTAATCGCAGCAACAAAAAAGGCTTTTCTAGGATTTACTTTCATTTCATGTGCAATTAATTTAGTCACTAACAGATACAGGTAAGCCATCAAGCCAGTTATTAACAAAAAAAATATCAAATGATTTATCAGAAAAATACTAACTTGGAAGTGAGGTTTTTGTAAAAGACTTAACAGCTCGTCATATTCTTTGGATGATGAAACCATATCACCAAGTAGATCCAGCACCTCCAAGGTCACTTGCATCGCATTAGACAGTAATGGATAAAACTTATCATCCTTTCCTTTTGCGACAATCTTATTGTGTACTTGAACAAGAGCATGGAGCTGTTTCGATTGAAGCAGCTCACTGAGAAAGGCCAGGTCCTCACCTCCAGACTGAACCTCTTTGAGTGAAGTCAAAAGACGTGTAAGTGCTAAAAGGTGGAAACATTGTTAGTGTAGAAAATAATGAAAACAAAAAATCATTATTAAATGACGCTTTGCTAATGTCATTTCGAAAATGTTAAGTTGTGTGTTAAGTAGTAGGTACATAGATACCTTCATATTAAATGTAGTGTAAAGATCTCATCATAAAAATGAAATAAAAAGAGATTAGAAGTATAATCACAACATTAATATAGTCAAAATAATAATTTTATTCTAATCTCACCTGGGTCCCAATTTTCTGTAGAGCCTTCCATTTTCACATGCTTTTCTATTAGGTAGGTATAACGTTAATTTTATCTTATTTTCATTATATATAAAAAAAAACTATTTTTTTTGTAAGTTGACTTCTAAAACTGTACCATCATTACGAACTCTGCTGCAAGTGCTAATACATTAAACATTATATTTTCATCTAATTATAGTTTAGGAAAACCGCAATTTAGGAAAATTCACTGCTGTACGTACGGAAAAAGAAATTAATCACTGTCATAATAGGAAAGGAAAGTGATTTGAAAAAATTGGATGACGATAAAATATGTTAAAAGTAGGTAGTCCTCAGTTCCTCACTGAAATCCCTGAAAACTGCTGTAACACTAGCGCCATCTCGCGTCTTTGCAAGAAACATAACCATTTACATTTTTCTTTAATAATAAATTTCATTGAAGCGATATTCAAATACTTTTGATGTGATATTCAATAGAGAAATACACTAGTACTACGATTCAAACTTTAAATTAACATTCTCGTTCCTACGTACTTTGATTATACCGTCAGAAACACAAAAGAGGGCGCTTCTCGCGGAAATTAATGATTTTTTAAAACTTCCACAGCTAAATGAAAAAATCAATAAGTGACATACAGCTGCGTTCATAAAATGTGAAACAAACAATGTCAATCTAGTGCGTCAAGAAAGTCGTGATGTTTGAAAATGAAAAATATATTTATTACCAGAAATAACATTTACACAGGATAATGGTAGCCAGCCCCACAGACCAAGGCCAGCCCCATCAAGCCACATTATTAAATAATATATGGCATGGGGAACTCCAGTAGCTCCCTCCCTACTCGAACCCTCATTTCAAATTGAATGCGTTTAAGAATATCATGAAAATGAATATTTGTTTTTCTAATGGGGAAATAATTTGTGATATAAGTAGGCAGTAGCGCCATCAATTAATCTCATTCATGACTTTATTGACATTGCATAGAAAGTGAATGGCTGAGTAATTTTCAGTGTGTTCTAGGGCTATATTATTAAACCCATATTTTTTTTTAATCGCAGGTAGTCACATCCATCTTGTTTATGTAGGTAAAATCACTTGCTGAAAATATTAAGATAAAATCTCTGTAAAACATTAGTCAAAGTACCTTTTTTATGTTTTTATAATAATTTAAACACTATTTATGTAGTTAAATTTAAATACCATTATTCCATAATAAATATAATCGCAGATCTTAATACGGTCCGGTATAATGCAGCAGAATTAAAAATACCTCTATTAGTCAAACGTGGCGCTAGAATCTACGTAGGTGACAGCTAGGCTAACCGAGGTTTTGTTGATTAGATCACTAGGTATTCACGGTGAAGTTGGCACTTGTAATCGGTGTCAAGTAAATAGTAAAATATGAAACAGACATTTAATAATGAAAGTATTGATCGATTCTTCATTCTAGCTGTAGTGTTGTTTCATAGAAATAATAAACAGTAATAGCATAAGTGCAGTTTTTACTCAGAATTTTGCATTTTCTCTTTAATTACGAACAATTTTATCCATACTTTCCTGTTGGTGGTGATTGTGTTTGTAATTCATTAAATAGGTAGGTGAAACAAATGAATACTGGTGTTAAAACTATGGTTTTCGAACCTGCCAAAACAAATGATTTATTGTTACACAGTTATCTACTGTCTACCTGCCGCCGCAGTTAGTAAAAAAAGTAGAAAGCAGAGGGTTGAATTACTTATTGATTTTCACACCAAATGCGTAATACCTAAATGTTGTCGTGGTTTTATATCTACATTCCTGTTTTCTGTGTCTAAATAACAGTACTTTTCACATAAATAGTTATGTTAAACTTTCGCAATTATTTACTGACAGTTTTAGTGACATTTGAGTGAGTGAGAGAAAGCAAAGTGAGAAACCTGTCCAAAACACAGGTAGCTTTTCTTATTAGAAATCCTAAGGAAGTTATGAGCCTTTATTTCCAACTCATCTAAATGACCTGTTTATCATTTGAGCATGAGATTAGTCTTCCAGATAAAATAACTCAATATTACTCTTGTGTTAAAAATCTGTAAACATTTTGGAACAAGTTGATTTGGGAAATTGAGTATGTTGAAATGAAACACAAACAAGCCATGTTTAGACTTTCAATAAATATTCTAGAGGCATTCAGTTCATATAATGATGATATAAGGTTATTGGTAAGGAAATTGTTAAATAATATATTTATCAACATAGTGAGTGTCAAGTGCCCCATGAGGACCATAATTTTTGCTTTGCCTTTTTAAAAACTTAAAAATATTTCAGGCAGAGTATAATTACGTTTTAATCTATCAAACATAATAACAGAAAATATCCAGTGTTTTTTTTTACTTTATTCCATCAAAATCAGTGTACCTACCTATATATCAAAGGTAATAAATATCTCTCTCTGAAATTAGCAGCAGCATCATAAACTAGTGCATATGGACTATTTTTTGAGAAGCCTTTTACTTTTACTAATAATGAGGTACCTATGTGTTTGTTGTTAATGTACATGTTGATGTTATGTATAAACACAAATGCAAGGTAAGTATTGGTGTCTGTTTGAGTTATCAGAAATAATAGTCCAGTCAAATTGGGGTAAACCTTAATTGCAACATTCTAAAACCTATCTCATAACTCGTCATCATAACATAAATCGTTTTTGCAAATAGATATAGAGAACTGTGGTGGTCACCTAATTAAATACACCATTAATTTGACCACATAGAATAAAATATTATGATAATGGAATCTAACCCAGGATGAGTATTAATTCTGTTTGAATTGTTATTTTTATAAACAATGATGAAGACAAAGTTTAAAGCAAGATTAAAACTTTGCCAATTTTTGTGTATTTTGAACATATGTGGTTTATATCATTCAAATAGTTAAAGTCTTACTAGATAAAAACTCCACTATATTTGAAACAATAGTTCCCAAAGTTATGTTATAGCTGTATGCTTAATATTCTAGAGCATAAAACGACCTATGACTTTTGCATTGAATAATTTTTACAGCTTGGTGCCAAAGAAAATTAACTGTGTAACTGTGTAGATTGGCATTGGGAACCCCAAAGGATGGCATCCCATTCCATTGTTTAACGTAGGGCCTCATCTCAGTGTGTTATTCCTGGTTAGGTTCAAAGGACCTGAGGTATGTCTAGTCATTACAAGGAAGCTACCGTCAAATAAAAATTATGACTTTGACTTTCTATCTGTATATGCGATTTTGAAAAGGCAATCAGAATCCAACTGGATCCTATTGAGAATCTCATACGAAAACATATTGGTTTCCTCACAATGCTTCATTTCCAGCACGTACTGGTTAGCAAAATGCTCAGATAATCCAGAGTTGAATCTCCGATTCGGACATAAAAATTCCTGTTCAGAAATTGCATGTTTAGCATCTGAGCCGTTTATTCTCATCGAGTCACACTATAATCCGGCACACTGTGACTGGTTTGAGAAAAATTCGCATTGCGTAACAGTTGTGAATCGTTGCAATATTTATTCATTAATTCATTTTAACATTTTTCATTCTTAAATCCATCCATCATTTCAAATATATACCTGCTTACCGAGTTCTGCCCCTGTAGAACGACTATTTTCATTTGGTGGAATGATTATGAGGCCCCATAGGCAAACATGAAAGATGAACTCTTTGAACAAATACTAGTTTTAAAATCAGTTCAATAAATAAAAGGTTATGCTTAACAATGTATTTATTTTCAAAACCTATTTTAAAATACGTATTTTGCATTTTGTATTTAAATACTTTTATTCAAACTATTTTGTATTTCTATTTGAAATAGTGCTAGCAACTATGCTTTGCATTTTGTATTTAAATACTTTTACTAAATTATTTTTCACATCTCTGCTAGTAACAGTGATTATTAATAATAATGGGTCCCGATCCGTCTACCTACCGGACTCACCATATTAGTTGTACCTATTACATTTAATAATCGATTAATTATTATTGTACTGGTCACGAAATTTTTTTTTTGCCAACATCCTTATTCTTTATGCATTCCTGGTACCTGGTAAACCATTCTTCTCCCGTGGGGTGGGTCGAAATCGATTTTCCTGACATCAAGAAACCTCTCTACCATTTCTGTTACCCTGGTACTTCTTGCTTGCTCGAATAACCAACCCAAAATAGTTCAGACTGTTGCTTGTTGAGAAATGTTTTTCCGAACGAGTAACACTATTAATAATCACTGTTACTAGATGAGAATAAATATTCGCAACGAGTCACACTGTTACGCAATGCGAATATTTTTCTCAACCAGTCACAGTGTGACAGGATCTAGTGTGACTCGATGAGAATAAAGGCTCTGAGCTACCATGTCTTTAAGAAGAATTCCAAAAAAAAATTCAGTTTATTTATCAAGAACTGTTATTGTCAGGTTTCTACACTTCATGCATTGCTCCTCGGAGGAAGCGAGCCAGCTAGAGCGTCATCTCCAGAGGCAACTGGAAGAGGATGTGGCAAGGTAACATTAGTATAGTAGGTATGCATGCATGTATTCTAGAATTGAAAGTACATACATACTAGATTACTTTTATTTTTGTGATATTGCACTCCCAATAACACAATATACTTTGTGGAAGAAACTATGGAATTCTATTTGTATTATAATATTACAAATTTTATGAAATCCTTACTGTTTCAATCCAATTAAAAATCTCAAAAGTCCCTACTTATGCAATTGACTTAATCATTGGAAATACAATATTTACTTCCTATTGGATGGGACCTAGAAACATGAAAAATAGCTCCTGAAAATTACAAGATAGTTTACATTGTGACGGGCCGCAGCGCATTGAGGGGTTTTGATTTATTTAATACTATCAGAAGTTGCGTGAAAATGCTTACATGCCATAGCACAATAAGACAGGGTCCCGTGGGGCGGAGTGGGGTCGCATCGCAAGTGTAAAATTCGCCGGGCAACAAAAACCAAACACGCTGCGCCCCGGTCTATGTGATATAGTGTGAGATTTTGACTGCGCCTCGCACTGCGGCCCGTCATGTGTTCCTACTTTACCTGGACTAAAGCAAAATTTTTGCTGTCTTAGTTTATGGCTTGAAATTGAGATAAGAAAAGAAAATCATTTTTTCCATAATTAAATTAATGTAGAAAATAACATCACTAAAATTTTATCATCGTGATAACAGTTAGTTTTGTTTTGTGAAGCAGAGCATGTTAGCATGAACAACTATACAATGGCCAGGATCAGGATAATCAATTAGCATGTGAACATTTTAATTTCGGAGACCCTGACTACATTTAAAAAGATCTTAGGTGCTTTCTAATTCAATTGACGTTTGATCGAATACATTTGAAGACCTCACTTATGAACTAGTGGCCCGACCTTTCTTCGTTTCGGGACATTAGTTTCAGATCGTACCAATAGATGGCGCTGGGCGTCGATTACATCACCTAAGTGTTTCGCTTTTTCGGTTTACATATTACCTGCATTTCATCTCATTTGCATTCGGTCGTTGTACTATGCCTATGTTACATAAAAAAAATTACAATTAAATTATTTGGTTGCTTGGTTTGTGGTAGTATTGTTAAGTAAATAGTAATTATTTAGATTATAAAATAAAGCCGTTAATGGGTCGAACATAAACAGCTTTTTTTTGAGGTTTACGCTCCAGTTTGTATGGCTTAGCAAGTGTTATACTTATACAACGTGTGCCAAAATTCATGAATGGCGCCGACGCGATAGGCTAGATATGGTTTTGAGAATACTTCCGGAAAACTAAGCAAAAAAATCTACCACTCAAAAATATACCTATTATATTTTTTTAGAAAATTTACAGAAGTATTCACAAACTAATTAATAAAATATTTTACACCTTCAGCTTCTAATTTGCTATTTCATTCATATTTGCGATCTGAAAATTGTCCAAAATAAGCACAGCTAAAGCCATTCCCGGGACACGTTGTATATATTAACACATATTTCTATTTTATCTGTTACAGAATATTTGATGAATCAATTTATACTGATCTTGAGGTGGTGTGTGGTAAACTAAAAATACTAACTCATTCATGTATATTAAAAGCTCGCACAAACAAATTCTTCCATATACTTGAAACAATATTGCATGTTAACATCAGTCGCAGTGCTTTCGATGAAATATACTCTTTTATCAGGTAAGGCCGTGATAAGTACCTATCGATAAACTTTTTTGTAAGTTAGATGGAAACATTTTCTTTGTATAAGTAACGCGAGTTATACCTACGGTTTCTTTTACTGACAAGTAAATTATTTTGCTTTTAATATTTTATTTATCAAAACTAAAGCCTGTGTATTGTGTATCTAACTGGATATTTCCCCTATTTTTGATTCCGTACCTAGGGTGACCAAACTGCAGCCTACTAAAACTTCAAGTTTTTGATTGGTACTAAAATAGCTATAAGTTTCTACAGTGTTGTGCAGTAATTAACATTACTGATGGTTTTATTTTTAGCGATACATATACTGAATGCAATATAATACACCAAGAAGAAGAGATATTGAAGTATCTTAATTCAATTTCCTTTAGCTATAATTTAAAAGAGGACGTAGAAGAATCTGAAGAATTCTCGACCCCCAAGTGCGTAAGTCCATACATAGAAAAAGGTCAAAAAAAAGTATAAGCGCAAGTCCTAGTACAGAATTAACAAAAGAATACTATGCTTTAGTACCCATAGAAGGAAATTTATTAGAAAAAGAACTAATAGAACAAGACGTACTTTCTACTGCATTTCAATCTATTATAAGCTCACAAAGTGGAGATCGAGTTAAACCTACATCGTTAGCTCTTATTTCTAGTCATACACCAAAATCGGTGAAACATTCCAACAGTTGTGATATTTTAATTAAAACTCATCTCAAAGGTGATGTTTTAACTGAAATAGTTAAAGACATTGAAAAGAAACAAAACACAGTGACTAATCAAAATAGCAAATTAAATAAAATTTGTGAATCTGAAAAACCCAGTGACATTGTATGTAAAAATTTGAAATCTGGATGTACAGATACTACGGGAGAAGCAGTTTATACACCAGATAGTTTAATTACTGACGATCCAAGTTCTTCTTCTGACTACTTATCAGCTGCATACACTTGTTCACCTGGTGTAACATCTGTTTCTAATCAGCCGTTAAATGTTGGAACGTGCATCAATAAAATGGAAAACAATTTTACATCATCAGACTCGGGGTTGGAAAATACTGGATTGTTGGAAAGTCTTACGAGTCACAAAGATGTAACTTTGACAGATATGTCTTTGACTGAAAGTACATTGCATGATTTGACTAATGATGATAGAAGTAATTCTCACGATTCTGTCTCAAGCCCAATAGTAGAACAAAAAGGAATGACTCCCGGTGTGAATCTTGAAAGTTCCCCAAATGGTAGCAGCAGTCAAACGTCTAATCAAGCAGGAAGGCAGAAAGAAATAAACTATACTTCAACCAAAAAAGAAAAGCAACGCCAGAATGAAGAAATTGTTATTCTTGAATCTTCATCGTTGTCTTCGGAAACTGGATCATGGGAGTCCGTTTTCCCACCTAAATTGTCAGCAAAAGATGTATGTGAAAAGTTCATTCATAACGAGCGACAAATTTCTAATCAAACTAAACATAAAGTGCAAGTAGAGACCACAGATAATTTTACAGATCTTAATCAAAGCCTTGTTCAGAAATCTCCATTTAAATCTACGTCCTGTTTCATTGATGCTGCGAGTTTAGCAGACGAAGAAGATGATACAATAAAAATTATCAACGATACCGATGAGATTGCAGAAATTGTTGTCCCAGATACTCAGATACCAGTGCCAAGTCAACCGGTGCCTTGTTCAACCAACAAAATAGATATAAGTCCGAATGATTGGTCTGAAAATGATAACGAAGATTCTTTAGAACAATTGGACAATAAAGATCCTGATTCGATTCAAAAGGATTTATCACCAACAATTTTTGAAATGACTCCAATAACAGAGGATTCATTGTGTACTAATGCTTTTGAACAGACGCAGAAAAAGGAATCAGAAGAACTCAATCCAGAGAATAGACAAGAGTCTCCAAATTTCCATCTTAGAAAAGATGATTCAACTTCATCTAGTAGTACTGTTTTTGTATCCAATACTCCACATAACTCAATAATGTCGCTTAAAGCGTCTGCGTTAAAACAGTATGAATCGGAAGAAAGTGAAAGTGATACTACGATAGTTGGGCGCGAATGTCCTTTAGCCATTAAAAGTCTTAAAAAGTACAACGAGTCTTCACCAATTATATCAGGGGGCGCTTCTATAGAAGATCACTTACCTAGTATGAGTGTTTACTCTGGAAGTCCCCTTTTACGTAGAAGAATAGAAAACACCCCTATTGTTTCAGGTGCATATGCGCCCCCTCCAGAAGCAGATAAACAGACAAAGTCACCTCGACCGCCTTGTGCGCCTGTGTGGGTAGTGGACATGTCGAGCACGCCCAAATCAGATACTGAGAAGTTGGGCAATAGTCATGCTAATAATATCAAAAAACCAGCCGACAAGTCTTGTGACAGTCTTAGAAATTCTTCTAAAAACAGCAATAGTTTGGAAAATTGTAGTAAGAGTAGAAGTTCGGTGGACTCTGATAGCAGTGAAAGATCAAGTCATAAATTTTACATAGATCTGAGTAGTTTACCCGCTCCTGAACCGCCTAAACCTCAAAATGACTCTGAGGTGGTTAATGAAAAGAAAAACATGTTTTCTATGTACATCGATTTTGGAGTCAAATCCACTTTGAAGGAAGTGCCGGCAAGATTAACTTCGCTAAGTACAAAGAAGAATTTAAATGATTCTGCAAAATCTACACCAAAAAATCCAAAAAACAGGAGTTCAAATGATTCTCCAGCGGTAACAAATAGAAGCTTTGAGCCCAACAGCACTAGCATTTTCGAAAAATACGAATCTTTATGTGACGATCCAAATATCAGTATCTCTGAAATAATTGGGCTTCCAGAAAAAAACAAAAAAGAAAGTAAAGCAAAAGATTCTGATGCAAATAAAGATCGTGACAGTGACGGGAAAACTCATTATGCAGAGCGATCTTTTCATCGAAGTCTGCGTTCAACAATCCACGAAGAAACTCTCAATGATCAGGATGTGGAACCTTTTGTTAGGCTTTCAGATTTAGACAAACCAGTTCAAAAAACAGAACCACCTAATATAAAACGTCCTGAAAGAACACTCGATGAACGGATGACCAGATCTATACCAGACAGCAATTGGTGTGAGCAACAAAACCAGGCTAGTACGTCCAGATCCAATGAAATAATCAGTTCTTTTCATTCTGAAAATGCTCTAAGCTTAAACAGGTTGTTTCCACATTTGAGAAACGAGTTCAGCAGAAGTATGCCTGGGTCTTTGTCTAGCAGGACGCGGTCTCCTTTGAGGTTAGGAGTCTGTTCGAGCCCTGGCGACATGGATGACCAAACATCAGACGCGTCTGACATGAGTAGCGTTCAGAGCAGTTTTTGTCGCTCAATAGTTGGTAAGTAAAATGTGTTATAAATCTCTTATTTATTATGTTACTGTGAGTCAACTAAACGACATATCTAACATTACTTATTATAGAAAATAGTACTACTGAAGAAACAAGTCAAGCATCGAGTCTCATTGGAAATTGTCAATCACGATTGGGACAAGATCTGCTTCGAATGTTTTTGGAAGAAATAGCGCCTGATGTTATCGTTGAAGTGTCTGGCAGACGAATAAAGGCGCATAAATGTATATTGTCGTCGAGGTGAGTTCAAATAGTTTTCTTCATTAGGTACTTATTACATGTATAAAAGGTACCTATACGTGGGTGCTGTTAATGCTGTAACATATAATATATATACCTATATATTTTTTTTTTTTAGGTGCCAGTATTTTGCAGGTATATTAAGTGGTGGATGGGTAGAAAGCGCTGGAAATGTGATTGCGCTACCACCGTAAGTAAAACTTAGTTTGTTACCAGTATTATTCACTACAATTATTATTATACTGCTCGGAAAAATACAAATTGTTCCTTATTTTCAGCTTCTCTTTTAATGTAGTACAATTTGCGCTTTGCCATATCTATTCTGGAGTTTCTACAATACCAGATTCAATAAGCATTGTGGAGCTCGCCACTTTAGCCGATATGCTTGGCTTGGAGGGTTTGAAAGAGGCTATCATGTTTACCTTGAAGGCAAAATACTGTCACCATTTCCACAAAGTAAGTATAGCAGTAAATATTTTATTTTTTCCATTTAAAGGCTTCATTATATTTTGGCTTTTGTTATTAGGCAGGTATTTATTGTGTGGGCAATGAAGACCCATATGATAAGTCATTCCTAAATTCACTACTTCATTAAATATTTGTATCTAAACTATACTTATTAGTAGTATGTAGGCGATTATTAAAACTTTTTTTTCAGCCATGTGCAGTGTGCAAAGCAGGCGTATTGGAATGTTTCCCATTATGTTCTGTTTATGGCTTGGATGATCTATACCGAAAATGTTTAAAATGGATCATCAAATATTTCCCCTGGGTTTGGCCTACCAAAGCTTTCGCCACGCTACCTTCAGAATTGCTAGAAAAGTGCTATCAAGAGATAGTCATTAACATGACTCTTGAAAATATAATTGACACTGTTTACGGCTGCGGTCTTACAGGTTAGTGTTTGTGACTTTTATAATGCAATTGTGTAATTTTGTAAAATTAAATAAATTACAAGTACGGACAGACAGACACAAGCTAAACTATCCTAAGCTGACAACTTTATTCAATCTACCCACACTTCCAACATTTTTTCAAATGCATTTAGTTAACAATAAATTGAGGGAATTCGAACGAATATAGTTATACAACAACATCTCATACATTGTCCTGTCATCGTACTAAGTAGCTTAACACAAGATGTGTTACAGATATCAAACAACAGAGCAAACACAAATATCCATCCACAATTAAATCCAGACACTGAACAAACACAAGTGACTACCACACGAATGTTTGTCCAGCGTAGGGCAGGGTCACTACCAAATGCGCCATCCGTCCAGTCTATAGTAACCCGACGAGTACAATGGCTACTTTTTATTTTGCAGTTGAGGATTTGCACCACATCAGATGGGGCGAAATAGTAGCGCGCATGTGCCGACGCCTCGTGCACGCCGCCGCGCACTTCATAGCGCCGAAGCTGGTGACGGTGCTCCGGGAGATCGGCACGCTGCCGCCCGACCCGCCGCCCTCCGCCAAGCAGGCGCTCGACGAGTGCATGGCCGCCGCCATCGAGTGGGCCCCCCCTGACGAGTGCTGCCGCGCCTACGCCCTCCTCTCCGGCGTAGCCAGAGAAATAAGAAACCACCGATTCGCCAAACCAGACCTCATTACCAACGGAAACCAAAACAATGTCCCTGGCCAAGACAACCTTCTATACGTCAGCGCTGGCAGCTGGCTCCTACAATGCGAGGGCGCACTGGTCCGCGCGGCACCTCGAGTCTGCTGCACGCAGGCATTCATCGATCTTCCTTCGGAACTTCGCAGAAGACTCCGTGAATTAGGATGCATTATGTATGGCGGACAGACTTCCTTGGCACACCAATCACCAACGCTCCAAAGTAGGAGGAGCAGGAGCACACATGCCAGCAAAACGAACAAGTCTCATAATAACGCATCCTCTGCTACGCGCAGTTTGGAAATAGACCAAATGCGCGCTTCTTTTGTGCCCTACGCACCCAAGCCGACGACATTGATCATGAACACAGATGTACTGAAAAATAACATAGGCTTGCAAGATACAAAGAAGTCCAACCGACCTATACCACCGAAAGTTAGAACAACTAAGGCTCAGGAAGAACGAGCAAAATTCAACTTATCAAAAACTAACCCTTCGCAGGAAAGGTTAAATGCTAAGGCACCGGCTAAAGTGCCGTTTGATAATACGAAACCACGATATCTAGAACCGCGGGTCAACCAAGATATCTATAAGAAGATGCCTAATACGAAAAAACTAGTTGCCAAAATATCTTCTAGCGAATCTTCTCGTAATTCCAGCCCTATACAGCCGAGGAACTTAAGAACGAGCAGAATGAAAACGAGGCAAATTAATGAAGCTAAGGCTCAAGCTATATCTCAGGTATGGTGTTGAAGCTTATCTGTTACTGTAGTGTGTTCTAGTGTTGAGGGGTACCTAATCTAAAGTTAATTATTTTAATAGGACAGTCTAGCGACGTCCTCACGACCACGCACGGCTGAGCCGTCCACAGATTCTCTGAGCGAGTCGCAGACAAGTAACAAATATGCTACTTATACCAAGTCTAAACACCCGACAAAGGGATCCGTGGAATGTAAGTATCCATTAAATTATTTTACACCGTTATGTAACAATAAATATTTTATTACTCACATAATTATTTTTGTAACTACAGCCGTCAAATGCGGACGATACGCAACAGCGCCTAAACCCGCAGCTATCACAAATGGGATTAAAGCAAAAACTAAAATACCTATATATTTGAACTCCTTTACAAAATCTCACAACAATGAAAATAAGAACTACACTGAATCCCAAAATACGTATAAGAAAGCAAATAGTACTTCGAAGACATCAACTACCACTACTACCAATTCGTCCGCGTCACTTCAGCTGCGAAATAAAGTGATGGATAAAAGCGCGTCGTGCTCTTTGATGAACGCCACTAAATCCAGCTCAGCAAAAATGGTTACTAAAGTTGTGAAGGAAGCAGTGCGAAACAAGCCCGTCTTGAAGAATAAAACCCCTTCAAGACGCACTCAACGCCGCGGCGAGAGTGAACCACCTTCTGAGATCCCTGTTATGGAGCGCTCGGGCACTTTCCTGAAAGACGAGCCCACATTCGGCGACAAAACTACCAATATAGATCTAGATCAATAAATTAGAATACGCTTTAGTCGAGCAAAATCAGCTGTAAAAGTATGCCCGCCATTCGCTTAAAACACTATTAGCTTTGCGATTTTCCACTCTTAGATTGTGTACACATACTTAGTATACTTACACAATCAAATGCATAATAGTAATATTTATATTATGCATACTGTACTTATTTTTACTGTTTTATTATTGTGGATAAATACGTTCTCATACTGGCTTGGGAATGAGAGAAAAGCGTAGAATGTGCCAGTCGTACAATGCGACTGAGGGAAATTTCGTGGTGATTGCCTCAGAGCCAAGTCCGTAGGGGGTCCATGCGGACGGTTAATCACCAACACCAGCTGGAAGGATTGGTGCCAGGAAAACAAAAAAAAATCCACTTATAGTCTATTTAACCGAAATGACTGAATGATGAAATAACGTGAACTCTAGATCATGAGGGAACAGGGCACGTATGCAGATGAGCACGACATAGGAGTTTCAAATGTTTCGATTTTCGTTACATATGATGAAACTATGTAGTTGCAATGAATTAGTACTTTTAACATTTGGAAATAACTATGGACCTACTTCTTTTAAATTAGTATCCATGTACTTATCTATGAAATATGGTTGATGGTTGAATAAAAGTAATTTATATTATAACTTGATTATTACTTGAACTAAAGATACTAAAGTGGATTGATTCAGGAAGCTTTAGCAACTTCCACAAAAGCGAGCTATAAGGCACTTGGATTTCACGATTAAATCAATATAAATATGTGAAGATTTTAGACAAGACGAGAAAAAATTCATAAGTGACAAAGCAGAAAGGAACAATCTGGAAAAGATTCGTAGAAAAGTTATTGGCATCGCATTAATGATTACTTGGACAAAAACCATGATACAAGGTGTTCGCGCGGGGAACTAAAAGTTTAATTAATTCAACTATTGGTTGGACACTTTATTCTCACATGGAATGCCTTCTGGTAAGAATACCATTTTTTATCCATAAAAACCTGGTAGATAAGTATTTTTTCTCAAATTAATATGTAGCATATTTCTTTTAGAAAATAATGCGCCCTTGAAAAGTGCTCAAGTCACAAACTGATTCTATAAACTGTGCAACTAGTAAGCAACTTGTAAGCAGCCATTATAATAGGAAACTTAATAGATCGCTGTAAACTTATATTATAAGTTTACAGCAATCTATTAAGTTTCCTCTACGACTATAGATAGGTACTTATTCCACTTTATTAAAAAACGTGGTTTGAAGTTAGTCTTGATGATGTCACCTTTTATAATAGTAACTACATCGTTATTAAACCATGATTAACTTTAGTCTCCGTTTTGGAATAAGGGGGAGTAGTTTTACCACTTAATAAATTCTATCATATAGCAGTTATAAATATGACGTTCATGGTATTATAAATATTATAATGAAAACAGGATTGGTATTATAAATATTTGTATTATGCAGTATCCGGTTGTTGTAGTAATTTCCATATAAGTAAATAAGTACCTTTTATAATTATTATTTGTTTTTCGTTTCTTGTTTATGTTATTTATCATACCCAAGTGCGGTTTTAGATTAGCGTTTTATACGCTCGTATAAGCTCTTGTAGGCGCGTTATTGCAGTCGTACGAGCGTTGACGTGCTTCTAAGCTTGTATAAGCGTGAAACGTAGGTAAAAAGAAAAGCGTATATGCTCGGATTTGAACCCACGACCTTCCGTTCAGAATGCGCCCTTTTTTATCCACTGAGGGAGACTCTACCATTGCTTAGATGCGCTAATGTCGACTATAAACTTTCCCAAGACTGCATGTAGTATGTTATTTACGAGTTTTTTTTTTCAGGAAATGTCGGAGAGCTGGAATCGTAATGTCGAGGCCAACGTGCCACTGACAGTCGGTAAACATGCGTATACACGCGTAACGATTCCGGTAATATCTTCGGTTGGTTGAACCAGTCGGCAAATGTTCAGTGTCTTATATCAAGGTGCGGATATTAAAACAGTTAAAATACAGAAACATGTTGCATTGTAAGTACTAAATAGTAAGTAAGTTTTTAATATTTTTAATCGTGATTGAATGATGTGTGTCGGAAGAAAATCAAGCAGATTCCGAAATCGAATACATTTTTGAGGGCATTAAGAGATTATGGTATTTCATGCCATATTTTATTTATTTTTAATTTGTATTTAATTCTTGACTTACAAAAAACAGTTTTTTTCACATCATCGTCACTATCCATCAGGTGCGATTGTGGTCAAGCGTTGGCCTATAGTCTAATAAAAAAAATAATACTCCGGGCTCCTAGAAGACGACTGTGACCGGGAAACACTCCCTGAAATGAGATATTTATCGCACAATTAATTTCCATTTAAACATTTACAGAAGCAGACTGCGATGTCGTTCCTGCAGCCTTCAGCTATGCTGCCGTCGGAGGACTGTCTGAAAAAAAAACTTGAGGTAAGCATTTTCCTGTAATTATTTCCCTGTTAGGTAGTATAATCATATGTTGAGATTGACATGATTCTCAAAAATAGCAAATTGTCAATAATGTATTCTATAATTTCAATCACTAAAAAGGTTTGGATACAAAACGAGTAGGTAAATAAATCTATTTTTTTATTGCTACGGTCTGAGTATAGGTAGGTAGGAAGGTATGCGCCGGCGGCATCCGGTGTATTTTACGATATGCAAAACCCGTGACAGCATATAATATTATTGTTGCAGCATTGAGTGACTACGCCAGGTGCCAGCATGCAGCGGTGGAATACATACATTATATTAAATATACATAATAGATATTAGTATTAAATACACTAAATTATCGGCCAAACGACCATAATTAATTATTATCATCAGCCACCAACCTTGTTCCCAGATGATCTCAGGTTGGCGTTATTTTCATATTCACTCATCTCACGTTAAATAGATCTAGGCAAACAAAAACTTTTACTTTTCTTTTCGTAGATAATATACATTTATGGTTTGTACTTACGTTCATCATTAGTTAATAATAATGTGCAAACCTCGGTATAAATACTCTCGGTCTAATACCATTAACGTTAGACATCCATCATTGCAGTGCAGGGTTGATGGGCAGGTACCAGCCGAGTATTTTCGAAGTAAATGACCTGCATTATTTTGGCAAAATGACATACCTATATAATATGAATGATAACAATTTATTATGTACATGAGTAGGTACTTTCTAAAGTATGTTTGAGAAAACCCTGTCCTGTGCTCTAGCTACTTAAATAAGCTAAAATTGTGTAATAATATTGCGCAATATGGACATTCTGACTCTTTTGAATACTTACATCTACTTTATTAAAAATTTTTGGACATTCTTAAATTCTGATATTTTCTCTATTTAATTTTTAATAATTTTCTATTTCCTATTTGTATACTATTATTGCATTTAATTAAATTTGAGGAAATTCATTGAAAAAAGTAAAACATTTTTGCATTCAATTTTCTATGTAATATTTATCAATATTTCTGGAATTGGTTGTCCCTCCATGTTTTATATCATATAGGGAAGACAGAATTTAGAATAAAGCAACCCAATTTGTCCTGTACGCTATCTACCTACTTATAAAACGAGTAATTTTCATCGGTTTCGACTTGACGTCGTTGAACCAATCTAGAAATATTAGATCAGCTATTTTTATATTAGATTAAGTTAAATTAAAAAATGCATTTGTATCGATTGTGGATTAGAGCAGGTCTTTAATCATTACTTATGATATATATATTTTTTGTATTTAATAGCTTAAGTTCGATTTTGTATTATTTTATAATAATTATGCTTAATTTAAGTTTTCTAATAAGGAGAAGGTATTTCAATTACGTAAATCAAAAGTAGTTTATCTTTAGTCGACTCAATTGATGAAATGGATTTATATTAAAGTAACTTCATAGTATTATGAATGGTTATGTACGTACTGCCTATTTTTTTATCATTACTTACTCCTATTATTTTTCAAGCTGAATATTTGGTTACATTGTAGAATAAGAGAAAAAATCTGAATATTGTTTATAATAGAAATCTTAGCAAGGAAAGTAATATTTTGCAGTACAAAGTTACTTTCCGTATGTATGTACAGTCGAGTTCAAAAATATGTATACACTTTAGGACCTTGTCATAATACATAATTATAAGAAAGTGGAAGTCGTTTTCTTATACATATGTACTGTGACAAGGTCCTAAAGTGTATACATATTTTTGAACTCGACTGTACACTGTATGTACTTACAATCTGTCAAATTTCCCCAGTTGATTTTTGACCAACCGTCTTTGATATTAAAGTGAGAAACCATTGCAGAAATTTGACAGATTTGATACATTGATGTATGTTCGGCTGTCGGTACCTACATACACATACTTTCAAAAAACTAAACACAATGCCGGTTTAGTAAGTTAAAAAAGCTAAGATACTTTAATCTCCACTTTAATAATTCTTAAAATTCCATTTCGTCGAGCTAGAAGACCAAAGATTTCTGATTTTGTTAGGTAATACGCGGATATCCTTTGCTATGAAAATAGCTAAATGTTATTTCTGCTTACTTTTTGACTGTATTGTTTAAAAAGTTGAATTTGAATGGGTACCTACTTACGAATGAAGACAATATTTTCCTTTTAGTCCATTGAATAAAGGAAATGTAGACTGCGTGAGGTGGGACCTAAGTATTTTTTTAGGAATTAGTTCAGGGTGCTTAAGGAGTAAATCATACTAAAAGTGCCCGCCCTTGTAGGAAGTGCGCGCGCGCAGGAGATATGCAATAAAAGTTCCCTTTTGAGTTTTGCGCTAATAATATTGAGAGCGATGGCAACTCAGTGGAATATGATCCTCTGTGACGGGGGGTCTTAGGTTCAAATCGAAACATGGACCAGAACCAGTAAAACCTGAAGATTTCTGTTATATTAGTTGTTAAGATTTATGTTGTGCTTTAATGGATATTATTTATACCTATATCTGGGCACACAAATATAAGAAACAGTGCTTTAAACCCTATTTATTTATAGTTTACTCTAAACTGTAGTTTTCTTAAGTAAAAAATATTATAGCTTAGTAAATTAAATGTCTGCATAACAGTAAAAATTAATGTCTGTATATGTTAGCTGTGTACTTAGTTTCATAATGTAAGAAATAATACTCTCGAAAAGGGCTACTGAATTCAAGGTTAATGTTATGTTATCTGCCTCGTTTAGTCGACTTTTTTTATGAATTTACTTTTTTACAATGTCTTAGTTATTTAGTTAGATTAAACTGTGCACCTAAATTTATTTCCTATCTTCTGCATTTCTGCACCGAAACTTGTGAATATAGTCTTTAATCTTGAAATAATATATTTTATCAAACCAAGGTGTTGTAGCTATTGTATGTCCATGAACTTCCAATATAAGTATGATATTGGGAAAATTTAATAGGCACGGGAATAAACAAACGATATACTATCAATCTTGAAGTTGAGTGGTCTTGAAATTATAATAAAAAAATAGGAAAATACCACAAAATACTTAGGCAATGTCTGAAGGACAAAAAACTATCATCTGTGTAACTAACTACACTACGTATGATTTTTGTACACAACACACGCAAAAATCTGCCCAAAATGTTTGTAAAAATCAATTTTTTCTGGGGGCAATGAACGATTGTACCGTACGTGATTATTGAGGAACAGATATATGTGACGTATTTTCCTTTTTTTGAGAAGTTTTGAAATTATAAACTGGATTACAATAAATTTAGTTGATGAGAATAATTTGCATGTGGATAGTGCAATACCACACATCACAGGCCTAGAATGATGATAATTGTTGGTAAGAGTTAATATTTAAACATAATATGCTTATTTCATGAGGATCTGTAAGTTCTAAGTCGATGTCAAGCCATGTATTTTATCTTAAGAGCATTTACCTTATATACTTAATACTTATTTAAAATGTAACGTAGAGGTAAACTTTCAATTGATCTCAATGATGCATAGTATTCAGTTAATAGCGATTTACGATTAGGTCTGCATCAGCCATCGACATGAAAATATTAGGTTACGTTTAATGTTTATACTTAAAAATCTCTATATTATTATACTTCTCATATGTTACATATATCAATTATGCATTGTCTGTGTTATCAATACGAGTAATACATATATCTTTATATTATGTTGTAACGAAATTATCAAATTATTTACAAAATACACAATGTACTTATTTATTCCTTACTTGTTTTTTGTTTTATATCTCAATATGATATTTACATAAGCCTAAGCTGCGTAATGATTTGTATGGCTTTTTGAATCTCTTGCGAACTTTTTGTTCATCTTCAACCAATGGAGAGTAATACTTACATAAATTACTTATATTGTTAAAAAGTTATCTATATCTACTTAGTTATTTATAGCTTATATTATTATCAATAAAAATAAATGTGTAATAAATAAATCATCGCAATGGATCTGTCTGTTTTATTGTTTGTATCCCATCGCGTCGGTTAGCACAGGCGTGGCTTGCTCCTTGCGAGCGTTTAAGTACGAGTAGCAGTCTAGCTCGCGATGGACTCTGCGCCCCCTAACGCCCCTACTGCCTATACGTAAAGCCGCTCCTGGGCACAGATACTATACCTTCCTACGAATATGTAGGTACCCTGGGTTGTTCAAGAATATTTTGTCCATTAAATAATTAAGGCAGCTATCGCCGTCAGGCGCTTTGCCCGGGCCGGAGAATTTGACCGCGAACGATAGCGCAAAGGGAAAATAGACGGCCTCAATGGCGCAGTGGCTAAGGTGTTCACCCGAAGCGCGGAAGTTCCCGGGTTCGATTCCCGGTCAAGTCAATTTAGGAAACTATATTTTCTAAGGTTTCTTGGGTCTGGGTGTTCTGGGTTAACGCCCCCGGTTAATTATCGTCATCTGGTACTCATAGTACAGGGTTGCCTAGTTGAGACCAGGGGAGCAATTCTCGTGCACTTGACATGGAACAAAATTCCGATTCCACTTCATTGTCGAGTACACGAGAATTGGCCCCCTGGTTGATTGGTGATTGTCTGGCATAAAAAAGTCTTATACTTACTACCATCGCACACGACAGGCAAACCACCCCACGAGTGCACGTCAGGCACTGACAGCGAGGCATGTCCGAGTCTGCCCGCCATGTACAGGTCGATTCACGAAAGATGACCACAAATGACGATCGTCTACGCGTGTAATCTCATGAAGAAATGGCTCATTCTCAATTTGACACATTACAAGGGCTAAGACTAAACACATTCTATGTTTGATTCCCATGTTTTTTTCTTAAGTCTTTACTTCATGTGATATTAAGCGTAGACGATCGTCATTTGTGGTCATCTTTCGTGAATCGACCTATACCATGGCCGTGTATAACACAAACCAGGATATCCTGCCTCCGTCACGCGTGTGCGTTGTGTTCGCGGTGCGGGCAGTCGCGGTCATCGACGGGCAGTTTGTCAGTTCGCGGACAATAAGTTCGGCCCGTCTCGCCAGTCATCTGAGAAACCCATCAGTTTCTATGACAGATGGAGAAACCAGTCCTACGACATACATACCTACTTAAAATACTTAATAAAAACTGAAAAAAAATCACTTCTTTTTACGATTTTCATTACCACGTACCGTACTATGAAATTAATTCATGGACGCCCACTGCCCCTTGCGTCATAGAGTATGGTAAGTATCACTATTGGTTATTATAATACTATGGAACTCCGTAATAGTTCCTTCTTCAATAATAAATTGTACCACTTTATTGGCAGAGTATATTATTATGTAGGTACTGTTATTCCCTGTTTTTCCATATATTCATTGGTTACTCAGGTGTCCACTTGATATGAATTCTATTTAAAACGACTGAATAAGTGGACTAATCAATGAACAAGAGGACCTACAACTGAGATGAGTTCCTGAAAAATCTTTCATAACTGATTTTAGGTAGGTACCTACCTATTTCAGTTTCGGTTTTGAATATAATACAATGTACTCTGTGGGTTTTGATTAGCCGGAGGGGACTGTGTCTGAAGCGGTAAGCTGTAAAACTTTAAAGATTGTAAGTAACGGCACCTAATATTAAACGTCGCAAGACCCGAAAAGCAAAAATTGTGTCTGCTGTCCGGGCCTTACGACGTTGGGCTGTTCCACCAGTTGTAGGTAACTTTCTTGTGAAAAATGTAATGTAGGTAAGTAGGTAAGTATCTGCTAGCTTGACAGCTGTCTGAGACTTGGCCAATGGCAGTGAAACGGGACATAAAACGTTGAAATCGAAAAGCCAGTTTCATAAATTAAGTCTTTTATTTCAGAAAACGATACAATATAGCATAATAGTTTAATATAACAACAATACCATACAGGAAATTTAATTTAAGATTTCTCTATTGTTAATATAAAGTAAATTAAGTGGTTTCTCAAATGGCCTTATACATCATCTCCCGAAATTAACAAAATTGTTTACGCAACATGACTACTAAACAAAAAAGGATAATATAACAAAAAATCAGCAATAGAGCAACAGTTGTAAGTTGTTGTATCGAGGACCAGTAAGTCCAGGGATGTAACGGATTTTAAAGGGTGAATAAAAATGAGGTAAATATTTCAACCTATTTCTTATCACTTCCTTACTAAAACATTATAAATAAAGTTGCGACACTGTCACTATGCCGCGTCTTAGAAAAATAGAAAGACAATTATTGTAGCTAAAAGATTTCAAAGGCAAGTTCATCATAGGTAGCTAATCGAAGTGAAGATGACATCTTCATTCCGGTTGCTACTCTTGTGACAGTGTCGACTTTTTTATCTGAGACTATGTAATATTATAATATTATGTACGACTAATAAATGACCGCCGGAAATCGTACAGACAGACTGTCACACATCAGGTTACTATGATCAGTCAAATTTCCTCGATTGATATAAAATCAAAGGTATTTTTGACATGAAGAGATGTGTGGCTGTTAGTACCACTTAATCTTTTCTTTTAATTAACGTAGGTAACCTCAATGATTGTGATTAAGATTAATCGCGAATGATTGCAATAAATTAAATGCAACAATAACAGGCGTGAGTCGATCATAATAACGCAATGGCAAACTACGATTCGCTCGCATGTCAAAATCGCCTTTAGACGACACGACGCGACGACTTCACAGCGAATAAATCGGGCTAAATATTTCAGAAATAATTATTCACCATGTCGAGTGGTTTAATAACAAAATATCCATCACAGCCCTGGAAAGGACCACTAAATAAAACAAGTAGGAAGTTAATAACAGCGACTGGTAAATCTCTTCATCGCCAATTTAATAAATGAAGGCATAATACTAACTCATTCTTAAAAACGGAATCTGCAAGCGACCCTATTTTAGCAGGTCTTTTTATCACCTCTAATAAACCACGGAGTTACATGTACATTATGTCTATATAGATACATCAAAAACATGAAATATTATCAAGGTAATCATTTAATAGGTATGCACACCGACCATTTTAATGTATCTTATTAAATGTATGTAATAAAATCTTATTGTTTAAAATGGAAAAAAGAAAATTAATTTTCATAATCTTAACAGTTATTGTAGTTAGTAAGCCTTGAAATCAAAGTAAACGCAAACTTCAGATTGTAATTGCGTGTCAGAATCTTCACAAGTAACAATTTGTTGTCAGCCACTTCTACATTATACAAAACCAAATCGCATGATATTACAGCGCAAATCTGTTTAATGAATTGTACTGTGTGATCAATAAAAAATATTTCATAAAAAAGTATTGTCACATTAACATAACAGCTATAAAAATGCAATAACCAAGAATCAAATTCGTCTAATTATACTGACACAAATCTACGATTTTAAAGGTGCTATGAACCATGACATGTTCTAGAGTTATAGAATACCTAGTCGTGGTGTTATAACACAGAGCCACGTTAAATTACAATATATCTATTTTGTCGTACATTCCGCACATCGCACCGATAAAAGTTTGACCTAGCTGAGCTTCAAGTTCAATGCCGTCGAGCCTAAACATAAATATATACTTGTAGTACATATACCAACCCCAATATTATAGAATCGTCATGGAGAACAACATCTGCTGTCGCGTCACTTAATGATAATCTATTAAACAAATTAAGCTCAGCTAAAGCCAGACCAGAGCCGCATTAAAACCCTAATATTTTAAAAGCGATTACCTCACTGGCTGTATGTCACTCCCACTGTGCATTTATTTATTTACATGTAATATAAATAAAATCATCATTAACTAACTTATGATAATGTAATTTTTAAAGGTATGGTTGCCCTAGACAAATCAACCCCAATATGAAACAATTTCGTTGTCAAAAAAGCTGTCGACTAAAATTCCATTCGGCTTGAAAACTTTATTTTAAAGGAAGTATAAAAGTTTACTTATTTAATCTTTATTGCACAACAAAATAAGTACACATAGCGGTTTAAATTCCTGGAGGTTTTCTGCACTAGCAGCCATATGGACAACCTGCATCGAAATCCTCCACATACATAATACAGAGTGAATCGGTAGGTACATAAACAGTACTTATAAAAAATCTACTAGTGATTTAGAACAACTTTAGTTCGAAATTTTTTTAATTAGGCGTTCAGTCATAGCAGATTTTTCCGAGCGAATTTCAAAAAGTTTACAGATAAAAGTTAATAATAGATGTTTAGATACACCCTGTATTGTAATGGCCCGCGTTGAATCTGTTCTATGGCTTGTGGATAATTGAAACGTGTGTTATAAGTATGTGAGTAGGCATCTAAATATCCTGTCGTCTATTAGTGACGAAACGATTTTGCTTCATTACAGGTAGGTACTAAGTAGAACAGTCGCACGAACCAGCACTTGCAGCTAGTCAGTAGTTTCATATATAATTATGGTGTATCGTCGCTGGGCGATAATCGCTTGCACACGCATCGGGGTGAAAGAAGCTAATACCTGTGCTCACGCATAGCGCGGTGCAAGCGATTTTGCCCGATGACTGAAACCCCGCTACGTTTGATAACCATACATAAGTCAAAGTGATAACAAAGTAACTAAAATTGATGCCTTATATTATTATGGTCTACATTATGAACTGCATATTTCCAAAATGCCGAATGAATTTTTGCAATAAAGGATGTACACATTTATTAATGTTTTACGAATCGAGTGAGAGTGAAGGCACGGGTAACAAATTACGTGAACATACCGTGTAATTACTTGAACATTTAACAAGACATAGTAATCCTGTATCAAATAGTACTTAGCTGATTATTTTTTATTTCTCGGAGGTCCCTCCCACATAACGGCAAGCATTCGTCAGGTATTTTAGTGCGATGCCTTATTAAAAATATATCAATACAGAATACGCAAATACTCGCTCGAGCCCGATATTCATTTGCAAGTTAATATTGTACTAAACGATTATATTTGTGATATGTGCTATAAAAATTGCTTACAAACTTGCTGAAGTGTATACCACATAGATATGCCCATTATAGACTAAAACCCAGTTGAAAACAAGAATACGACACCTCGTAAAATGTTATTAGCATAGAGAACTGGCTGTACCTGGACAACAATTATTTCGCGGCTTAACATTTACATCTACCAAATATAATATTAAATTATATTTGTCTGCATCACACAACATTTACTAGAAACAAATTATATTAGGTATGTATGTATTCGTATTGAAGTACAACGGATATGACAAATAAGTTATGATAATGAAATACCTATGTGAAAATGCATAAAAAACAATCCGCAAACGTGATAATAACATTATGTTAAATAATTTATTTCAGGCACCAAACTACATTTTCAAGTACTTTATACACTTAATACTGTATAGACCTTCGCTACATTTTTGTTCTATTTATCTACGAGAGTATGAAAGATAGCTTCTTTTATCTTATATTGTGAGAATATGCAAAGTCATGCTACATTTACAAGTCGTCCCGTGATCGAATACTGAAGAACATTTGACACCACGCACGGGTTAAAATGTAACCACATCGTATATTGTAACTGTTGTCGGGAAAAGAACGATGTTATAGTATGTGTGTAGGCAGAGTTGAATGCCGTGTCCAGGATAGGTGGCGCGATGGGAACACAAGTGAGACAAGCTTCCAGGTAGCTGGGAACGATCGCTGAGCTGCCTTGTGCGAGAGGGAGGCATGGGGTGGTGATGCCGCGACTCAAGCTTCGCGAATCCGATTACCATCAAACTAAGTCGACGATTATAGTTATGGTTACTTAACCTACAACTATTACACCAGATCAAATTTTAATGTTAAACATAAACATGTCTCTCAACTCAACCCAAAACCAAGACACCAAAAAAATACACTAAGTGGTTATAATTAACCATTTTTTATTTTAAGATATCTATAACGAATAACACACAAAGACAATGAAGCAGTTTTCGATTATTTCACTAAATCGATCAATCTAATATGAATTTTATGAAAATAGCAAAAGTACAAAATGTGCAATACCTAAATATATGTAAAATATATTCGTAAACGTAACTCGTTTACTATTAATAAGTGAAAACAAGAGACTTCCACGTGGGGTTGCAAGTCACACTCACTGAACAAATTTTTGAGTATTATAATAGTGATGAAACGAATACTTATGCCTACTTGACGGATATTAATCAAAGTGCGGCCAATATAATCGAACTTGACGAATATTATGTTTCACTTGGTACTTATTAGAAGAAGTATGATCAAATTGTGATGTAGCATTTAAATTCAAGTTTTAGGCATTTTGAGATTTAGTTATTTAATTGACGGTGTATCGTGTTTGGATTGCCGATACACTTCCACCAAGATAAAAAAGTAGACCATTCAAAGTTTATTTTTCGCGCCACGAAATGCTAATTATTTAATAAATGCAAATAATCTCTCAACCATTCCACTTCAGCCATTTAAATAATAAGATTGGCTAAGTTGGAATACAATTGTATTAAGGGACAACGCTTCTCTTGTCCGACCACAAGCAGTCCAAGTAGAATTTATTTGGTATTCGTGTTTGTGATAAGATTTTATTCGTTCATCACTAATTATATTATGAATCAGCACAGATATAATAACAAATTAATATTCGGAAATTGACTCCATTTAGATGTATCTAGGCTTCCCACTTGTCAGTGATTGAGTTAAGGTTTAAACCTAAACCAGGTTCCATTACAAGTCGGTCAACTTATGTGATTGTTATTATATTATTTTAGTTGTTTACATTGAGTAGTACATCATTAAGAAGGGAGGCTTCTAGTAACAATTAAATGTTGTTTTTTTCAAGTTATATTATAAAAATAAAAAGGAAACACTACACAAACACTAATTAGTTCTGTTCTATTTTACTTGTGGTATTGTTTAAGAAAATAAATTCAGTACTGATAGCATACATCATAGGAACATAAATCAACTATCTTTTAGATTAAAATTACCTTGGAATAGGTTAACAATATTTATAGACAATTAACTGTTTCTAGCCACTCATCTAATGAAAAGGTTAGGCTCATGTGTGTCACTTCTTGTTATATAAGTTTATTGCATTATATTATGTACCGTATGTACACATGGAAATTTTTAACACTCCGAAAAAAAATCGACTTTATGGATAGCATCCATTTCTCATGTATATTATTATTATTTCGATTTGCTTTTTTACTATACTAAACATAACTCAGTGGTGTGAATTACGTGGAAGCGAAGTGTAAAGTACAACACGCCACAGATATTGGCAAGTGCCTATGAGTAGCTTGGGCGCCTGTACTTTAGTAAAATTAGCAGGTCAAGTTTCCGCCGCACCGCGCCTGTGCGCATCTGTGCCGCGTCGTCAATTTTGTCATCTCTTGTGTTTAAATCCAACAATACATAACAAATATACAAGACAATATAGGGAATCGTATTTCAATTAGACAGATAACTTTTTATATCATCTATAGTAGCTAAAGACGTTTATATGACAATAAAATTATAACATGTAT
This sequence comes from Cnaphalocrocis medinalis, assembly GCA_014851415.1. Classification (NCBI taxonomy): domain Eukaryota; kingdom Metazoa; phylum Arthropoda; class Insecta; order Lepidoptera; family Crambidae; genus Cnaphalocrocis; species Cnaphalocrocis medinalis. Next base: position 11,281,271 of record CM026273.1, on the reverse strand, counting down.
ACACAAACTTATAGGACAAACGACCCAAAGCAAAATAAAACAAGGAAAAAAATTATGTAATCGTAGATTGATTAGACGTTAGACGCTAACCGTGTCGGGGTGTTGATCGTGGCATCACTGGTTGGGAGTGGTGTAACAGCGGTTCCTGTGAGGTGGTGTCTGGTCACCGCGTGGCCTTACAGACCGATGATTCACATGAGGAACTTGCCAATGATTATGCCGATGAATGCCATGACTAAAGCGGTGGCTACCCATGGCATCGTGGCGACTTGCGCGCTCTTCTCCGGGCCGTACTGAGTGGGGGCGCGCCACGCGGGCGTCGCCGCCGGCGTTCTGGTGCAAGCGTAGCAACTCTTCCTGGACACATAACACATACGATCAGTCAAGTAAACTATATAGTAATTACTATTTATGTTTTCGCGTTGCATCATACATAATAATAATAATTAATAAGTCTTATTAGGTACTTCGTATAAACATAATATAGCGTAATAAATCATTTCGCTGGTGCAAAGTGAAATAATTTTAGAGACGGGTCCTTAAGGGTCAAATATTGCACCTTTTTAACTAGATATTAAACCATTAGGTAAAAAAGGAGTATAAAAATAACCCCTTCATGATCCCTCATCAAGTTTCACATGACGTCACTAAAACATCAAAGAGTAGGACGCGTAATTAGAGTACCTATAGAGCGCTATTTTCAATATTAAATTACTTATCTTCATAAGAAAGTTAAGGTTGAAAACAATGGAGAAGAATGAGAGCAAAATAACCTAAAATATTGAATTAGCTCCAATCAAAAGTGGTCTTCTGTCCCTTTCGACGCCCGCGCCAATACACGATATGAATCAATCATGTAGGGTTCGCTCAAAGAGAAAAATGGATTGAGTTAAAGTCGCCAAAGCTTCATGTTTTAGGGTTTTAGGAATGCCGTATCTTTTTATATAAATTATTCGATACGCTAGCAAATTGAGATAGAGCGGCAGTACTTAATCTAATCGCTGAGCAGATATGTAATTTTTTATATTGGTTTATAACAATGTGAAATGTGATTTTGCTAATTCTACAAAATCTACTGCTACATTTAATCGCATATCACGTCACGTGCCTCTTAATCACCGCGCATGCCTAATGCGTAGTGGTGCTCACAGATTCGAAGTATCGAAACATATTTTTGCTCGGCCCTGGAATCGAACCAAGGATAGATCACAGCCCGGTTTATAAACCACTCGACCAACAGGCGTTTGCAAAATAAAAATGTAAGAGTGCGCAAAAAGATATCATCAATCCGCTTGGAATGTAAAGCTGCAAATCTCCCGTCTCTGTCTGCCTAGGTACCGTAGTGATGTCATACAGTTCAGATCTCATGTTCTCACGGAAGCCATGAGCATTTAAGACACAAGCTCTAGCGCAATCATGGTTTAATAATATAAATCGCAAAGCTCTACATAAATACAGTGATCATATCTATAAGAATTCGCTACCAATAAAAAAAGCAAGATCTCTAAACTCAATTATGATGACAATCTCTTTCTTATTTACTATGCTAGAAAATGGATTCTCACACCCGGTGCTAAGCGTTCCTTTATCATAATATAAGAAGCAATCAATAAGGTATTTGACTGACATGGAAATATCAATTAATTGTTGTTAGCCCAAAAGTTATTTTTTTTTGATAACCACTTTGAAATGGAGTTTTTAAAATTATAGCGTGAAAATTTAACAGAAAAAACCTTTAGCTGGCAAATCTCTTTTCATGTTTACGGTTTTAGAGACAAAAAAATATTATCGTGACGACCGAAATAAAGTGAATGCTCGTTTTAGCTGCTTTATAAAATAATTGCAACCTTGAATACGATATTTATATGAAATAAAATTAATCACAAAGATTCGATATATACAGGATGTTTTTTTTATATGATAGGGGGCAGACGAGCAGACGGATCACCTGATGTTAAGCGATTACCGTCGCCCATGACCGCCGCCGGCCTTCTGTATCTGTGAACATTCACATACCTTTAACCACGTGTTATACCAACCAATCTGAACAACATTGGTTTTGTTCATAGACTTTTCGAAACTCATCGAAAAATGTTCGAAACATTTTCTCTCCATACAAAATGGATCAAGTCTAATCAACGTGACCAAGTTAATTAGTATGAAAAGTTGAAATCCAAAAGTCATAGAACAAAATGGTGTTCAGAAAGGTCGGTAGAACACGTGGTTAAATGGATGTAAATGTTCACAGATACAGCCTGTATGTGACGCAATACGGCTTTGTGATATTTGAAATTGAGATAATTTAAAACAACCAGTCAAATACCCTATTAATATTTTTAATAATTTATTGTATGTTAGGCATATCTAAGTATGAGATAAGACCCTCCCCCCCTTTCCCAACGGAGGGGCAGCGGGTATTACTCATTGTGTTCGGAAAGTCTAACATTAGCGCTGCCAAACTGTCAAGCGTAAAAAAGCATTCTAAGAGCAGCCCGACTATACACATAAAAGAAGTGAGGACGTGTAAGCAAACAAGTTCAAATTAAATTAAACAGAAGCACTGAGTAGACACATTTTAGGAAAGTGTCTTACAATTTTCATAGCATTTTTTAGCTATTAGAAGTAAAGTTTGGCCTAAGGACTTTCATTTGTTTATTTTGGATTTTAAAACATTTTTTAATCAAATAAATATGTAACACATCTATTTATGCTGCGCCTATAACAATTTGTGTGTAAACTCTGTTATTTAACAAGTATTTAACCATGTGAAGTAAACTGACAGATGTCAATGTGTCATCCCATTCATTACAACTCAATTTGACAGATGCAAAGTGTATAGAAACTTGACATTTGCATCTGTCAGTTTACTTCACATGATTAAAAATCAGAGTATAGTTATCTAAGGGCCCCTACACGTTGCGATTTTTTGCAGCAATACAAAACGCGATACAGTTTCGATTCAGTTGGTCGCCGCACAGCTGTTGCCATGCTTACGCTAACGCGCGTTTCCTGCGATTCAAACGCGCGTAGAACAAACATACGGACGGACAGAGACAAACACCTTGCTTCGATATTTATTGAATAATTATTCTGGTTTCCGGATTAATCAGATTCATCATATAGCAATAATATAGTTACTATTGTGTGTAGAAACAAGACATTTCAATTTATTTAAATAATTCTTGAATATTTGTAAGCATCAATGCTTTTATTTCACATGCCTTAAGCTAAGCAAACTAGGCGTGGTTTAGGCCGTCGAGGCAGCGGAGATTCATGACCTTCCCCTAACACCGAAATTGTAAATGGCAACGTAATTACCTTCATCAATAATATATGAAACTTATAACTTCGAATAAATAAAAAATCTATTTGGCTGCGGAAATGCCATTCGGCTTAACATTATTTACATATATTCATCCAATTTATTAGTCACAATAAAAATATTATAATTCGTATTTAAAATTTAGGTGAAAACTTCGCCAGGCCTTATGTAATTAATACATATATATTTTAGAGTAAGAAGTTCAAAAATGTTCAATATTCATTCATACATTAGAATAAAGTATTGATTCACTTACTTTTAATTGCAGATTTTCTTGCCTTAATTTGCTCTCCTCTTCCCTCAAAAGAATCACTTCTAATGTAGCATTTTGCAGATCACTTTCCACATTTTCGGATTTAGGGAAAGTCTGGAAAATAAAAAAACAAAAATGGATATATAAAGAAATTTCAAACAAAGCAAACAATATTTGATATGGGTACACGAGGAATCACATAGCAAATTAAATATTTAAACATGCTTTTCGAGACAATAATAACTAGATTTTTTATTTATTTAATTTGATTTCTAGTGCCATGTCAAATAAAACCATTGAGTCACTTGATACCTATGTGCAAAACCTTATTATGAATGTTTGAATTTTGCTTAACGTTAGTAAATAGTTTACTTTTAACGGCATTATTTGGAGTGGGGGGCGCCGGCAGCCTTAACAAACAGCCAATAGACCGTACGCGTAGCGATAATGAAAAATTTATAAAAAAAAGAAACAAAGATACCGTTTTCGCGCTTAAAGCTGCAGACGTGTGGTCATCATCCTTCCGCTTTGCCTCATTTTGGATGAGACCTTCAACAGCGTCCTGTAAGATAATTTGAATAACATGCCAAGCTGGGACCAACTTCAACCCCTCATGAACATATTTTAATGGTGTGAAGGTAACCATATTATGCCAATGGAACAAAACACTATAATGGGATCCAAATCCACACGGTCGGCATTTACAATGTGTGATTTATGTTTCTATGATGGTAGGTATTTGATGTTTTAGACATGAACAAGAAATGGGCAAATAAAAATGTAAGAAGCCACAATAACAAGGATCTTTCATGCTTTTGAAGTACTCAAACTAAGACAAATTCTACACCAAAATTTGGATGTTGCTTTCTATGAAAATGCCATACTACATAAAATACTGTAAAATTATTTTATGTATTATGGCATTCTAGGTTCTGAATTTTTGAATACTCAAAACCAAAGACAGCTAAAGGCAAACAGGGATAACTGGCTTACAATTTCATCAAGCATAGGAACTGTTTTTCTACGGAATTTGTATTAGTTTGTATTGGTTCCTTTTGTCCATTTTAAGTTAGAATGAAAAAGTACCCAATATAAAGTTTTGACAAATATTCTTCGAAGAAAAACACCAGACCACTTCTTGAAAATTAAAAATATATGTATTTTTTACCTTTGTTGAATCCGCCACTGCTACACGTTTCTTTGCGACTTCATTCGCGTTCTGAGGGACATTGTCTCCAGAATCCTGTAATAGCAAATGTATGATGTAATGGTTATTTATTTGCATTTTTTTTATTAATTCATTGTTTGTCCTAAATTGATATTTCATAAAAGGATTGCTTACATTGAGATTGGTGCCACGTGGGGTTTCGAAAACGCACTTAAGCTTGTAATCCATGAGCTGATCAGGACTGATCTCTTTCCACTGCAAAAGAAAACCATTTTTATTTTTAACTGTTCATATAATTAAATTATTATTTTAGAAAGATTATATTATTTGCGCTTATAGTAATAAAAAAAAACAAAAAGTACTAGACAGAGTTTATAAAGTTTTTCACCATTAGAATGCTATAAGGATGAATTTGAGCTATATTTATGAGGTACTAAAAAATAATATTCCGCCCGTGGTAAGGGAGGCGCCGCGAGTTGATAATACAAGTACAAGTTATGTGCTTATTTTAAAACATACCACTTGATCTATGTTAGTCTTTCCCTCCGGTGCAATAACACTCTGAACCATGAACTTGTGTTTATGTTTTTCATTCTGATCAACATACACTGGTTGTGGAGTAACTGTAAATATAAGAAAAATATTATTTTCTAAATATTCATGTTTTCTTAATCAATAGTACTATAAAATATAAGATGTCAATACTTACTCGCAATTTCAACTTTAGAATTTGGCTCAATCATTCCAGAGTTGGGACGAACACAATATTTTTTTGGTGCTGTTGTTTTTATTTTGAAGAGCACTGTCTCATTACTTGGATTTATCAGCCGCATGTAGGTGGTGTAACCTTGCTCGAATAATCCTGAGAAATCAACTAATTTTATCAATAATATTGACTATACCACAAACGGCATGTTTTGATTGTCACCTAGAAACTTTTGGACTTGGATATGAGAGTTTGCTTTGCTTTTTAATGTTTTTATAATGTATTGTCATTTAAAACTATATCTTCAATTGAATAAATTTTGATTTACTAAAATCAACACTTAGGTTAGATTGTTTTATATCAATGATAGCTTAATTTGTCAGTTAAGTTATTTGTTAATTACTACATGACACTGGTAATTATTTTCTTTGGCTTTTCCTGAAGACCTATTAATTGAATTGCCTTGAGCAGGCTTAGGGAGGGTGAGACTTTTTATAAATATTCTTTAATTAATTGAATTAGATATTTATACTCAAACTTCTGACATTTTAAACATTTTTGTTTATTTGTCTGACTTTCCAATGTTACCAATTACTATGCTAGGGCTAATGCTGCTATACCTATATACAATTATATTATTTCAGCTGTTGTAAAACTGACATAATATTATCTAACAAAATGCTTTTAACATCATGGAGGGGTAATGCATATCTTGAATGTTCAGAAAACTATTTGAATACGACTAATAGATAATAAATCAATGTTTATCCAAGTTAAAGTGTCAACAAATTAACACCTCTATTGACAGTTATGTGAGATTTATTAAATATAATTATAATTTAACAAAAAAATATTAGAATGTATAAAGATTGATTACAATAAAGATCACCATTTTTACTAGATCAAAAATAATTAGTATCAAAATGTAAGTAACACTTTACTATCATGCCATAGTAATATTTTGTCCTACGTTTTTTATTTGCTTTTAGTTTCATTGTTTAAATATATACAAAATTACTAAATTTTGATTGATAATGATGATGCTATTGTGACAATTCATTATCCACAAAAATACCATTTTCCTAAAGGAACTATTTATTATAATGTGTTATTGTTTCTAAAGCGCTAAAGCATAGTTTTCTTTGTTTAAAGATATTAGTGAGATACCAAAGAGCTCCTTCTTTCTTCAAGACGTTGTAATACTAGTTAAGATTAAGCTACTAAATTACTAATTTGTCATTGTAAACACAAAATATTTTGATGGTTAATAGCAACTAGTTATTTAATCACCAAAGATATTAAATGATAGTAGGTACTCAATTTTAACATAAACCAGTCAAACAACTCCCAACTGAGTCATGTGTCATCCACTCAGGCCAAATCAAAATATAAATTATTTTGATATTTATAGCTATGAAGACTGTGTAAATAACTAAACCATGTCCTTACATGAACACATTTTACTGGTGATTACTTAAATGTAAATATGGCTTAGAAATGTTTAGCTCCAGTATGTCATGACCTGTTATAGTTTTAAATTTATTTGAAGTAAATACTTTTAAACTGAAAGGCATAGGTATATCCTTAAACAAGTACTATAATTCTTAATTATTTGAAACATTGTGACGTTTTACTGCAATGTCTGTAACTACATTTCATAATCCTGGCATTTTCAGCCTATTTGATTTACGCTACCTAGGTTAAGCAGTACTGTTTGTCGCAGTTAAAGATCTCTTAGGTAAGGTACATCAATATATTTCTATATACACAAGCGAAGGCGCAGGTACAGGCCCCGATGTTAGTTCAAAGTGTCTGATTTCGCTTGATTTTAGCAATTCGAGATAAATCAAACACAAATCTGTGAAAAACATGAAATACCGCACCCTGACAAAACGCCGATATCTGGAAATAGAAACTCCATTTGTCAGCAGTTAGCTAGCTCACGACCTATGTAGGTAGTAGTACACTGCCTGCCCAAGTTTCCTATGCGGCGATTGAAGCTTACACGCAATATTAAATAGGCACTCACCTTTAAACTTTAACTCGTTTTGCGGCTCTATAGTCAACACCTGGTTAGGCATTTTGTAGTTATTATAGTTTCAGTTTATATTCAGAAAAAATGAATGTTCCGCGATGTCGGCCAAGCGAACGATGAATGATGACGAATTCGACAGGCGCAATGCGCATGCGCTCTCTTTCTTTTTCTACAGGTACCCTATTCTCAAATCAATCACAATGTTATTAATAAAGCTACAATAAATTAGAAATCAAGTAATTTTATGATATTACCTAATAACTATAGTTATTAATGCAAAATATGGGTTATTAGAAGAAATTAACTTCAACTAGTACAACGTAATGACTGAATTTAAACGTTTGGGATCATATTTTATTAGAAATGTCAGAATAAAACCCCTGATAAAAAAAATTGAGTGCGCGCGCACATTTTGTTCGATCTTTAGCTAGAGTTTGTGTTCGGATATTACCTATATCGTTACAGTTTATTTCATGAAATCAATATTGTTGAAATGCTGTAGTAAATTAAATTATTACGTATTCAGTACCTAAAAATATTATAGTTAACTTGATTCATACTTAATTGCTTATTTGAAAGTCATTAAATTTTTTTGGGGAGCTCCGTTAGGATTTCTCTTGTTTAAGACATAACCAATAGGGATACCATACCCTTTGACATAAAAGACAGTGGCGCCGCGCCGTCAATTAATTTCATGAATTAACTGGCATGTGTTCTCGACAAAAATCATCGGCAAATGCAGATTAATTATTGATCAACAAATAAATAAAAGTGAGTAAGTGAGTAGTTTAGCTATGCAAGTGGGTTTTAGATTGATGCTTGATGTTGATTATTTGGAACGACTTTTTTGTCATCACCGGGTCATTCCTGGTGATGACAAAAAAGTCCAGACCACAACACATTTACACATAGACAAAGAGACAAAATAAAAGAATAGGTAGTAGTTGCGGCCAACAAGGTTCAGCCTCAGTATGATGCTGCAGCCGTCGTGAGCTGCTGCTGCAGCGCTGGTTTTCAGGTTTGAGTGACGCCTTAAATATAATAAACAAAACAGGTGCACAAACAATAGATACTTACAAAATAATATAAATAAAAAAAATACAATTTATTTTTTAGAAACGTTATTGCTGGGAGTATCATCCCCAGAATAATCTCCAAGCCTGGTAATGACTATGGGCTCCTGGGAATGACTTTATTATAATATTATGTGACTCATCCTTCATCATCATGTTGCGTTTTGTTCCAAACCGTCGCTCAACTAGATATCTTGGGCTTACATAGTGGACAGTTTATTGGGATTCATATCATCGACTAAAGCCACACTTCCAGTTCAATTTTCGCAGGGTAAGAGGAAGAGTAATTTTGTTCCAAGCCGTCGCTCAACCTTAGAGCAGACAGCCACTGGAGATGCCCTAACGTCCGCGCTTCTAACAATTTTTTTCACCATTTTTTGCGGGGGACGAGGTAAACACGTACAGCACACCACCAAAAATTTTAATACTCAACAGTCACAAATTTTGCTGTCACGATAAACGCACACTACAGAAAAATTTAACACATCAAAAAATACACGCTCACAAATAAAGATTTCACGTAACTATGCAGCATACATACGAAAAAGACAGTGATGGGACACAAAGAATGAGTCAAATCAGTTTGGTGAATGAACTTATATATAAAATTGTAAGTGTAAAATTCTGCACATTGAAGATAAATAAATATTTATTTAGTCAGTTTGTAAAATAAAACCGGCCAAGAGCGTGTCGGACACGCACATGAAGGTGTTCCGTATCTAAAAGATGGGCCTTAAACCTTATTTTCATAGTTAAGTTAGGTAGTTATTTCCATACATTACCATTTAGTTAGGGCAACTGCACGTCATAAGTTGGTTAAGTTGTATTAAAAATACTATGTATGATACAGAGTCCGCTAAAGTTTTCGTTAAAAGTACAGTCAGCCACACATCAGGTTACCACAATCTGTCAAATTTCCTCAACTGATATTCAACTTAATGTGTATGACAGTATTTACTGTGAAGTTGGGGGGGGGGGGGGGGGGAGAGGAAGCTCTAATTTTAACTTTGTATTAATATATCTCGAAACTGGGGGGTTTGATCCACATTATGTCAAGGCAATTTTTGTTGTATTTAAAGATACCTTTTTAACGATACCGACCAGACGATGGGGTAAGTCGAATTTATTTTTCGAATTAACTTTTCGCTGTATGGAAAGGGGGGTGAAAAATAATTATTTTTCAATAATGTTAAAAACCAATTTTTGGATTATCAGTATACATCTCTTTACCAATTTTCAGTGGCAATCAGTGCAGAAACGGCGGAGAACGAGCCAGGACAGACAGACAGACAGACGGACAGACATTACGAGTAGACTACGGAACCCTAAAAAATGGTGAAGTTGTGCAATACATACTAAAACGTAAAAATTACAAATGTGCGCTAGTTTGGGGTTAAACATTTGGACAAACAAAGGGAGAGTAAATGAAACAATATATTTTTAATTAGAATGATTTATTGAAATATTACAAAAATTCCTTATTACGCATTTATATTGATTTTCAAAATGAATAAGTTTATTGTACACGTGTCGAATATATTTCTGGGGGTCTAATTTTTTTGAAATATTGGATAAACGAACATTTCGTATACTTTTCTATATTAAAATTAGCGAGCTCCAATTATGGTTTACTATCTACTCCGTTATCATGCATGATACTCCCGGACCACATATTTTATTCCTTTTAGGGTAACCGAGACAGTGATTGCCCAGTGTACAGTGAATGCCCGAATTAAGGTTAACATACATTTTAACTTATTTTCAAAGGTGTAGTTTTACATTAAATCCGTTAAATAACACTAGGATACTGTTAACTAGAGTTCTAAATAAGACATTTGGCAAAATTTTCAATAAAAATATTGTAATGGCAGTTTTTGGACAGCGGGTGTCCGTCACTTCAAAAAATGCGAATTCCTTACAGAATTTGTTAAGGATACATTTTGTAGTTTTGAAGTTTGTATCACTTTAATTTTCTTTTTTGAGCGTTAAAGCACAACGACGTGTTAGTTAAAGCTTTAATGTTTCATTCGAAGCAGTTATCGCGGCGTAATTTTATTCCATTAAGTATTTTAAGAGGGTGGGCAATCACTGTACCTAAAATATGACAAATTCAGTTATTGCCATACCAGAATTCAGTTATTGCCATGGGTATGAGACAGTGATTGCCCGGGTAGGTATTTACTAAATCACGTGAGGGATATAATAATCGAACCGAATATTTTCTTTATATCCTGTATCTTTCTTTATATCTAGGTCTAGGTACAAGGAGTTTCGAAAAAACTGCTTTTTACAAAAAGTTGACCTAAAAATAGGGGAAAATTTGATCTGCTACCGAAAATCATGGAGGAAAGGTGGTAAGAAGAACAACCAATTATATATACCGTAATTATATTATGTATTTTACCGTGGGAGAGCACGTTTCAGTATGAATAAGCCGGCTTAAACGGAGTGATTCTATAATCACAGAAAACCAAAATCAAGCGGCGCTAACGCGTGAGTGTACCGGAGGCTCTATGAAGGGGGAAAAGGAGTTAAAATTTTGGCAGCGCATTTATGATTCCCCTTGTTGTTCCGAGTGTCTATGAGCGGTGGCAATCGTTTACCATCAGGTGATCCGTATGCTTGTGAGCCACCTATCACATATTAAAATTTAATTACCAAATGATGCAGTTAGTAATAATTAGAAAAAAACTTTCAAATTTCAACTGTGGGAGAGCCACGCTTCAGCATGAATGGGCCGATTTGACCGGAGTGATACCACTGCCTCACAGAAAACCAGCGTGAAGCAGCCCCTGCGCCGAGTGAGTGACGGAAACGGAGGCCCACACCCGGGGGGGAAGAGGATAAGAGGTTGGCAGCGCACTTGTCACTTCAGTGGTGTTGCAGGTGACCATGGGCGGCAGCATTGCTTATTATATATAATGTGCAGTCAAAACACGCATCACTTGATGGTAAGCGAATGCCAACGCACATACTCAACACCAGTGGAGTCACAAGTATGCTGCCAATGTTTTTAACCCCTCCCCCCTCCCCTCACCCCCCATTGGGCCTCTGACAACCTCAAAACTGTATCTACTTACCTTTTGTAAAATTGGTACATTCCATTTATTCGCTGAGATAACGAGAAACTAGATAGAACAATTTGACGATTTTACTAGATTTTGAAACTAAACGGGTTTTCTTAGTCAATGGTATCTTATTTGGATGATGTTACTGATTTCAATAGCTTAGAAATATATCTTAAACGCACAAAAACTTACGAAAGATCTAAAATTTTAAGCATTTAATAGTATTTTTATGGAATTACAACGTGCGGTATAGTTGGCAATCACTGTCTCATTTGGTTGGCAATGACTGTGTCAAGTGGGCAATCACTGTGTTTTTAGGAGATATTTTTGTTATACGTTATAATTATAAAATATTCTTTAGATGTTTGAATTATTGCTTACTTATCTCAATGCTAAACTATTAACGTTGTCAAATAATTACACTCTGATTTCTTATTGTTAAAGAAAAGGATTATATTGAAATAAAACTAGTGTCAATTTCTTAAGTGGGCAATCACTATCTCGATCACCCTACCTCGAAATATTTTATAGCCACCAATTCTTTTTATTTTTAGAATAAATTCCAACATCGTATGACCAGAAGAAAGGACAGTAATTTCTCTAATTCACTTTACAATGTTTTAATATTATAATATACGTCTATACTATTTTATTCAAAATATAATGAAAAGAACGGATTTTGAAACTAACTGCAGTGAGTGAATGATTAATTCAAATGTCGAGTTGATTTTGATTGGTCCCATCCACAGAGTACATTGGTCCCATCACTAGGACCGATACCACGATATCATTATTAAATTTTTCTGTCGTTTACGTATCGTAACGGTTTTTTATTAAAATAGATTTTCTAGTTTAATACACATTTAATAATTAATAAAAGTCATTACTTATGATAGGAAACGCGATCTTGTTGCGAATTTTAGCTGTCAGATCGCCTTTGACATGAAAATACTGCACAATTCACCATTTTTAAGAGAAACGTCACGCGACACGGAGCGATGCAAAATGGCGATGTAGCGACATCCAAGTAGTTTTGTATAACTTAGTTGACCAGTTCCGAAAGTTGACCAATGTACTTTGCCGGAGGGGAAACGCCCGGTATGGCATCTCCAGTGGCTATATACTCAAAGCGCTCAACTTAGAAATCTTGGGCTTACTACCCGTGCGGATAAACGCTGGGATTAGAAATGGCGGCGCAACTATTCACCTCTCGCTCGCACACTATTTGCGTCTATACTCGCACACGTGGGTACAGACTGACAAAAAAAAAGCTGCGTTTTAATAAAAAATTGTGAACTAGTTTTTCCGTGTTTTTGAACCTTTCGTTAGTCTTGTCATATTTTGTTAGAAAGGTACGTTATTCCTCATCACTATAGGCTATGTATGTACCACGGGCGAAGCCGGGGCGGACCGCTAATAAATGTATATTTTTGTGAGAACAAATTCGTTTATAAATGCGATAATTATAAATTATTATTTGTTTATAAACAATTTCTTTTAGGAAAAAAGAATTTACCGCAATCTGAATTATTTTCTTAGATTTTTTACATAAATACAGTAAAAAATACTACTTACAAAATAATAAAACCTATAAAACATACTTATATATTATTTGAATTAATAAAATAACAAAACATTTTCAATGCTAACGATATTTTCTACGATTTTTCAGTTTGCTTATATTTAATTATAATTTTACGTACTTAGTATGCTGACGGTACCGACTCGTCGGTCCGCCATTTCTAATCCCAGCGTTTATCCGCACGGGTAGTACATAGTGGACAGTTTATTGGGATTCATATCATCGACTAAAGCCACACTTCCAGTTCAATTTTCGCAGGGTAAGAGGAAGAGTATTTTTGTTCCAAGCCGTCGCTCAACTTAGAAATCTTGGGCTTACATAGTGGACAGTTTATTGGGATTCATATCATCGACTAAAGCCACACTTCCAGTTCAATTTTCGCAGGGTAAGAGGAAGAGTAAGATTTTTTTTAGGGGTGAGCGACTCTCCTGCACCTTTTTTGCTATTCTTTCTGCTGCTTCCACCACCTGATTCGGCGTCAGCGTTTCTCAGCTTGTTTGTGAAATAGATTTAACGCAAAGGTCTATGGTATATAGCAGTGTTGAGTCATGACTCTTCTTAGAAATGGCTTTGCAGTTGGCTACAACTGTGGAATCTTCCTCATCCCACATTGTCCTCCCTCCTAATTAAATCTAATATTATTGACCAAAATAATTCATTTAAATTTGGCAAATTATCATTACCAGCCCAATGACATCATCACCAGCCGCTAAATCATCATCACCAATCTACTTTTTATCATTACCATTTAAGACACTAATTGTATAATTTTTGGTTTTTATTCTATACTAACCCGAAAAGGTCTTATTGTGCATAATTTCTTCCCCGATTTTAGCCGGCAATTTGCAGCAGTAAAACCTAAGTTTGGCTAACTGGACGCATGGGCTGGACGACACTGAATCTGAACCATGACTGTCAAGAGGAGTGGATTGCCACATAAAAAAAATTTATATCGAAGACATTGTTGAACTTGATTGTTATTCTGACACTGACATTGATTTTATAGTTGAAAAGAAATGTCAAAAGCGTACGGCGAAAGACTCAAAGACTGTGAACAGGAATCGGAATTGAAAATTATTGGAGTTATTTTATTAAATTGTTTTTGTTTTTGTTATGTGTTACATAACATGCCCGTGAAGACCGGCGCTATATATTTACCCTTCCCGTAAATATGAGTTGTTCAAACCTAAACATAATTGTTAATTCCTGTCTAAAATTAGATCCCGGGCTTCGACAAAAAATATTAGGTAACTGGAATAAAGACTTTTTATTTGGTTATACACCGTGTTATCGACGTTCTTTTCACATATTTAAGAAATTGGATCAGGCTCAAAAAGACTCTGTTGCAGTACTTCCATCGCCACAAGAAGTAAGTTTATCTCGTTTATAATGCTAATGTCTCGTTTATAATGTATTTTTGATATTTTTACCGGCCAATCGAACATTTAAATGAAGATTTATAAATACAGATAACTATTACTAATAGATAGTAACTATTAGTGGTTTTGGTTCCTTTGTTTTGATAGTTTTAATAATTTTCTGAGATGTTTACATTAAAATGATTGGCCACAGGACTGTAATACTCTGTTGTCTTTTCTTGTTCTCTTGAAGCTATTGGAAACAGTAGCTTGGATCTTCAACAGTATTGTTTGTTATTATTAATGATTAATTTTGAAGACTGTACGTAGACCCAATGATTTTTCACACTTTTTTTTTATTTTCTTGTTATAGGTAACAGTAATTTTGCGCAAAAATGAATTTAACAAGGAGTTTACATCAGGATCTGTTAAATCTTATGATTCCAATCAACTTGCCTCAAACCAGCCTATTGAAGACACAAGAAGTGAGGCACAGTGCAAGATGACATCAGGTAACATTTACTCTAATGTAGGATCCCTTTGTTTTGTTAAATATTACAAATTTAGTGTAAAAACTATTGAAGATTGCATGCGAATTTTCAACTCAAAGAAATTTACAATCTCCATGTTCGGGAGGAATGCTTACTTGATGCTTAATAAATAATAGAGTATTTAATTTTATTGTAAAATATGAACTTTTCTATTGCATTCTCAGAAAAATGCTTGTTATCATTTGTACACTTTCATTTTACGAAATGTTAGTGTTGCTTGCCTTTGTTTTCTGACAACAATACCCTATTACTGCGGAAAGTGTATTTTATTAGCATGATGATATTAGCAGTACATTTGGTAATCTGATTATACACAGTGTATCTGTAAAGATTACATAAATTCCTTTAACCAGGTGTCCTATCAACCAATTGGAATAACATTCATTTTGAACCTTTTTGAAATTTCCATAAAAAAATTTCAACTTATCATACAAAGTTGGTCATGTGACTTACTTATTTTGTATGGGGACTAGAAAAATTTTTCAATGAATTTCGAAAAGTCAGTGATCAAATGTTGTTCCAAATGGTTGGTAGAACACGTGGTTAAAGGGAGGTAAACATGCACACATACAGGTCCACTGTATGTGTGCATGTTGCATGATGCATGCAAGTAAGAGTCTAAGTGTAGAAACATGAGTCCACTTTACATTACATGCAGGGATGTAAATGTTAACAGATGCACCCTGTATCGATAACTTACTTACTCCATTGGATCAAAGACCCATTGTTGATCTTGACCTCCGACACCAAAAGCCACCTTTCCGTCCTATTTTGGGTCATGGCAGACAATCATCTCTCGATACTTCCCTCCCTCCCTCAAGCTTCTTTATCCTCGAACGATACTAGAAATTAATCCACAACTTTTTTTATTTTACAGGACTTTTGATGGGGGTATTTGATGGACATGGTGGCCCAGCTTGTGCCCAGGTGATATCCAAGCGGTTGCTAAAATATGTAGCAGCAGCTCTACTACCACTTACAGATTTGAAGAAATATATTAATAATGAAACAGAAGAAACTTTGTTGGAGACATTTAATGATAATGTAAGTGGAAGCTGCATTCATTTTAGCGGAGTAATTACGTGCATCCTTAATCATCATCTTATTCCCTATTGCGTCCAAAGGAGAGCTTAGAGTTAGACCATGACCCACAATTTGGCAAGTTGGTTTGCCGTTTCACCGTCCCTATCCTTAGGCAAGCGGGAACCAGACAAACTGGATCATGGTTACATGTTCAGTGTAATGTAAACCTGTACAGATTATAAATGTAAATAAACGAACCGTTACTGAGTTACCAATGTGATAACAAGCGATTATTATCTCTCTCCTTATCACCTGTATACAGTAATAACACAAAATAATTCGATGCAAATGGCCGGATGCAAGATCGCAACCTAAATAGTGTACGTATACATGTGCGTTTACGTTACTGTGTTGTGGCATGAATAAAATGTAATCAGAATGGATCAAAAATTACAAATAGTTTTCTCCAGTTCCTAACAAAGAGATTTTTTCCTTTAATGTCTTTAAATAAATTAATTCAGCACTGTTCATATAAATCAAATGGTGTTATTACTGAACCAAACAAGCTCGGCTAATATTACTTTAGACTATGGTTAAACAGTATTATTGTTCCTTATGTGATAGAAAAATATTAAATTTTTTCAGGTAGATATTGTAGAAGATCTGAAATTAATGTATGAAAAATGTTTTAAGACATATTTGGAAGAACTTGTGAATGTCTCTAAGGAAAAGCCAGACGTGCGTACCTCGTTGGAGTATGGTATTATGAAATTAGATAGTGACATATCTCGGGAAGTGGTTGAACCGTATAAATTGGCTGGCACAATTAACCCTAAGACTCTATCTGTAGCACTGTCGGGGGCTGTGGCGTGCGTCTCTCACATCGATGGACCGCACCTGCACGTGGCCAATGTTGGTGACTGCAATGCTGTCTTAGGCACTTTGACCGAAGAAAATGAATGGATAGCCAAAAAAATAACAAAAGAGCATAATTCAGAGAACTTTGATGAATTGAAAAGAATATGGAGTGAACATCCAGATAGTGAAAGAAAAACTGTGATAAGAAGAGATAGATTGCTCGGAGAACTGGCCCCTTTACGCAGCTTAGGAGATTATCGGTACAAGTGGCCCGTAGAGACGCTGAATAACGTAGCAGTGCCGCTGGTGGGTCAACGAGCCATTCCCCCTAATTACCACACTCCGCCTTATTTATCCGCCATGCCAGACATATACTATCATAGACTTACGCCGAGAGATAGGTTTTTGATTATTGCCTCAGATGGTATTTGGGATATGATGACGCCACTGCAAGCAGTGAAGTTAGTTGGACAACACATGAAAGGTAAGGTGTTTTTTAATCCCCTAAAAATGCCAAGAAAGAATATTCAGTTGGGAGATATAAACGAGCTGTTGATGCATAGGAAAGAGAGTTTGAAGAGTAAGCCGAAGGACAGGAACGCGGCGACTCACTTGATCCGGCACGCGATAGGCGGCACGGAGTACGGCGTGGACCACTCGCGCCTGGCGCACCTGCTGAGCCTGGCGCCCGACGTCAGCCGCATGTTCCGCGACGACATGACCGTCACCGTCGTCTACTTCGACACTGAGTATTTGAGGCAGTGTCCGGCTTAGCAATTTATATTCATTAACAACCCACAAACAACAGTGCCTTCAAATTTTATTTGTATATGTTTATCCAATTTTGAAGGTTTTCCATTGTTGTAACTTTACGTATTGTGTGCGTCTGATTTTATACACACCCACTGAGTGTTTTATTTAGCTAATGCCACACGAAGTCGTCCATTTTATGGATTACAGTTCCTCGTTTTAAAGTTAAATAAAACACTTTTTTATATTAATTTAATAATAAAGCAATATTATGGAGTGATTTATATGTAAGTTATTTATAATTTATATTTGTGGCTAGTGTTAATGTCACCAATTGTTTTTGTAAGAATTATAAATATATTATTCTATTGGCAATGAGTAATACGGAGCATTTTGAAAAAAATGTATAAATCATAAATTTATTTACGTTTAATTAAATTAGATTTTTCCTATGCATATTAAGTAAAAGTTTTAGCGAAATCTTGCGAAACGTAAATAATTAAATCCTTATCTGTTAATTATCATGTTGTAAGTAATGCATTAAATTAATTATATTGTGATTGTGAAAAAGTAATTGCTGATGCTATATTACACCATGCTTTGGGTTTACCAGCTAGTGTTATTTCAGTCAGATACCTTATCAACAAAGAGAAACCATTAGGTTCTCTAATGTATAGAACCCACACGATAAATTGTACGGAAGCGTGTACCTCAATGAAAGTTAAAACCATTCAGGTGCTATAAAGTAATTGCAGGTTTTATCACTAATTAAAACCTACTACATATCTGATTAATCAGAATTTATCTGATAATGCGATTTTGTGTTACACAATCCTAGTGGTATTAGGTAGGTATCTTATAATATCTCATAACTGTTTTACACGGGTGCCGTGCAGTTTCATGGCTATCTGGATTTCACTTGCAACAGTAGAGTTACTCAGTGCGATACGATGTAGAAATGATTATCCGGATCATAGTTTTGCTCGATTATCTGAATGCCTTACGACATCAATGGTATTTTTTAACTAATAAATAACAAATTACCTAATTAATGATTCGGGAAATCGTATCTCCTTGTATCCTCAAAATACTTTAGTCACAAGCGCAGTCGAAATAAAATACATACAAAATTTCAACTTCGTTTATTATTAATCATCATTTATTATTAAAAGTGAATATTATCATAATAGGTAGGTATCTAGTAAAGTAGGCGAGTAATCGAAATCGTATTTACAGAAAAAGAGGAATAGACGAGATATAGAGAAAATAAACAAGTAGGTATAGCTTGGCAGCGAACGAAAAATGTTTATACTATATTCATTTATTCATTTGGCAAATATTATTAATTTTACCCTTGTTCTGAATTTATTGATGCAAAAATATTTCTATCAAATAATTTACATACTGACCGGTAGGTAAACATTAATAGATTTTAATCGTTTTGATAGTTTTTTGAGGTGCGTCGCAGCCATTTCGTTTATAATATGAAATTAATGTTTTCTCAGTAAAAATATTTCTATGTTTCGGAATTATTAGAAACACACTCTAAATTATCACTTTTGATTTCATAAAAGAGAATCACTTATTTTATTATTTACTTAAATTGACCAAATGGCTGCGAAATATGCCTAAACATTTGGGTGCCTGTCGAGTGGAAATTGGTTTACCCAGACGATACGGGTTATTAAAATACTAGGCCATGAACTAATTTATTTACTGTAGAAAAACAACTGAAGTAAGAAAACAAATTACTGTTTTGCTGTATTTCCAAACAGGTTTTATTGACTTAAATAAAATAAAAAAGTTAAGGGTAATAATATAAGAACTTTTTATTAGGTTCTGTTTGCCATAAACTCCATTTCAAACGATGTTTGTTTCAGTAAGTGGGTCTAGGGCACATTTGTCTAGGGCTAGGTAATTGAAAATATAGGGTTGACTGAATATTCATTATATTAGCAAATAGTACCTATGTATGGGAAGTAAAGAGTTGTGTATTTATTAAGTGCTGTTGAATAAATCTCATAATTCTTATGATGTTCGCTACCATTTACAAAAGCAAAATGAGCAGAATATTAAGTATAAATCATCCTTAAAGAGCTATTAACATCAAATAGATTATTACAAATCTTGACTAAGGATTTAATGCTTAAGTATTAGTTAAACTCGCAAGGCATGAAATGAAAAAAAACCTCATTGGCTATTTTAATAAAGCACATAAAATATATTCCTGTAGGTAGGTATTTTATAATATTATATAGATGGGCGCTTGGGACTGATGACCTGTAGACTTTTAAAGTATATAAGAATATAATTTAATCCGACAAATTCCAGTTTAGTTTCAAATCATTTCAAGAAATTGGTTGTTAGCTTTAATATCCGAAGAACTGTCGTTCATGACTTGTCTGAATGTCCCAAGTGTAAATTTGGAAATAGCCAATTAAATTAAGAGTATTTGTAGTAAACTTAAAACAATACAGATAAAGGCTCCGGCCGCACACGTTTTTAAATATAATATAATATTCTTCTATGAGTTGAACTTTTTTGACCGCCCGACTATGCGCACCGGCCTTATCTATTTTGTATAGAAATTAATAGCTTTCCATTTATAACAGACTGTATTTTAAGGCACTGCGCCAGCCAGCCATTGCTAACCGTAGACTATGGCGGTCAAAAGTTATTAAAAGAATATTGATAGAAGTTTAGTCATTTTAGCTTTAGAAGAAACATTTTTATACTATACAATGATTTATTCAATAATTAAGTAATATCTCGTAGTAATGTAAAACGTGTGCGCTCAGATTTATCTAAGCGCGATATATCGGTACATTTGCTTCTTATTCTAAAAGTAATCTTGTGAGCAATGAATACCAACGATGTCGTGAGAAGTTACATCAAAGTACATATACACGTATGAAATGTACCTACGTAAATCTATTTACGTATTGGTACTCATTAAATACATTTAGCCACTACGTTATACTTTCTTATTGGTAAGATTACACATAAATCTTATTCTGATACTGTAGGTACAGACATAATATGGTTATGCATTAAGAGAAAGTAGGAAAATAATAAATTGGGCATGAATTGGCGAAGCTGCTGGGTGTATGAAAAGTACATAATTTCTAAGAAGCAATCGGAAAGCGGCAATGTTAACATCCCGTGAACTCTTCGAAGTAGGCGTAAGGTCAGCTACTTAAATCTAGTCAAATGCACAGCCCGCGACAATTTCCCTACTCTAGTTCGTTTGAAAAACGCATCTTACCCCTACAAACAATGTCGAAAGACACAAATTGACTTACGATTCAAATCTACCAATATTTTACCTACATCTTCAAAACTCCGCGCAAACGTTCGACGCTGTCGCAACATAGCTGAAACATTAGATTTATTTATAGCGAATAGTTCACAGTTTATAGAAATACTCTATAAGTATCATAAGAAACTTTAGTTTATAAGCAAAAGATAACAATTGTATAAAGCTGTAGTTAGACTTACACGATAAGTAGATTCTTAATTTTAAGACTACATTATGTTTGAGTCGCTAACGGAAATATCCAAAAGTCCTCCAAAATATATGTTTTCAGAATTCGCCAAGAAGGATGGAGAGAGAGATACCTAGAGAGAGAGATGTAGAACCTACAGGTAGTCAAAGAGTAATTTGTACACTAAATTTGGCAAAGACGCTATATAAAGAATAGTGCTCTTTGAGTTAGTGAAAACCACGCGCCGGCCTCGGCGGATCACGCCGCCTGTCTGAATACGTGAAAAATCGTGCTATATTGAAAGATAATCGTATTACACATTCTAAGTCTCATACTACGACTCTAATACATGGATAAATTTTCATGAACAAAGTACATAATGTTATTATTAAAGATATTTATTTGTCACATTGTTTATTAAAACTGAACGAGAGGGTTGATCGACTGGACGCGTGTCACGCGTGACGCGTGTGCGCAGCCGTGCAGTCCCGGCCCTGGCCCCGGGGCCCGGGCCGGCCAGCGCGCCGCGCGGCTGCGGCGGGGTGCAGCCCCCGCCCCCATGCGGGCTGCTGGGTGCGCAGTATGCGAGGCCCCAGGCCCTCCTCTCTCGTTACTCCTAACAGCTTATTTACCAATTACTTCGTACTCTTTATCTTATCATTTTTTAGGTAAGTAACTATCGAAAACATCGTTATCAGTTTATCACTTACAAATTGTCTTTGAATCTTTACATATCCAAAATAAAATACCTAATCATTATGTAAGTACATAATGATATTGAATCAACGTTTCATTCCTATCTTTAGTAATTAAATTACATGTTTCATTAGTATTAAAAATGTCTCAAATGAGTTTTAATGTGGCGTCCAAAAATTGTAGACGTGTATTTTACTGAGTTAAAAAGGTTACATTTAATTAATGGCTTTGCCACCAGATACAATAATAGTTTTATCGTTAAAACATTTTTATCAACAATTTCAGGGGGCTGTAAAAACCCAAAAATTTTTAAGTATGCAAAAATTTATATTGTCTTAACATGCAAATTTAACTTTAATGGGGCGCAACTCTTAAAAACCTAACAATGTTCCAACAATAACAGTAAATTCCATAATAACAAATATTATTTCTCTGATTGAGTAGGTGTTGAGTGAGACAAAGAGATGTAAGTTGTAGTGAATGAATCATCTGCCGTACGTCGGACGCTGAGCGACGG
Organism: Cnaphalocrocis medinalis; assembly: GCA_014851415.1. Taxonomy (NCBI): domain Eukaryota; kingdom Metazoa; phylum Arthropoda; class Insecta; order Lepidoptera; family Crambidae; genus Cnaphalocrocis; species Cnaphalocrocis medinalis. The sequence goes on along the minus strand of CM026273.1, from coordinate 11,258,826 downwards.
GCCCAGACACTGCGCGACGCTACGTCTGCTCAATGAGCGGGTTAGCTTCCAAGTGAGAGTGGAACATGTAAGGAGATACTGGAATATGGATAAATGAATTTAATCGATTGTTTGTGATTGGTACATCACATACAATGTATTATTTTTCACGATGAAACCTACCATGACGTGATAGTACAAAAGATTACTGCAGTGCATTTTGTACAAGTTGGCCCTAGGACCAGGAATCATCTCTCGCCCGGATTTTCCCTCAATTGTATCCAATCCAAGATGAAATCAAGTCTTCCATATTTTAAGGAGGCGTTAGTGTTTTTGATGCTTTACCAATTTCGCTTAGTATTTTTTTGTATGATAATATGGTAGATACAACATAGAAGCGAAAAATCCATGGCTAAGTTTATACAGCTATCTAAACCAACGCCCTCTTAAGATAAGTAATTTTAGGTCTTCCATTCAGTAAAAAGCCATTAGCGATAGGAATATTTAACATTTACTTGAAAAAGAGCAAGACATTCGGAATCTGCCAACACGGATAAATGGCGAGGGTGCGACTACCTCGTACATTGAATTCCGTCATACGCCCGATAAACTATAATACAATTACATTAAATTATAAGTAATATTTACAACAACAACCATAAATGTATACAAAATTCAGGGCTGTCAATTCAATAGCCTTTGACGTCAGTGAATTACGATTGTATCGCATGCGATGCGAGAATCGGGTACAATGAAATAGAGGCGGCATTTCCTGATCACGCTCATTTAGGGTGAGCATTTTTCATGGCGATTGTATCGCTGATTGGAGTGATAAAAAATAAAATCATGTTATTTATTTAGTTATTGATTTAGCGTTTTAGAAATCTGAGATTCCTGGATATGACGTAAGCGAAGAAATGGTGGGTTAGTAGGTCCTCTCCCGGACGTCGCGAGGGAGCGCGTGTCGGTTGGCGCCGTGCCCAATCTCTGCCAACTATTTATTACCGTAGTCTTATCTCGCTAGATCAATAGTCTGTACCAGTACGCTGAATATTGTTACATAGACACTACATTATTCTTATTACAATACTACTATCCTGAGTGTATGCTATTGGTAAATAAATGTGGGTGGTTACGGAAAAGCTGACCTTCGCGATAGCCGTCAGAATAAATAGAAAAGCACACCATAAGCGAATGGAGGTAACACATTTTACATCGTATGGAGAAACAATGAATAGCGTGCTCTTTGCCCTGTGTTCATATTGGCAAATATTACTTAAATTTAAATCCATTAAACACACGCCGCGTGTAACTTCAAACACTAAAATACAGACATCACACTTAGTTAGGTACTACCTACTGCAAAAATACATTTGTTTAATAATACTTACATAGGTGGGACTATTGTTTGTTAACAGACTAAGCAATTCCAATATTTGTTAAGTTACGTTTATGAAACTAAAGATAAAATTAAAGACATCTAATGTAACGAAAGTGGTTAGTATTGACACGAGTCCGTTACAATTATGACTAGAGTCATACAGAGTTACATTCATCAATAGAGTAGGTACGTATCTAGTTTCAGGCATTTCGTCTTAACGATAGCATCCTTAAATCTCATCCTTCTTTTGAACCCATGTCGACTTAGGTACTTAGCTAAAATGCAGAAGCAAAAATAACTCGAAGCTGCAACAACGTTACTTAGTACTTATCGTAGCTATTTGTTGTAGGTTGTAAGTTAAAAATAGAGGTAGGTAAACATACAATAAAGAAGATCCGGCATTTGTCGCCCCTTATGCACGCATTTTATGTTCGAAGACATTTCAAGATTAGGTTTGATGTAAAAACGTCGACACCTAATATAAGTGAAATTGCAACTTTGATAATATCCTTTTGGTACAAATATATCACATCATTTCTACACCAAAATTACGTGATATGTTTATACCTACTTATAAACGTGTAGGTACGTAATGAAAAATTACAATATTAGACATTGTCGTGTCATGATTGATGATTTGACTGTATCAGACATTTTGTGTGCATTTGGTAAGGCCGTATCTTCATTATTATCCTCATCCTACGCTATATATAAACTAATCATGAAGTAAGGTGGGGTATGTTGACACGCGGCGTCGCTCCGGTATTCCGGTATTGGCTCTCTAAGTAAATGTAAATTCCGGCGAGAGAATGACTGTCGATTAATCGCCCCCAAGCGATAGCGCCTGCACGATGCGCGGGTCCGCCTTGCTTCCCTCGCGGAACTCCTCGAGCGTCAGCCGGTCGTCGTGGTTCTTGTCCATCTGGTCGAAGATCTTGTCGACGCGCTTCTGTGGTGTATTTTCGTCCTCAGGCTGCGGTGTCTGCCCCTGGAAGCGAACGGAATCAATTCACGGGAGAGTCTTTTTAACCATTTCATCAGGACTAGGTATAAAGTTACGTTACAGATTCTGTAGTTACGTTTACCTGCAACTTATGGCAGATAAGTTTATTTATTTATTTATACGGGAAACAAAACAGATAACAATCAGTAACTTATTGATACACATAATCAGTTGAGTCTAGAACTAGATTGCAATCCTACTATTGTTAACACATCATTATATTAGGTGAGTATCTAAATTTAAAATTTAAAACATTGTTGGTATGTAGTGACAAAGATAAAGTAAGGAAAATTCTTATAAATATTAATAGCGGTACACGCAGCAATCGGTGGATTATATCTTTGAGAGCTCAACAACACCTTTTTTAAATACGTAAAATCTGGGATCAAAAATATCAAGATCAGGATTGTTAATTGACACCTCGTTGTAAAGACGACACATTCTTGTCAAAGGGTTATAGTAAGATAAGTAGGAGTACATCAATGTCTTTACGACCTGACTTTTTCTACTTAAATCATTGCCGTATTATCGCTTGCTTGATCGTGTATCGTTATACGGAAATCATCTGATTCTGATGATCTAGGTATCTTCTTTGCCCCGAGACTCGCATAGATGGACCCAAACAGGTATTAGGGTATAAGGTCTTAGTATTCCCTTTACTTTTAGTTCCCCAATATACCGAGACACGAAAACATGTAGAAAAGCTCGCGTCAGCGTCTTTTTAGTTAGTTACACCAATAGATTGTCAATCGAGGACACTGATCGATGGAGAACGGATTTGTAGTTTCAATGATGATCAGTGATAGGTAAAGTCTCGATCAGCGTCAAAAGAAAGCTTCAAGAAAGTTACTTTACTGTTATTTATAGATATAGACCTACTAAAGGTACCAGATGCACCAGTAAGGTTGGGTAAAATGTACTTACCACCATTTGATAGATCGCGTCGACTATGTTATACATTTCTTCCCGTGTGATGTAGCCGTCGTTGTCTACGTCGTAAAGACGGAAGGCCCCTGAAAAGTCGAAATTAAATAATATTGAGTACTAATCGCACAATAGGTATCCAATCAACCTTGGGAGAGCCACGCCTCGGGATGAATGGGCCGGCCTCACAAAACCCGTGAAGCAGCACCTGCGATGTGTTTAGTCGAGTGATCAAGGGTAGCGAAGGTCCAACACGGGGGGAAAGGGGGTTAAAGGTTGGTAGCGCACTTGTGACTCTACTGATGTTGCAGGTGTCTATGGGCGGCGGCAATCGTTTGCCATCAGGTGACCCGCCTGCTCTGTCCACCTATTACATAAAAAATGGGGGAAATTAGGAAAAATACTGTAACTTACAGTGTAACTTTTCATCGAGATTTCCCCGGGACGTCACCGATAACGCCCGTATGAACTCCTCAAACTCGATCGACCCATCCTGGAAATAACGGAATAATTGTATTGATATTAGGTATAAATGAAACCTACCTACATGCCTAATAGTCAGAGGTAGGAATTAGGTAAAGTTTTTTATGTAGGTACTTTGGATCGAAAGTTTGACCCTGCTATGGATTTCGATTAATGACAAAACCATCTGAAAAATCGAGGGACACAGATGTGGATAGGTAGGCTGATAATACCTACGGTACTTATTCTTAAATTATTGCGTCAGACAATTTACACCGACCACCTGTAGTCTAACTTGTATAATCAGTACTCATAATGAGGCCTAGATGACGAAAGCTTTGTGTATCCCCAAGCACTCCTAGACCCGTTAGGTAATTGAAGTTTGCATTATAAATTGATCCGACAGGAAATCGAACCTATGACCTTCTCACTTGTGCGCTACTGGGCCATCGAGGACGTCTTTAGTTGCGCATCATTTACTAACGGTATACTTGCAGAGCAAAGTCGATATGCACGATAGGACGCATCTTCATGGATGACATGACGTCTTATACCTACCTACGTAATACGTAACTAATTAGAAAGTCCAAAACTGAATAACTTTACGTTTTATTTTCCCAGTTTCGCAATGACCCTAATAGTAATCTGAGGTCTGTATCGTCTCCTAGATTTTTTCTCAAGATTCTCAAGATGGTAAGCTCCAGTGTAGGTTAGGTCTAGGTAGGTACGTGTCATCGCATCGAACGTAACGGGTGTTAGTGCGCCACAGACCAGGGCTGCTAGATCGTATCATGGATACAGAATATAAGTAGGTATCAATGGTCATTTCATATAATACGATACAAAGCCTCCGGGGGACGCTACTTGGAAGACGCCAATTTAGTTTTCTTTTATTGCGATTAGATCCGTATAATTACAGGCACTAAATCGTATGACTGCGACCTATTTGCTGTCAACCCTGCCACAGACTACGCGTGAGTACATAAGCACAGACACTATGCTTGAGCGTACAGAGAGAGATTAGCTTCACCAACCCTTTTGCGTGTGTAGGTGACCCACGTAGCCTTAAAGCTAAGACGAACGGACGAACATTGCGAAACTAGTTATGAGGGATTCCTGAGCCCTAAAAATGTCATAAACTTCACCTTAACCTCTACTTTTTTGCGTGCGAAGCAAAATTTCACCAATAGGTTTTTTATCTAATTCACCGCTCAGAAACCTGGCAATTCAATGGTGGAAACGAGACTTATACAATTCTGTTTTGGTGGCAAACTAAAGACATCGATGACGTAATCTAAGTTATAAATTATTCACAATGGGCGATGAATGCAAATGGTTAGGGCGTGTCGCCGCTGATTCTCATTTTATTGGGCTGAAACATCTGGATCGGTGATATCGCCTCATGAATATTGAATGTTGCACACCGTTAGGTTGCAATTAAACGTTTTAAGTTGATTCAAATGTTCAAGTATTACCACCAGTTCGATAAACGATCTATATTACGTTCTATTTACTGACGGCGAATGCTTACAGTTTTTTAAACAATGTAATTTAGAATGCATATAACTTAACTATTAGGGATATCCATATATGGTAAACCGAAAAGTCGAAACAGTTGCGCAATATAATCGAACACCCAGCGAGATCTAATGGCAAAGGTTTGAACTATTATCGATATCAAGTCTCGAAACGAAGTAAGGGAGGGCAACTAGTTATATCATTGAGGGGTCACAATATCTAACCGCCCATAGCGTTTTGCCGCCCATGTGCTCACCTCACGGCTTCATAAAAAAGTCAAAACGTTTATTGCAATATCTTTCGGAACAATACCCGTTTGCTCGACTTTGTATGTTAATCAAATACAAAGTTATGAAGAGATTTTGTCACCAATTAAAAAAAGAATTTGTTAATTTATGAATCCGTGAAATACCGTGAACACGACTCGTTTGCCACAAAATGTGCCTTACTTACTTTCTTTGATTAGGTAAAGTAGGACAGTAAACGATAGTTACTAGCTAAAGTTAAATCGTAATCTAGAAAATATGAAAAGAAAATAGAATAACAAATAGGTTAAGACCCTTACATTGTTTTCGTCGAACACTCGAAAGACCAGCGAGGCGAATTTACTGGGGTCACCTTGAGGGAAGAATTGCTTGTAAATCTTAATGAAGCCCTGAAAAAAAGATGAAATATTATTTAAAAAAATATATCTCTGCATGGCTGTAGTTCTTTGTATGGGAATAGTTTGTATTCACAAATGAAAATGTTTTATCTGTGCTTAAATTAATAGGCACAGTCAGCATCAAAATGATGTTAGCGTCCGAACCAACCAAACATGTCTGATAATTATTTTTGACAAAAGTCACCTTTAAGGGGCACTTTTAATAACAAATAACAATATTTGTTATCGGAACAACAAGGGCCTTTGCCACCCTGGTCCAGTGCGGGTTGCTGGGGATACCGAGAGCCTCTTCCGTTGTGGTCTTTTTTAATTTCTAAGGGTTAAAAGTAAGTTCGATGTTTATATGTTTTGTAATTGTGTCATGTCAGGTTTTAGGGACATGGTTTAAAATGAAAATGAGCTAAGTATTCAGTCCTTTTGAATTTTAACCCTCTAGGGTTTGTAGGGTTCAAATAGGAAAGTCCTCTATTTTGGAAAATAGAGTAACGGGAGACGGAATAAGGACACAACTTGTATGAAACGTTTTTTAGATGATTTCTGTTTCCTTGAGACAGTGAAAGTGGTCCAGTCATCAGAAATGTACTAGCAACGCTATAGTTTTCATTGTAACTCTGTGTATAATATAATAGCAATAAATAATTACCTGTTCAGTGAGGAGGCCATTTGGACAGTCCTTCAGGAATCCCTTGTGCCTGAAAACAAATAATAAAGGTTTTTCAAACGGCGCGACAATGTTTCAGTAGGTACAATCGAGGAAAATTTCAGTGAACCTTATAGTCGATGTTGTGTGCACGCAGCGCGCTCGCTTCTCACCCGCGTTAACCAATCACGAGACGTCTGTCATATTCCTAATTTTCCATGACGTTTCTACGGCAATTTGTTTCTTTTGTCTCTGTTTTGAACAAATTGGAACTATTGTTGTCTTCTAAGGATTTGTGTCTGAGGTCGGAGACATGTTTCGAACTAAGGTTGTCTTAATTAATTTAACTAGTCCGCTTTCACCTCTCTAAGACACAACTATTCGCGTTAACACCTAACAGACGTTCTTTTGAAGCACCAATTAGTTTTCAGGGCATTCCCCTTAATTTTTGGTACCTACTGACATTTAGAGCGATGTAAGAACAGGTGACCCTGCTTGCTCGTTTGACGCCTATAGTATAAAAAAAAGAAAAATTACTAACTATACAACGCCCCTAAGCGATTGTTCTACGATGAATATCTACTGTAAGTGTCCCAGATAGTACCTCCTCGCTTGTGTCAAGGTTAAATTACCTACCTATTCAGGTAAAATAGCGTTTTACAGATCTGTATTGAGAAACGCTGAATTAAAGGTTTTCACGATTCGGGCGACGACTAATTTGGTGACGTGGGCGGAGACGAAGGAGGTTTTAACCGACTACAAAATAAAGGCGGTTTTCAATCCCGCTGTATTTGTGTTATTATGCGATTACTCCACCAATGTCAACTTTATCTAAGTAAGTATATAAAAAGTATCAAATTGTCTCGATACGCGTGCCGGTAAGTGTATTTGCCCTACAAACACTATGGTTTATCTTACTTTGACCTACTGTCGCATTAGAGCCGTATCTATTTTTTTATATTAACTATATAAGCCTGGGTGAATTCAAAGCTTACTTATCAATAAAAAGAATAAGAAGTTTAAATGATTGCCTAAATTATCCACAATACTCACCAAAGCCGAATTTCCTTCTCCGTAACTGAAACAAAGAGAAAGTCAAATTAGATTGGATTGATATAAATAAGTGTCCCTAGATATCATTTACTACTATAGTTTAATTCTATCCTAATTAAGCTGCACTTCGTTCCCGTAACTATCCGTTATTCAAAAACACATCTACTTTCTGCCCACCAATTTATTCATGGGTGCAGATACAGATCTCGAAAAGTATTGAGGGCACAGCCACCTCCCCCCTCTTAGATTTGTGAAGAATCGCCCACCATAGGTGGTCTAACTAACTTCTCAACTTAGGAATAGCTCACCCTAACTTGATCTACGAGTAAGATAGAGTGACGTCACAATTTGACGGTTGTGGGCATGCCTACAGTGCCCACAATCACAATGGTGAATGAGGAAATACAAATCGCCCCTTTACTAGAATAATTTGACAAGTCCAAACTTCTTTTAGACTTCTCACGTTATTCAAGTAAAGAGGTGAAAATAATACATAAACTAAACTGCAAGGCAGTTTCTAACTTACAATCTCTCCGCAGGTTTGTCAAACATCCGATAATGATAAAAAAATAAATTCATTTGTTTTAAAGGTTCCTAAAGAGTCACACGTAAGCTGTCGCATAAATCTATTTAGCACTTTATTTATTTGACTTAAAGCGGCATTATTCAAGAGCGGGTAAACGAACCACAATACAACTACTTCAAACTTGACACTACACCTCTGGGAATGAAGCTAACTAATTAGCTGCAGCGAAAAACAGCTTAAAAATTACGGGGCTACGGAAATCCCGCAGGGTGAAGTGGTTTCATTTTCAAACAAAAGCTGTGTATAGCAAGTTCTTTAAATACGATTTAGTTAGTCAAGTCTGTCCTCGAGATTTCTGTGGGTAGGTTAATTTCAATTTATTAAACTGAATTTCATGAGTTACCTAATTTGTTATGACTTATTTCGCGAATTGTTAACACAGAAACACCTACATAAACCAAACTTGTAAATGGGTACCTACGCATCATAAGTACGTAAGCGTTGCCAACTCGATACTTAACATGAATTGACGTAGTAAAAAGTGTTAACATAGGTGTCAATTTACCAAAATACAATGTAAGAAAATTCATTTAACATACGAGTATACCTAAACATAGAACTCAACGTTCTCTAGATTGAACTCATGTAGATTTAAAATGCTTAATATTATGTACCTACTTAATTTATAACAATCATGCTGGAGATAAAAAAAAAGAGTCTGAGTGATGTGTAACTTAATTTCCCATTCATAACATTCAAAGTACATACCTACCTTATGTAGGTAACATACATGTACAGCCCGTTCTAAAACTACTAAAAGACGGTGCTAAATGTAAAATTTGGGCGTTAGACGTACGAAAGTAGTGCTAGACCGAGCAATGTTGGCAACACTGAATACCTACATCTCCAAAATATGAGTAGTAGCTAGCCAAACCACTTGGTACCTACTCTTCCACATATGTATGTACTTGATATAACTTGGTAGGTTGCTGGCTGTATTGAAATCGTCACACAATTGAGTGTATGATCGATGGTGCTGATGGAGAGGGGGGGTGGGGGGATCGGTAAGCATCGCGTGTCGAAGCGGCGTGATCACAAACAAAATAGAGCAATTGAAACTGTGTGGCATACAACGGGATCGTCACCATCAGGGGCGGAATTAAATTTCGGTGGTATCAACAGTTCTATGTTATGCCCAATAAAGAAATGTAGGTACGTAAATAAAGCTTACCTTTTCCGATCCCTAATGAATGATTAGGGATGGGAAGACTTAGGTATATTGACTACCTATTAATGCCCTCTTAACAGCTATTTCAGCTATGGCGGCCAATCTCGATATCTCTGCAGGAAAATATTGCACGGATGTGTGCGCAGACACAAGTGCAATCTCTATTCCTTTACCTAATATTTCGATGGGACACTAGTGTGACAAAACCGAAGAGGGAAAAGATGCAGGACCAACAGCTTAATGTGATTTCGGAGACAGATTTTCTTAAAAAAAACTCGGGTACAAATTTTGGCCCAACCCCAAGCGCAGACGAAATGCGCCACCGAGGTAGAACCTATTATTTAAGTTGACTTCTTCCTTACTTATGTTTATTCATGCAAGGTTAGTCACACACATCTAGTATTTACCATATTGACTCGTATAGATTTAAGTAGATAAAGCCGTATCTAGCTCGTAACACCCGATTGCAGTAAAGTGCACCGACCGTAGGTATATGGTTTTTTTCCACAACAATACTCATTTATAGCAACAAATTACAGGGTGGCTTCGTGCCTGCGTGCGTGAAGGGTGATTTGACGGTTAGCCAGCCCCATTATAGCACGGTAATAAGATACTACGTGCAACTAATAGTGATTCGTAGGAAGTTCTACTACGAGTAAATTTATTTTCCTAGAAATCGAGTGATACCTATATTTTTTTAATTAGGTAAGTACTTAAATATTATGCACGTATATAAATTCCATAGGAGATTTCAGACTAGCATATTTTGGGTCAAACTATACTGTTTTTCCTGGGCGGTGGTAGATTACTGGATAAAACATCTGCGATACGGGAGGACGTAGTTTGAATCTCAATTTTCGGCTCTCTTTTTACAAATTTATGTCCGTTTTTCAACCATTAGCTCGACGGTGATCAGAAAACGTCGTTAGAAAACCTGCACTTTGTGGATAGTTTCCGGAACGTTCATCATGATTCAGTTGGTCTGGTTCCTTAATTGTTATTCCCAGACTTCCCAAATCTTGTATCATGGTCTAAGCGTACCCCAGGCTCCAAAGCTTCAGCTTTGGACGCAACTCGGAATTACACACGAAGATGCTTATGTCTTTCATCAATTAAAATAGAATAATATTTTTTTAACATTGCGTTGAGGGTCGATTAAAGAAATTCGACACATTTGGATACTTTAACGTGTGGCTACGTCTGAATTCCATATCTTCGAGTCAGCTGTTTAGTTTACATAATACATAGCAAAATTGATATTTATTATCTAATTAACTTTTGATGAGGTCTGTCCAACCTATAAAAACGGATACCTACCTACTTAGGAAAGATTAGTAGGTAATGTTATGTAAGTGTGTAAATCACACGGAGTGGCATCGAAACGGGTTTAAAGAGGAAAAGTTTTCTGCCAGCTGACTCGGTCTGATAATAAGATCGATGAATTAATAAATCGAATATAATAGAAAAGAGATTTGTGCATTGTGTTCTAATCACTTTTTTGATAACAGATAAACAATTTTATGAGAAGGTGAACCGTTTTGGTCAAAAGCCCCAAAATATCTTTCTTTAAAGTTGTGGACTGAGACAAGCTGATAATATAATATTATTATGAATATAAGAATATAAATAGGTTTTTGGATATATCTTTACATTATTATCATAAAGAAAATTGTAAATTTATCATATTTGAAAAGAGTACTTAACTACAGAGTCTCTTGCTGGTTGTTCTCGCTAGTAATCTACTTTTTGACAGAAAATTCATATTTAGATACTAATTGTAATTGTATAAAAACAAAGGTTAAGCTGATAATTATGTGAAAGAATATGATATAATTTTCAGTTTGCCTTTAGTGTCACCATACCCAATTTAGAGAAGAAAAGTTTGTTCACCGTCCGCTTGTCCCCACTGTACCCGAAGCCTTAGCGGCTACGGAAGCGGCTGTCAAAGGCAAAATGCGTGCTTTATGCAAAATCGGACATATTAACGAATGCCTAAATATGAGAAAGTATTATAAATACAGGTGTCATGTGATGCGTGGGCCAGTTCACGCACAACACCATGATGAGTTTCGCCGATACGTTCCCAGTTCTGGTTGGTTTGTTTGTTCAGTGCCTGTGTATTTTATTTAATAATAAGAATGAGTGTTAGAAATGTAATTTACCTCAAATGTAATGTAATGTAGCATACATTCCATGTGTCAAAATCGGAGTGTGTGATTTCTTGTATTCCATGATTTCTGTGCTGGCGTATGAAACTTTAAAGCATGCAGAGCAATTCGTAAATGATAAATGTCATTATGTCATAATTTGTGGCGTGTGTTTGAAAATGTTAACAATGCTTTGGCGACCGTGATGGCGCAGTAGCTTTGAAATTGTTCCCAATCTCGTGAAGTCCGGAGTTTGAAATCCTGGTCTGTTCATATTACGATATCAACTTTTTAAATTTGTGTACTTAATATCTACCGAGACACTCATTTACGTCCTAACAACACTTATTTATTTACTTTATAATGTAGTAGGTACTCACTCCATGTCAGGTTGGAATAGGATATAAATATGCAAGCTTATGAAATCATGGAATACATAGTTAACTTGAAATGTGCTTTTAAAAAATAAATATTAATTTCCCATATTACTTACACATGCAATTCCTGCACAGCTCGCCGCGAGTGTAATGAAATATTCCACATCATCAGTACTTTAAATATGAGAGAGTCCTCAACTCGCTCGCTCTGTTAAATATAGAGTTTATGAACACGCGCGTATTATTGCATGTTTTTAAATTGGCGTAATGTTTTTAGATTGCGATCCTGGCCATGTCGGCGAAAGCAGGCAGCCAGTACCAGTACCACCAACCGAGCCCTTTTCACGTGCAAGGTCAACAGTATTCTCAAGGAGGATTCGGGAGCCAGCATTACTCTCAAGGACTTCACCAATCGTATCACGGGGCGGGGACGTACGCAGGAAATGTTAACAGCGGCCAATTCATAACCAACTTAGCTGCTAATCAGAGGCCAAGTTTAGCCGCTTCCCACAATTACTACCAAAACCACGTTCCCAATGTGAATAGTGATATTTCTTCTAATTTCATAACTCCTCAACGTGCTCAGAATGGAAATCTCAATCCTGCCAGCGCAGCGCCAGTGGCACCTATCGTCACGAAGCATATTTACTTCCACACCGCACCTCCTGACGACTGAAAAGAAACCCACCGCGGCGGCTTCAGTCAAGCCCAAGAAGACTTACAAATTAATTTTTATAAAAGTGCCGTCTCAGGAGTCAAGATACCCGTATTTCACAAACGCACAAGGTTTTACTACCAACCCGTACGTGCCTGTTGAAGATAGGACCCTTATTTATGTGCTGGTGAAGAACCCTGAAGATCAATACCGGGATAGAGTGAAGCCCCCGAACCACGAGGTGTATTATGTGAACTATAAGGGAAGTGCTAACGGAGCGGCGACGCAGATCAACAACCAACTCTCTGAAGTGGCTTCTGTACAAACATTACTGCCCGGATTGGTCAATGGTCGAAGTTGACAGTCATCTTAGTTTGGTGAACCAGAGTCGTATAAAATATAATGTAGGTATGTAGGTAATCTATGAAAGAAATTCAATACCTAAGATGAAAGATTCTAGCGTTGCGTCAAGAAAGTCGTGACAGCGAATGTAACTAACGAACTAACGGAGTTCCCATCTGTGCCATATCACACGTTATCGGACGTAGCTCCATCACTTCTCACTTTTATTTTCACGACTTCATTGACAAACTATAAAGTGTTAATAGAAAGTTTAATTTATAAATTGTTTTTAAATATTAGTAGATAAATGTTGTTGAAAAATCTCTTCTTTTCTTGACATTTTTATCTTTTGTTTTCTCTGTAATCCTGACGAAAGCCACGATTAATTTTATAAATTGTAGTAGATGTGTAGGTATGTACATTATTATTGTTATTTCTTGAGATCTTTTGCTGGGTGAACATTTTATTAATTAGAAACGAGAGTAAATTTTGTATACTGTTTATGTTATTATTAATTAGGTATTAGTTAGGTACTTATAAAAATATTTATATTGGATTTATGCAAGAGTATGAACAAACTACTTAGGTAAGACATTCTTACGATATAACTTTTACGTTTTATTATAACATTCAGAACTGATCGATTTTATTTATCACACGCAAGTGCTATATTTTTTAGTTGGCATGTCACGCAATCATCTGAATAGATTCGTTCGTACTGTTGGCGAATTAGACGTTCCTAAATATAGTTTACCTAAAATCTATTAAGTAATAAGAGGCCTACTATTTTTCTTTTTGGTAGTATTTTAGTAATAGTTTTCAGTTATTCATTAGTTTTTCTTTTGTCCAATAAACTTAAAATAGACATTAGTCACTTAATCTTAATTATTATTGATAAGACGGATTTCTGTTGTTTTTGTGACGCCAGGAGTACATGTATAAGACTAGTCAACATTTGGAGAAGGTAGGATGACATAATATGTTTAAATATTCAAACACCCACGGTGATTACTTATGAAAACTAAATAATATTGAGGAAATATAGGTACATACCTTATTATATTCGGCATTGTTTAGCGCTTAGATTACCTATGCATGACTAATAATAATAAAAAATAAATAAACTAATAAGATATTTATAGATACATCACCAAATTAGGCTAGACATTGTTGTTTTTTTGAGTGACTTTCACTTACATAGATACCTGTTGAATGTTCTTAAATTTTCCGGCGAACTAACCACTAGTCTTCTTTAGGGCAGAGTGCAGGTGAGGGCGGGCCACTAAATATCAGTGAATAAATATCTTTGCCACAGGGCCCTTGGAATATAACGCCCCCCATTAATAATATTTACAGGTTACCACAGGTTTTGTGGTCCTAGTAGTGACCTTCACTTAAATTCCTTCTGATTTTTTCCACGAGTCGAGTTCAAAATATCTATATTTTCACAAATATAGCACTGTATCCCCTCAGGCCACCAATTCTCGTGATTTTCTATATGGAAAAACATGGTGGATATCGCAAGGAAATTGTACATAAAAACTATGTTTTTGCGATTTATATCTATTTATCGATAAATATCACAAGCACGAAAATTGTGGGCCAGGTTACTCCGACAGTAAAATAAGGAAAGAAAATAACAATACTCTATGTATGCAGGAATGTGTGTTAAAAGAATAAATTATTTTTTAAAGGAAAGGTTCGATTTTAGGTAAGCAAGCAATATTCTGTGATGTAGGCCCGGGACCCATCTGATAAAGTGCTACGAAAGGTTTAAAAGGTCCAAATGATAATGTCCTACGAAAACATTTTACGTAACATGTTGCGATGAGATAATTAAAATGTTAATTACATAACGTAAGTTGAAATTGGTTTTCCAAGAAAATTTTAGAAGAAATCTCTTCCCACGATAGTTGATAGATGCTAATAAAAATGTATAAGTTAGTATTTTTAGAAATATTATTCTAATTCTTTATTCAAGACATAGTTATATACGTTATGTAACTATTACACATTGTGAATAATATTTTATAGGGACTTGACGTTATGTTAAAAATAGTTACGTAAAATCTATCAATCAATCAGTTAATCGCCTTCCACAGCTGATTGTAGGTCTCTCCCAAAGAGTCACCGACAACATTCCGGTTACCGCGCTTCGGCAAGGTTGGCAGCGCACTTGTTACTCTCAGGTACTTTATCTATATTTCCATATCACAGGACCGTTTTGGATGGAGGATTTTACTATCGGAGAACAAGGAAAGCTTTAGTTAGTTAGATGTTGGTCGAAGGCTAGCTAGTTAGTTGAAGGTTATTGACTAGAGTATCTAAGTTAAGTGTACAATATAAGTTAATACCCAAATACGCAACGGCGAACGACTACCTAGGTACCTACGTTAAAAAACTTTTTCTTTTCTAAATGGATTGTATTCATTTCGTTTTAGAAAAATACGCGAGTTAATTAAGCAGTAAGTCGGTTAGGTTCGTGCATGAGAACGGCACACATTACTCTATTAGTCTTCAAATATGGAGTTGGATTAAAATATTAAATTTCGTGTACGTACGCTTCTCGCAAACAGAGATTTTACCGGAAGTCTGATTCCAAATGTAAATTTTTGGAGTAAAGAGAATTGAAAAAGATTTTTCATTGTAAACTTCTACTTCGACCTACTGCATGTTGTACAAACAGATATGTAACCACCTTTTCCTTATAAAACGGTTGGATACCTAAATTTCTGAAGGCGATTAGGAACGCTTATCTTCTTCACGTAAATTCGCAGCTTTTCCTACTTAGTGTTGCTTTTCAATTAAGAGAAAAGGGGTTTGTCATCCGAATCCGGTGATTGGGGTTCGGGGTTGGCGACCCAATTTACGTAATGGCTGCAGAACTTCAAATATATCTCGATATTAGAGTTGAAAATTATCTTCATCAGTAGGCTTGCCCCTACTTGCAAAGGCATTTCTCAATAATTGAAAGGTATTTTGTAATTTGTTTGGGTAAGAGAAACGAAGTGATAACGTGAGATTTTCTTCTAGATTTATTTAGAGTTCCGAAATATTACCACAATAATTAAGTACAAAGATGGTAATGCCCGCCTGCCTGTCACCAGTTTGTATCTCATGAATCGCAATCTGCTTAAAAAAACAAATAAATACCTAATTATATAAAAAAATGGAGTTGTATGTATCGAACATGGAATCCATGTTCGATACTTATTAGTACCGGAAACGTAGATATTTCAAACGTCACAGAATATTCAGTGTAAGTACATAGTAAAACCTTGACTAGGTTTGATTTCTATGATCGATCACCAATCATATGAATATAATATGAAAAATATTTTATATGGTACGCACCCCTTCGACCGCCGCAACTAGACGGTTTTTATTCCATTAGATGCGCCAGGAAAATCGGCTTGCTGACGTACCGACTTGAAATGTTTGTTTATTGTTATGATCTTCTTGTTATGTTGCATAGAGTTCGAGTGCGAATGCACCTGTTTCGGGGTCAATGCACTCTCGGTGCGACTGCGACAATACCGATGCTCCCACCCAGACACTTTTATGGCGCACATTTAATGAAACGACCTCGCTGGGATTAAATATACGTCATCAATGTCACTTAACACATTCCTACTAGAGAGCCCAACATTCTACGAAAGTGTTTCTTGCGGCTGTTAAGAATCAATTCAGCGAGTAATTCACAATTAAATTCAAAGATTTCGTTTCGGATCCCGGTGCACCTATGCTTTCCTACACTATGCTTCCGGATTTAGGGAGTCTGGTTATTGCAATGAAGCAACTCGACCGGAGTGATACCACTGCCTCACAGAAAACCAGCGTGAAGCAGCTCTTGTGCTGTGTTTCGCCGAATGAGTGAGGGTACCGAAGGCCTACCGGGGGGGAAGGGGATGAAAGATTGGCAGCGCACTTGTGACTCCACTGGTGTTGCAGGTGTCCATGGGCGGCGGCAATTGCTTATCATCAGGTGATCCACCTGCTCGTCTGCTACCTATCACATAAAAAAAACTGCCGTCTGATCTTCTTGCATCCTTATACCCAAGCCAATTGAATCATGGAAATACGATTCAGAAATTATCCGATACGTGCAGGTTTAATGTTTTCAGTCACCGCCGAGCTAACGGTAGAAATAAGACTACGATATTAGAAAAACCTAAAATATAAGTATTGTCTTTGATATTTGATACCTATCCTACCCTAAGTGAATAAACTATGTGGTGTAGACTATTGGTGGACCTCGTGTAAGCATTTATTAGTTTCGACGTATCTAACACCATAGTAGAAAAATTGCAATTGCAATAAATCCAGCCCGTGGCTTGTGCCTCCGAGATTTCACCCCCGCCCCCCTACCACCCCCCTGACCACCTTCCGGTAACAGTTTCCTTTTCTTTGCCCTTATTTTTATGATTTTACGCCTCAGTTTTATAGCCGCAAATATTATGATACCACCGTGTTTACTTTTGTTTTTGTTCATTTAACCTTAAAATGCTAAGCAACGTCTTTAATATTATATTTGTAGCTTTTTATCATCGTTTAAAGAGTTTTTAAAAGCCGTAAATTAAGAAAAAGAGGGAAGTCATCGCCTAAAGATATTCGGTTTATGATAAACTTTTATAGATCAGAAATAAAGTTGACTGACATATTTTACATCTTATATTGTCTTTAGATTTATAAACCAATTTCGTAGCAACTATGCATGTCCGAGTTTATTAAGTTTATTGGTGAACAAACTCCTCCGATTATTTCCATGGCAATATTCCGTTTAAATCGTTATTTGCTAGTAGTAAGCATTTTACGTGAACGGTAAACCTACTTACGGTGGAATATTCCAATGAATGCAAAAGTTTCGTTAAAAGCCATAAAGAAAACATAATTAGTGGGAATTTTACCGGAATAGGACCGTAAAAAGTAAAGCCCGGCATTATTAGATCGACCCGTTAGGCGTAATAGGTAGGATGCTGATGTGAAAGAAGTTTGGTCAGCAGGTTCGAAATCTCTGCTGATCTCAAAGGCCCATTTATGTATATATGGTTTTTTGCCTCCTGTTTTTTACAAATACAAGTTAAGATATGGGTGGGACCCCGATAGAGCTGTGCGCTGTGGGTCGCACTTCAAAGTGACGGCTGTCCTTGGGGTCCCGGGTGTCAGGTAAAACTTGTATCTCAATTTTTCTGTTCTGAAATTCTCTACTTTTTGATCGTTGAGATAGGTCGCCGTAGCCGTATTATCGGTTAGGAGGACATTATTATTATTACAACATAACTAGTTCTGTTTGTGAAAATTCTCGCGTTGCTTTGTGGGCATTCCTTTTCATGGTTTAGGAAGGTATGCAGACGGACACGCGACCGACTTAAGCCTTTGGCATATGAAGCTTAGTTCGGGTGAATTGCTGCGATCCCTTCAGTTCCCTTCTGTGCTCGGGTTTGGGATTACTCTAAATAAACATACTAAACTACAACATGTAGTAAGTATTTTGTTATATTATTTAATAAGATATTATTGTTTCGAATTCTTGGAACACTGGAGATTGAGGTCACCAATTTGAAAAGCTTTGTGATTAAGTAGTTACTTACTTGATTTCTATATCATGCAAAGGGTTTTCTACCCCGCAGTAGGACAGGGAAATATTACATTTTCGGGTCATAATAATGATTGCCTCTAAAATTGCGCCATGTTGAACAGCTGTATTGAAAAAATGTGATCCCCTTAATTCATTCGAAGGGCAGAAATTCCCAGTACCTACAAATTAAAACAATCCAATCCAATTTTCAAATTTCATTCAGGAATTTCATCTATTTGTTGTGGTCGGTTTGAATAAAAATCTGTGGAATAGGGTTGCCACTGCTTGTACTCTTTATTTTAATATATAAAGCTCAAAATCAAGTGTCTTTCTGTTCTTCTGCCTTCTGTTTTTTAACTATGTTACATATGTATGTGCCTGTTTTTGTTTTTTTTTTGTGTGTGTCAACCTGAATGCGAAATTGACGTCTCTGAGTGCAGGCTGTAAGACACAATTTATCAATCACATAGATAGGCACACCCCTATTGTGTAAAACCAGGGGTTCCTTGCCGCGGCTGCGCGCATAATCGCAGCTAACTAATCTAACGGCGGAAAGCTTCATATTGAAATGAAGCTTTTTGTATTTCCTCCGCGATATTGCATAATGGAAAAGTGGGATCTGGGTCGTTAGCGGTTTTCCACTTGCGGAACCATTCCGCCTGTCTGTCCGCCGTGTAGGCGGGCTCCGTCTGTACTCTGTGGGATGATCCACCAGGCTCCGTGCAAGTTTATACGTTTTCCCCAACGATGACAGGGTACCCAGGGGTTTTAGTCGGTGAAACCCCGACGCCGGAAGTCCGACATAACCCGTCCGGAACACTCCGGAACACTCCGGCGTTCGCATTTCGCCCTGGGACAAAACATAAAATGCCAGTTGCAAGAGGCGACTAAACAGGCCTTCGGAGTACGCGAGCATACCCATTATTGGGGAGTAGCTTGCTCAGTTTACGGCTCCGCTAAGGAAAACACTACTGGGTGTCCTGGTAGGACGTGCAATTAGGTGGGGTGCATTACGCTAAGTAGGTGTAAAGTAGAGAACACAATTAACGGTCCAGTCCCGGCTGTAGGGTACCCGACCGCGATTGTGCTGAAATGGACACCCCAGGAGTTTCGGTTACGGTTAGAGTCCCACACACCACTTGTCTTCCGGTGAGGGCGATGACGGTTTCTCTTTGGGAAAACAACAAAAAGGCTAATCCATGCGCTCACACATACCACAATGCAAAGTGATATTGCCTCATCATCATCATCATCATTTCAGCCAATAGACGTCCACTGCTGGACATAGGCCTCCCCCAAAGTTCTCCACACAGATCGGTCCTGTGCCACCCGCATCCAATGGACTCCCGCGACCTTTACCAGATCGTCGGTCCACCTGGTGGGAGGCCTGCCACGACTGCGGCCTCCTGCGCGTAGCCTCCACTCAAGGACCTTTCCACCCCAACGGCGATCTAAGGATGGAGATCTAAGGTCACGGCCCAAAGAATATAGCCCAAAGAATTGCGTGGCTGAAGTGGCAATGGGCAGGGCACATTGCGAGGAGAACAGATATTGCCTGCTTTCTGGAAAATCGCTACCTACTGAATATTCACACTATGTGGAATAACGTATGTTGTACCTATGTTTATGGCTATAAATAAAGCAATTTGACGTCTACAAATTAGCATAAAGTCTTGGCGTAGATGATATCTAGCCAAATATCGTGGTAGTCGTGAAAACATATTAGGCGTACATATGCAACTCGGTCACTACGTCAATTTCCGACCACAGAATATATCTGACCGGATATCTTTAACAGTAGGTACCCTGTATCTAATGGGTTTATCTAAGCGTTTACCCGTTCGGAAATTACCGGCTGTCAGACAGACCGACGGGCTTGTTGTTGCTGGAGAAGGACCCCAGTATACAATTTTAGATAGCATGGTATAATTTGATTTCACACTAGATTTTTAACTTTGCAAATTGGGTACCTACTTAAAAGTAGCCACACATCAGGTTACCACAACATATTAAATGATATTGAATCTATTGTGTATGACAGTAAGATGAGACACGATTGAAGAAATTTTACAGTTTTGTATACTTTGATGTGTTGGCTGTACGTACATAGGTATATTTACAACTTATAAACCTTATTGAACATGTTTTTAAAACGACACGTTATTATCCTAGATAGAACGACATGTTATTATCCTGCGTTTCTATATTTATTTCCACCATGAAACTTGAAATAGGATTTACATATGTATTTTTCAGTTTGATTAACAATTTAAATTTCGGTTTTCTATTTTAGTTTCGATTTGAAAGAAGGTTTAGGGAGTACTCCGTCGTAGGACGATTAATGATCAACCTTTTATGGTAATGGCCCACGGAATTGAACATCCTTAATTTGCATACAAATATTCCCAATGGGTTTTTCTCACGATCTATGATCGGATTTATTGGTGCTTTTAATTAAATGATTTAATTGAAGAATTTGTTTCCAATCTTCCAGTAAACGATCCTCAGTTTTAATTAATGATTAAGTAAAATTCCGTGCGCGTTCGCAGCTGATATTTTGGTGGGGTGTTACTAAACCTCAGCGGGGGGAGGGATCGTGGGAAAGTGGATGTTATTCGATCAGCCCGAGCAATATGAAAAAAATGTGGTTTCTTTTTTTATGCTATAGGTAGGTAGCAGACTAGCAGACGGATCACGATGATAAGCGGTTGCCGCCGCTCATAGACAACTGCAACACCAGTAGAGTCACAAGTGCGCTGCTAAACTTTAACACCCTTCCCCCCCTATTGGGCTTCCGGCGCCCTTACTCACTCGATGAAACATTGCGCAGGCGCTGCTTCACGCTGGTCTTCTGGGAGGCCGTGGTATCATTCCGGTGCTCATTCCAGCTCATTGTTGCTAAAACGTGGCTCTCCCTTGGTTGCAATGATAAAAGATAAAATCGTTTCCTTTCCGGTCCACCTGTGTCGGAAGACAATTTTGAAGATATCAACTTCGTATGACCGGTCCGTTGGATGTCTTGGGAAAACTATAATAAGCCACTGCGCTATCGTCACAGAATATATAATAGGACACTATCATGATCGAATAGGCTATTAATCTGAACTTAGCCCGTTATTTAAGGGGAAAAGGCGAAGAATCTGCTGGGTTCCAATATCGGAGACGCTCGATGGAAAATCTACGGTATTGATTATGCTGATAAGGAGGGTGCAAGTTACTCTCGTTTACTGTAATTTTAACCCTATTGTTCAGGATTAAAGGCTAAAGCTTGCTTTTGGGTAGGTATATATTGTTTTCGCTTTCTGGTATATTAGGTTCTGGGCTACAACAAAACCGTAACCTACGAAAAAAACCGTGATGATTATTCGGTCATGAAATCCGTTTCATTGGAGGCTCTTTAATAGAAAAATAAAGACCAAGCTATTTTATGGACTTTCAATTCGCTGGTCTAATGTTGTATGACGTCACAATTGGTACCTACATTTTACTTTTTTTAAATTCGGTTGCACAGATAATCCTCAAATCCCACATTGGGAATCTAATGAAGTTAACACGAGTGCATGAGGTGTATCCAAGAATGACCAAATGCACTCACCAGGTCATTGACCCTAAAATTGAACCGGTAATGCAGCCGTTTGATCGTCAGGTCGATCACCTGCTCAAATAAATTAAGAACAGTGGGAATATTAGAAAGATTTGAATAAGATCACTATATTTTATGAAAGATAATGTAGAAAAAACCTTCCTCTATTAAACCTTTCTAATTTTACTACAGTAAATAGTGTCGTGTGTGTGGTTTAACATTAGACATATTTGTTTTTGTAAACAATTATTATCATCATCTGTACCTAAATGCATGACTTTTCATTTTATAAGGACAAGTGAAAATCATATAAAAAGATTATAATATTAATAATAAATAAGCAATGATCAACAAGATAAACATTGTTACTACCAAAAATAACAATGTTTATCTTGTTGAGAATTTACCAACTAGCATTATTATACTATAGTCAAGTTTAGGTAATATATCATCGTATTCTTTGTTCCAAGTTAAAAACGTATCTGATAAAAGGCGAGCCTTTTTTTTTATTAATTTGCTGTTATCAAAACAGTTTGCCTAACTTTTATGAAAGATAATTTTTAATAAATCTTGTGTATGATATTCAATTTATTATTTTCAAAGTGCTCGACTTACTCGAATAACTTTTCTTTTTTTCGAAAAATATTTTCATATGTACAGTCAACTCCAAAAATATGTATACACTTTAGGACCTTGTCACAATACATATGTATAAGAACGACTTCTACTTTTTATAGACACATGTATTGTGACAAGGCCCTAAAGTGTATACATATTTTTGGAGTTGACTGTACTTTGTAAGATAAGAACCAAATAAGAACAATATATTTTTATGAAAAATGATATGTAAGTACCTTGGCCTGCATTGATCTTCATGGCACGGACACACATAATAGTTTGACAAATTTATATTTGACCTATTCTTACCTAAAAGTCAAACACGACTGGGTTATTGAAAATTTTTGAAGGTTTATAGGTACTTAGGTACTTAAAAGGTTTATAGATTTATCATCAATCGATACTTTTTTATTTCTCTATGGAATCCTTTTTAAATTTATTTTCTCAGCTCAGAGCAGGTAATTTATGGTTATTGGGGATAAAATATAAAACTTGCCTTTCAATCGCAGGAGAGGTTATGGCAGCCATCTAGCATTTACGGTAAAATTTTAAGTAAATGTAGATTAGAAAGTAAAGGACATATTTTTTGGGTCATTCGTTGTAACTTAAACCTATCAATAAAAAATAACAAGGTAACTTACTTACTTTTCCACTTTTAATTTTGTGTAAACTCAAAAAGTGGGCATTCCAATCATATCGGCTTTGCGTTTGATGTAGGTAAATCAAGGTTCGGTTTGAGTCAGATGCGTTCGCTCAACCCTGCCGTCTTAGACAAAGGAGGTTGTCACTTGCGAATGTGAGCGAGCGGGTACACACACGGCGTCACGTCCAGTTACCCTTATTGGACTTGGAACCGGCACAGCGGGGAGGGTAACTGAACTTGACGCCGCCGACCGCACTGCTGACCAGGTGGCTTATAATGAAGACGTCCCGTAACTCCGATTCGGTCGTAACGCCTTCAAATTAGGCTCTCTGATTTCCACAAGCGTACCCACCCCGTGGAAGCGCATACATAACGGGTATTGGGCTCCTATGCTCATTCTGTGTTTTTTGATGTGATAGGTTTGGTGAGAGGAGACGTGCAGACGGATCACCTGATGGTAAGCGATTGCCGCCGCCGCCCATACACACCTTCGCCACTAGTAGAGTCACAAGTGTGCTGCCAAGCTTTATCCCACTTCTCCCCGATTGGGCCTCCGATACCCCACTCGGCGAAACACACACAGCGCACGCGCTGCTTCACACCGGTCTCCTGGGCCCATTCATGCCGAAGCGTGGCGCTCCCACATTTCAATAAAACATTTTATGTAGATAAACAACTGTGGCAGAATGTCAAGGAGTGTTAATCCTGTGAGGGGCAAATATGGTATACTTAGAGGTGAAATGTTTTCGTTGAGTGAGTGGCGCGACGCCGTATCTGTATCAACACTCGGCGCTTGTTCCGCGTTATTTCAACACACATAACATACAAACACAACACATTGAACACATTGACAACCTCGCAAACGTAACTTCGGCGGAAATGTTCACATCAACTTAAAGTGAATCCTTAAACAGCGATCGTCATTTATTATTTTTTGATAATGTGGAAGAACATAGGGTGTCTGTATTGTAATACTTGTCTATTCAATTAATACTACCTATTCGATTAAAATTACACTAGGACGAGCTCTTTCCTTTAGATGTCAAAAATTAGAGGGCAAAATCTCTGATTATTGTCGGGAATCGGAAAAGTAGAAGAAATTGATCTCATCACAATTAATTTAAAAAAATGAATTGTGGCGCTAGAGGTTCTGACGTCGAACAAGCATTAAGAACTGGTACTCTAGTTTTAATTTTACTCAACATCTACTCTACCGCTTATTCTACTGTGGCTACGATAGTATGTAAAGTACTAGTACTCATCTACTTTAGTACAAATACATGCAGTATTATTGCTGATGTTTTGGTAACACGGCAAAGATTATGATGAAATTTTTCCTTTCAAGCGAAATGATATAATGCTCCAAGAAAAGAAATTAACCGGAGGTCTTAAAATATCTTCAAGCATAAACGAGGCACTTTCTTAACCTGAAGAAGATAAAGCTGAATAACTGCCTTTTTATGTGCCATATATCTTCTCACATCTCATCCGTCGCTTGCCATAACTTTACGAGATAGAAGCCACTTCGCATATACACACCTTAGGCACAAAATAATTACACACAGAAAGTAGGCTGCCCACTAAGAGCTAAAAACGTGTCATGTGCTCACGCATGCGCACTAACGGGGAAATACGCCTTTTCGACCACATTAATCCTGGCCTATGACATAAGATTGTCGAACTATCGAGGTCTGTGGTAGAGGCTGCGCGCTTATGTACTCCTGCCGGGCAACAACCCTAGGGTTATCATTTTTTTTTTTTTTTTTTTATGACCCAGGGGAAATGCGTTACGCATACCCGTCCACCGGGGGGTGGACGGGTTATGTCGGACTCCCCCCGCTGGAGGCGGGGGTTTACCGACTAAAACCCCTGGGACTCTCCCTCATCGTCCATATTTGGAAGATGTCCTGGGTCTAAGCACGAAGCCTAGCACCACAACATCTTCCGGACGGGGCCCGCCTACACGGCGGGCACGGCGGAACTCCCCCCGGGGTCGGGGGGGTGGGAGGGGACAGCCGAGAGAGTCGAGCCGTCCCCACCAGGCTGCGGAGGGCGTCCCTGCAATGCCGGCGGTGGTACCCCCGTACCACCCGCCAGCGGACTCCCTCCATGGAGAGGTAGGAGACGCACATATTGGCGTCGTCTCCTCCCCCTCCTTGCCCTTCGGAGCGCGGGGGCGAGAGGATCCGCCTCTCGCTCGCGCTCCGCCGCCTCCTTCGCCGCCATCACGTGCTCGCAAAAGCCAGCAAAGGCCTTCCAGGCCTCATCACTCGCTAGTATAGCTCTCGCTATACTAGCCAGTGAGAGATCCTGGCCGACCTTCGCCACCAATGCATAGCGCTGTGGAGCCCACGACGCACACACCGCTAGAGTGTGTTGCGCCGTGTCCTCCACAGCGCCGCACGCGTGGCAGGAAGGCGTCTCCTCCCGGCGGATCTTGTGCAGGTAATAGCCGAAGCAACCATGCCCGGTCATTACCTGCACCATCCGGAAGGAGACGACGCCGTGGCTCCGCTCCAGCCACCGGTCCAAGACCGGGGCGAGCGCGTCGAGCGTTCTCCGGCCGTAACGGGTGAGGACGAGGTGCTCCGACCATCGCCTCAGGAGGACCTGCCGGGCCTCCTTCCGTACGGCCTCCCGCTCGACGGGGCAGAAGGACTCCCCTTCCGCCCGCTTCTCCGCCGCGTAGTCATACACGGCGGAGAGAACCACGGCGTCCGACTCCCACGGAGGGGTCTCGGCGAGCAAGCAGGCCACGTCGAAACTTACCGTACGGTAAGCTCGAGCGACCCGCTGCGCTATTGCTCGCTGAGGCCCCCGCAAGAAAGGAAGGTTTTCCCCTCTCGCCAGGGAGTCCGACCAGACTGGCGCTCCGTAGAGCGCAAAAAGTGTGTATTCTGCAGGGTTTGAACTTCCGACCTCTTGGTGGGTATCGTTTGTGCGGGTTCTAGAGCGTAGCGCACTAAGCTACCTGTCACTCACCCTAGGGTTATCATATGCTAGCATACATATGTCAACGAACTCTTCTAAATTCAAAATCAGGCTAAGTCTACCTTCTGTGTGTAATTATTTTGTGCCTTAGGCATAAAAATATAGTGTTAATTTAAATTAAGGCTTTGTTATATAACAGTGACATAACATTTTCTTTGCCTGATATCTGGGAATGGGCCGGTTCGACTAGAGTGATACCATGGCCTCACAGAAGACCGGCGTGAAGCAGCGCTTCCGCTGTATTTCTTTGAGTGGGACCGGAGGCCCAATTTGGGGGAAATTATTATTTTAAGGCGTCACCCAAGGTGCAGCCCGAAAACAAGCGCTGCAGCAGTAGCGGCAGCTGTATTATTTAGACTTTTTTGTCCTACCTATGTGTAAATGTGTTGAGGTCAAAAAATGTTTTCTTACTCTAAACAACAAATGTTTTTTTTGCCTTAATCCTTAAAACGGCAAGATTTACTACGATCCAATATCCGTAACTTAGTTTACCTCGGAAATATGCAACGTGGTGCCAGTGGCGACATTTTTATTGGCTCACAAGAGTGATTTATTATATCGCACTTGTTCGAGGAAATGTGCACGACTGCACTCTTATCCCTGTTGACCTTAAGGTCAAAATCGCTCGCTTCGATTGCGCAACTGTACCCATTGAATAAGTCTACCAAGGGGTAAGCTCCAATTAATAGGCAGCTACCGTAAATTTTACTTAATTTGATGTGAGTAAATCATCGAGCCACGCAAGCGTACACTCACGGTGATAATAAATGGGTCACTGCACTGAACACATTCCAATAGCAATTACTATAACGATATTTATTTTTTAGTAGGGAAGCTGCATAACTGACATTGTATATTTCACATACAATTGTACGTACTTGGGACTTTAGTTATAAATCCTATTGAAGGAAATGTGGTTAGATCACAGATCCTACAGAAATCCAGTGTCATGGCAATCCGCCGCGACAGAACAGAAACGTAATTTTTTATTTTATTTGTGATTGTGTTACTCATTTTTTTTATTCTATTGTAAATCACAGATTTTGATAGTATTGAATTAAATATATGACAAAAATAATAATTAATAGTACTTTGATATGTACTTAAAGTCAAACGTATATATTTGTACTTATATTTTTATTGTTGAACAAACATTATCTTTTATTAGATCCCAGAGTACAGTAGTATCTACCATGATATGTATACTTAAACATGGAAAGACGATTGTCATCCGGCTAAACATCCTCAATAGTGTTTTGGTTTACAAAACAATGATGCCCATTCAATGACATAACCGACCGATTACGTAGAGCTAAGCCGCCAGTGTACTACCGTCTTTTGCATGAGTTGGATAAAAATATACCTATTATGGAGCGAGTGAGTGATATAATTTTTCCTACCAAATTCACCAATTAATTGCACATTAATGAAGTGTACCTACGGTTTCAGGTCATCGGGACACTCGTGGCCATTTGTTGTATGGTGTTGATCCAAAGTTTCCCGATAAACAACGGGTTCAGCGTCAAATTTAACCCTCTCAACCCCAAGGAAGACGTGAAGCCCAAGTCGTTTGGTGCTCTCTTCGCGAAGATACCGCAGGCCTTATCATCGGAAGCTAAACTTAGGAGGCAATTTATTTCCAAGGCATACTATCCCAATCCGCCAGAATTAGGATCAGGATGTTCGAATCAAGTGGCAAAAGTTGTGTATCCCTTAAAAAACGCCAGCAGCGATGATAACTATAATGAATTGAAGGGCAACGAAAACCTGAGCTTTATAAACCTACCAATAGTGAAACAACCGTTTGAAAATTACAAAATTTTGGTGGCTATGGCGCCTCCAAATGTCAAAATAACAAGTGAAGACCACGACCCGAAGTCCATGGTTATCTACGTAGTGTTCCCGGATGATGGCAGCGAGGAACTGTCTCCGATAAATATACCTGCGATTTATTTCGTGAACCAAAAAAACGGGAAAATGGATATCCATAAAAAGGAAAAGGCAGAACAAATATTGATTGTTAACAGCAACCGAACAGTGACTGGGTTAAAAAGCAAGGAAATAGAGAAATTCGTGAAGTTTAAAAATAAACTGACGAACCGATACAACTATCAAATATCTCGATAGCTTAGTGTTCCATTCCCCGTAGCCGTTTAGATTGATGTATTTTTATTTCACGTGTGAATGTTTCAGTGAATATTTTTTCAAAGGCACATGAAAAAGGGGGTAAAGTGAATGTAAACCTTTGCCCCTGAATTGAAGATCTGTAAAATATGCCTAGTAGGGTTAGATGGGGTACAGTGACACGCGGGGTACAGTAAAACATGTCTATCAAACAAAGCTAAATAAACTTTACCAGCCAATATTTAAAAGCCAAATAAATTAATGAATAGGATAAACTATTTCTGTGGTACTTCATTTGTATGTCTTAAATCGAGAGTTAGGTAGAAAATTGTGAAGTAATTATCTTCTTCGGAACTACCTACTACAACTATACTAAACGCAAAGAGCCACAACAGACTGTAGAGTATTTCATTAATTAATTCGGAAGTTTTGAGGACGGCTGCCAGTTGATATGCTCACACATTCAGTTGCAATTAGAATAAAGTGTTGTGCATAGGTATAGCAGGTTACATACACAGGTATGAGTGGCACACTACGTCTCGGTGGCCATGTGCTTTTAGGTAAGTAGCTATTTATCTGCCAATACTTGATCATTAGATATATTAATGACATAATAGATTTAAAATACACAAGTGCAACGGAAAAAGCGCAGTCTGAAATCTACGCCGGATCGAGTTTTCCCGCTATATTACGAAAATCAACTTCGAGGAGAAAAAGTTCGGATAATGACGTCGTCATTACGGATTCTACTTTAGAACCAGGACTTTTCTTTTTACCCCTTCGCCTTTCAATCTTCTTGCCTTAGATCAGGGGTTCTCAAACTGTGAGACAGTAACAACATTGCACTGGTATCGGCAGGTAATCAGTGTCAGGCTCGTTCTTAAAGAGAAGGTTCTGAGAAGGGACATTTCCTCTCAGGCCTTTTCCGGTTCTCTTGTCCCCTTCCTGACCGGGTATGCTTCAGGTAGTTGGCACAATGCTCTATGGGCAGGCGACATTTCCTCTGCATCAAACAGAAATGTAGACGTTAATACAGTAATAGCTCAGTGGATAAGAACAAGCAACTATTTAACGGAAGGTCATAAGATTTAAAACTGTGGAGAAACCTCTAAAAATTTTTATATTCGATGTCCGTATTTTTACCATTAGCTCGGCTTTGAGGGAAAGCATCGAGAGGACACCTGCATGATTCCGATAGTTTTTCAAACTGTAAATATCCACTATTGAGGTAGAAGTTCAGATTTAAATAATTAGGTAAAGTACGTCGCCTCCTGCGGCACGCGCATCGGGTACACTCCCAGTTACCTTAAAAGGGAGTCTTCCTACATAGGTACGAATCCATCTATTTCCCAATGGATTTTCTCAGGGAGGAAAATCCGCATCTCATATCTCACAAAAAAATTATCAATCAAAAATGTAGATGGATTTTTCAGTTCTACGGTACTTCATCTAGCTGATTTTTTACGCGCGATAGCTTCATTGATAGTGCATGCATACAATGTATTGTCGTCCGAATGTTTGGAAACCTCTGGCTTAGATATTTTATGTACGCTATGTAGACTGCGGAGTGTGGCTTTGGAAAGTATTCATAATGGCGCTCTAATGGAGACTGAATTCAGAGTGGGTCGGACTTGTTTTAGCTAGAGATAATACCTACGTTATGACGTCTGTTACGTTCGGAGATCGCATTAGTTGTTTATTGTTGGTAGAAAGTAACTTAAAGAGGTTTTAGTAAGGACATGTGGTGCAGTGTTTTAAGCGCATCTTTAATATGACTTAGTTACAACTGTAGCGCTACCATGAGTTGATATCTAAAACTGACATAACGTAAATTATTGCTCTGTCTCTTCCAAATGCATCACAATGAAAGAGATAAAGCGATAGTTTTCGATAGCGAGGATAGTATGTATTTCAAACTCATGGTAAGGCTAATGTACATTATCTGCCGTAAAACGTCTACTGCTAAACATAGGCCTCCCCCAATGTCCGTTTGGATGTGGCCTGCATCTAGCGATCCCTAACTGTGTACCTCGTGGGTGAAAGAGAAGACCTCCTTCCCTGTGTTGCGTTTCCCGTTTCATATCATCTATTGCCAAACCTTTTAGCAATGTCGTATCATCGTATTTTATCGTAACATCATATTTTTTATTGGTGCGTAATCCACTTACGTAAGCTATCGAATAAATATCAACATTTCCTAAATATTTGGAAAGAGTGCCGATACAATACCCTGTACGTAGGTGCGGCAATAGACTTTCAGTAATGGATTGATCAATATTATCTATGTTCAGTAAACGAAGTGACTTATAAAACTAGTTCCAGTTTTTGAGGCGGATATAAAATCATTTAAACTGAGTGAGTGAGTTTCTTAGAGTAGATCAGGATTTCATGACGAAGTATTGTTTGTGGTTTAGTGTTAGTACTGATGGGTTTTAAAACGTTAAGCGACGACTGGTCTGGTAGTCTTGGGAACATTTGTACAAATTTATAAATCGATCAGAGCAGTTTAAAAGGCAGAGGCTGTGTGTGTGTGTGCAATACTAAACTGTGAAACTGAATACTAAACGCAAATATTAATGGCAGACGGTAGAGTATTTCATTCAAGAATGAAATATCAGACTAACTCCCCCCAGTCTTTGGCCCGTTTATACCATTTTGAATAACATAACTATCATAAATCATTAATTAACAAAATACTCTACTGCCGAAGTGTTTGGCGGAAGTCTTTGCGTTTAGTATAATAAGATGTCGGGCTGATGTTAGCTGCTCCACTGGCCACGAGTTCGCTCCACTCCAGCGGAGTCTGATTGCGGATTAAGGCACACCGCTCCGCTCCTCCCGGCACAGCCACAGTACAGTTGTATATAGTGTGCTACGGCCTCGCTTTGAAGATACACTCATTTCATTAGGGATGGGAAAATAATCGCTTACCTACTTTTTGACGTCAAAGAATGTTTCAACATATTTTTACCTCATTATAGTCGCTCTTATTTAGCTCCCAAAATTCGGAATCAATGCTATTTCCCTTACAAGTTTATCGTCAAAGTTTTTACCATTCTTCCATAGAAATAAAATTTGGTACAACGTAGTTACATTCTAGAGAATCTCTCTGATCGTAGTCCTACTATACGGAAAATGAGCACCAATACCAAGGGTGGTACCAAACCAATCGATCAATCTTAAATCAACGGTATCGATAAATACTGATCAGGCTTTATCGATTAGCGTAGTATGATGAGTAGATACATTCGCAGCTTTGATTGATGAAAGAGTCGACTTACGTATCTATCGAAGGTGTCGAGCGAATCAGTACAGTAGCTCGATTGATCATACCATTAAAGATCAATTTGACGTCGACAAATTCATTCCAATCTATTAAAAATCGATCAATCAGTGGCATAGAAGTTATAGAAGGATGACGATAACAAGGCTTCTCAGTGATATTGGCAGGGGGTGTTGTATAACATTTTTTGTATGGGAAAATGTCAATCAACTCTGACGCTTGTAAGAGAAACAGCATTAGTTACGAGTTTTGCAGGGAACCGACTAACCAGGATGACTATTACTAAACCATTCTGCCATTGGTTACCAATCGATGACCTGATAACAACCTAGCTGACAACTATCCTCATTAATAGACCTCTTTTAAACTGTTTTCTCCGCTCTCATCGGGTAGCAAAGTTTAAAATCGGAGCTCAATTTAAGTTCGTTTTCAGTCGTCACGTCACATGTTTAGCTGGCACCAGCGGTATGCGGCCATGGTACACAGCGCAGTAATTGATCAACACTAATTGAATTTGTCGGAAAGTGTTGCAAGCACAGGATATGTAAAAAAAACCATTTAGGATTAATTTTCAAAAATGTTCATTATACATATTTTATAATTCCAATCCATCTATTAATGAGGTAACGTAAGCTGTTAAAGTGGATACATATTTTTGGAGTTGATCATGCCGTAGATAATTATACCTATATACCTACAACACATACAATATTCTACTGTGATAATTAATTATACCACCAAGCGTTTACTAAAATAAATGAAGTCCAACTCTATAGTTAAAAACAACAGGCAAACTAATCTAATTCCTCTTTGCATAAAACTAGATACAAAAAGTGTTTAAAATAACCTTCTTTGTTTCAAATTACTTACGAATGTCTCTAAGTTTCCGACTGCATTGTCCCTAACAAAGTTTGCGAATGGCGCAGAAGTTACGGAAACTGTTAAAGTTTGACCCTTCTGGCAACATTGTAGGTTTTACGAGAGCAGCGCGCGCCGCGGCCCGTTTGTCAGGGAACATTCATGAAGATGGGGCCTCTACGTGTACTTTGTAATTAGTACCTAATTGGAACTGCTATTATTTCCCTTATTACACAACGTGTTTGTATCTATAGAATATTAAGAAACAGTCATTAGGTATTTTTAGGATCAAAATAAAAACTAAATCAATAATAGGTACTTTGCTATGTGTCACAGCTATGCAAGAGTTAGTTCGAGGGAGCCTGTGTCTTGTATTTAACTTAAATATTTATTTATTTGTAAGAAATTGGTACCCGCCCTTATTTTGTTTCGGGACATGGTTTTGCTATTGTCGTAGTAGACCAATAGATCGCGCTGGGTGTTGATTAAATGGCACCAGTGTTTCATCTTTTCGGGTTACCTAAGCCTTGAGGCTTTCTACAGAAGTTGTCTCTTTATAAATATAGTCAACCGGAGTGATAGATACCAGGGCCTCACAGAAGACCGGCATGACGCAGGGCCTGCACAGTGATTATATGAGTGAGTGAGGGTATCGGAGGCCCAATTGAGGAGAAAGTTGCCAGCGCACTTGTGACTCTACTGGTGTTGCGTGTGTCTATGGGCGGTAGCAATCGCTTACCATGTGATCCGTCTGCTCATCTGCCGTCTATCACATAAAAAAATATTCATATTTACTTCCACTTACCTAGATTAAAATGTCAGTGTTCTGTTTTAAATTTATTCATCGCATTTCAAAGGTTTATTTTTGAAGTAATAACAGTGAACAATATAAACCGTTTTCACCTTCAGTAATGCAAATAAGAAGCATTCTCGTCCATTATTCTCCCCTATTTTTATGGAAATTGATTCCAGAATCCGTTCACCTCGCCTACGGAATGAACGGCATTGCTTATCTCATTCCTCATTCCTGCGTTTCGTTTTCAGCCAATCTGTTAGAGCCTTTGCTATTGCTGGTTTTAGAGTTACGTACCTTAAGCGGAAAAACGGAACCCTTATAAAATATTAATATAATATATTTCACTACATCACATACATTGGTCTGACTCTGAGATAGGTAGTTCAAGCACCTGTGTTACAGATATCAGAACCAACAGTGGAATTACAAACACATACGTACATATAATACTTTTCTTTTGTAAATACATACTTATAATACATAGAAAACACCCAGACCAATACAAACAGACATGTTCATGCACACAAATGTTTGTACTGTGCGGGGATCGAACCCGCAACCCTTGGCCCAGACGCAGCATTCACTACCACTGAACCAAACGGGTCGTTATAAAATCCAAATGTGATTTTTTTATGAGACACGTAAGGCCCGGTTCAGACACGGCGGAAACCGCGCGGTTCGACTGCGCGGTTTGTAGTTCATTGCTGGAAAGATTCTAGCCATTATTTACAGAGCTTCTAACTAAACAGCAATGAACTACAAAACACCTGTAAAACGCGTAGTGTGGGCCAGCTCTAAACGAACTGACGGATCACCTGATGGTAAGCGATTACCGCCGCCCATGGACACTCAGAACACCAGAGGAGTCGCAAGTGCGTTGCCGACCTTTTAAGAAGGAGTATGCTCGGTTTTTGAAGTTTTGCAGTCTTGAACTGTCTGTGGGTCAAGAACCTTTTTTCGGAGACTAGTAAAAGTAAATCAATGTGAATTTTGTATCGTATCGTAGTACCTAAACCTACGCTCTCGTTGAATTTAGAAAGATCGAATCCTTAAGTTTACTTAAGAGCTGTACTTATGATTAGGAAAAATACATAATTACTATTCCCGTTTAACTATGATGTGGGAAAAATCTCGAAATTTAGTATGCAACTTTAGGTATACCGAGTATTAGAAAAAACATACACATCACGGATATATTAAACGGCAGACGAGTGTAAGACCTAAAAGGTTTCTAGAAGAAAAATCTCAGATAGATTCCCGGGTAATATGAGTCATAGCTTCTTTTTGGATATAAAAAAACGCGTCTTACAGGTAAATAAATCAAAAAAGTAAATAGTAAACTTATTTTTATAAAACAAAACACTCGTAGCCTCGTTGTGACCCTGACCTAAAGCTTTTATTCTAGATAAAATGATAATTGTCCACCAAAACGCGAGTACTTAACTGCCAAATAAAGTAAAGTGGTCATTATAGCCAAAAACGAAACGTAATCATATTGACGCATACGTAATTTATTTGAACGAAAGTTACCGTTTTATGAAGGTCAAGTTTCGACACTTCTCGAAACCTTGGAAATTAAACTTTTGATTTCTTGATAAATATCAATAAAAGAAGATACGTACATACATACACACTGGTACCTACTATAAGTTACTAATATATTTAAGTATCATCGCAATAACGAAAATGAAATATGCTTAGTATACAGTAAACCATATAATGTAACCTTGAACTCTAATGCGATGCGATAAGGTTCAATAGTTTGAGTCAACGTAATTATTTGTTTTACTGTACCTTTATTAGCGCAACATATAAGTGGTCCATAGGTTGGTGATCTCAAAATATTGAAGAGAACTCACGAGGCCTTGTAATAGAGACCAGAATCAACAACCTGAAGTGACGCTCTCATTGGGTCACGACTGTTGGTGTCATGGTCAAATCTACAATTTGGTATTCAAATGTAGAATTCTTCAAGAATTTGAAGTTCAGGAAGAGCGTAATGATGATGGATGACAGTGTACTAGAGATTCAACTTAAAAAAAAATATGCCAGGAAAATTCGGTGAAGTAAGTACGCTCGTGCAATCTGCGGAACGAGCTCCCAGCTTCAGTATTCTCTGATTGTTGAATCCTTTCATCAAATGAAAACTCCGTGGATATATGAATTCCGAAGCTCACGCCGCATTAATTTATTTTTAATTTTTATTCAATTTGATATCTTTGCCTAGGTAATACTTTTTTTTTACTTTGATTAAGTATACGTGCCAATTTGATAACAACTGCCTTTTAGATATTTATTTTCACACCAAACCTGGATTTTCCATGGACACTGATCGATAGATATGTCCTTATTAAATGAGGTTCGAAAAGAGTTCTTCCACGACAGGTGGCAGCAGGACTGTCGATGTTTATGAGCGGCGGTTACCATTTATGTACCATCAGCGTACGTAGCGTATGTGATGATGTGGCTAATACTCTTCTGCCTATTTAAGCAATAAAAAATCTTCAGTGTCTATTATACTGTGGTATTTTATTAATTACCTAGTGCTAGTAAGTAGGTACCAACTTAAGCAGGTTTCCCCACAGTTTCCACAAATGGCTCATTTAAAAAAATGTTGCTTAATGGAGCCGAGGGGTTTGTCTTTAAACCAAAGCAAGAAGGTAATTAGAAACCAATGGAACAAAACCATGAGCAAAAAGAAAACGAGGTTGTGTGATGAGCTTTTAGTTGAACAGCAATAGTATAACTGAGCCGGTCAATCTTAAGAACGTAATGATTACCGCGTTGCTCTATGAATTACTTTCACTTAGTAATGGTTTTTATGTGTGATAAATTATTACTCAAATCATACGTGCCTTTGACTGATTTGAAGACCCACAGAATACATTGGTACTTACCTAATAGACTGCTATACAATTGATTTTGAATGGCTACTAAGATATCTTGGATACTAAGCAAACTAGTTTACTTGTGCAGGTAGCTTTTATGTTATAATCTCAGTATTTGTGTTCTTATAATCTTAGTATTTGTGTTCTGTAATTGGAGGTTGAGATTGGCTGCCACAGCTGATATATTTCAGACTTTGTCTGAAAGCAAATTAATCATTTGAGTTACAACAAGAGGTACACAATTAGTACATGCTATATCTGTGCAAAAACTTAATTTGTGTTTCCTTCCTTTATGTAGGTGCTCGAAAACCAACCAAGTGAAAGTCATTTCCATTATTTGGTAGGTATTTGATCCCCCAAATCCCTGTTGCAACATACTTATCTACAGCACCCAGGCATAGCATTCACAAACATGTAACGTTATGTATTAGCTATTTGGTTGGTATACCTATTCATAATTACCATCCTGGAGTGATCCTAATTCTTCTATTATGTTTCACAGAAAAAAGTAAGATTTTAAATTTTGGTACACTGTGACAGGCCGATAATGATATATATATATACCTAGTATCTGCACAAAATATAAAGGACAGTATCTGAATGTTAGTAGGTAGGTATCTTAGTTGATTCATATCGATAAGATTAGGATC
Organism: Cnaphalocrocis medinalis; assembly: GCA_014851415.1. Lineage (NCBI taxonomy): Eukaryota > Metazoa > Arthropoda > Insecta > Lepidoptera > Crambidae > Cnaphalocrocis > Cnaphalocrocis medinalis. Next base: position 11,221,915 of record CM026273.1, on the reverse strand, counting down.
ACTAAAGTGTCAATCGATTCTATCGTTCGGTTGACATAGGCTATATTTTTATTGATCGGATGGGAGATGTTATCTTACAAAAATGCTATCATACCCAGCGGCAAGTGGTTTTAACTTTCAGTTTGTTAAGCAAACTAATTTGCGCCTACTATTATATAGGTAATGCAAATAAGGTTTAGGAAATAAATGTGTATCATAATTTTATATTACTAGTATCATAATATGCTATGGCTTAAATGGCTTACGACAGTAGTTTCATTTAAATTATTCCCCTAAACCTAAAACAATGATAAAACTAAACATTCGGTTATTAAAATTATTTGTTATCTCAAATTCCACAAAGCGATGAAGCCACTAAAAGTCCGTAGAATTGTGAGACAAGTCTTAATTGGTCACATTATTCGCGGTGCGGTTTTGTTTACTTTATGTGGAAAAGTTAAGCATTTACAGCTATTTCGGTAGTTTCTCTTAGTTGCGACTAGTGATGTGACTTCAGTATAATTTATTCGAAGTTACAATTTCATTCAGACTACTCCCACCTCCCGTAACAATGACTAGGTTTCTATGACGGAGGCTTTCCCCCTGGCAGTGGAACTGTATCTATTGTATATCATAGTATCAGCCTATACTGATACTTACTTAGTCCTACCTCCACTTCCTCGCAATTTTGATGAGTTTACATCTCTGGCGCATAATGAGCTTGATACGCTTCATTGCGTGCTGAGCTCTACTACACGTCTCAACTATATTACTGACAGATGCTGCGTCAACACGTATTAGAGTGGAAAACGTAGTGTAGGACGCCCTACATCACGATGGACTGACGATTTGAAAAAGTTAACTGGTGTTAACCCGACAGGAGCCGCGATTGGATGATGGCTAGAGGAGGTTGGATGATGGGTCGAGGTGATTGGATAATGGCTCGAAACGTTTGGATGATGGCTCGAGGCGTTTGGATGATGGCTCGAAACCTTTGGATGATGGCTCGAGTTGGCCTGGAGTAAATAATACATATAGAATCTTCCTGATTCCGTACTAAGCAAACTGAAAGCGTTGACATTTCAGTCAACTACTTTTCGACTTCACTAGTGATTCGAGTAGTTAAAAGTGGAGTCAACATTAGTTGCGACTAGGTTGGTGGCGCCGGTTAACAAGATGTCTGACGGGTGATGTGAATCACTGAACGGTAGATCTATTTACGTTTTAAAATAAACTTGTGCTGTTTTTTTTTAAAAACTGTTAATGTAGCAGCTGTCCGTACCGTACCGTATTATCTGTATTTTTAAGATACTAAACTAGGTTTGTTTTTACCCCAGAAAATAGCCATCTTTGGAACTAAGGACTAAATTTGTCAGAATAGGAACCCGGGCACTAATAAATACTGATACTACGGCCTCACGGTAGCCCAGCGTGAAGCAATTACTGTGTGTTGCCGAGTTCAGTGAGTGAGGGTACCGGAGGCCTAATCGGGGGGAAAGAGGGTCAAAAGTTTCGCAGCGCACTTGTGACTCCACTGGTGTTGCGGTTGTATATCGGTGGCGGCGATCGATTACCATCGCGTGATCCGTCTGCTCGTCTGTCACCTATCTTTCTTACTTAAGTCTATTTTCTTTTTTAAATCTAATTTATGCATAACTGAAACATTTCTATTCTATTATAAATAGATGTAAAACCAAGGCATTACAAAGTCCCGATCTCAACGTGGAACACAACGTGCAATATATGCAATAAAATATATTTTCTGATGTTTTGATTCACTTGAATTTTATTCTTCATTGATGAATGCTCAAGTATTTCTAATGGACTCAAGTAGTACTCATGAGCACAAGTAGGTACAATTGGAGTGAAGTGACTGATGTAACATTCGCTGCGGAATGTTTTCTGTTGAAACTGATACGTTTGTTTAGTTGAAAAGAACTGTTTCTTAGGTAGATACATAATGGTTTTAAACTGCATCAGAGGTCAAGAGTTCCTGATCAATATCACTGCATGTTATTCACTGTTCACTTCAGATCTTAGGTCCGCTTGCTGAAATATGTTGAAGATTAAGTAATTCATTAATTCCGTGATAGTTATTGCCATAGTAACAAATTTAGCATTAATCTGATAATTCACTTTCCGGGACGTGCAGATTTCTTCAAGATGTTTTCCCTTATCGCCGAGCTAATGGTGAAATAAGCACATAGATATGAAAAATCCATTGGTGTATGCTCGGACACAAACGTCTTTCCCCGCATGAGAGACACGTTCTTATCCACTGACCTGCCATGGCACAGTAAATTTGGTAATATTATAAAGCAATAAAATGGATCATGGTTAGATAGATCTCCGTTCAGAATCATTGAGTTAATGGTTCGCTATTATTGTGGTCGATTCCTGACTATCCGAAAAGTGTTTCTATAGTAATAATAGTGATGTAAGAAATATCCTTTTGAATTCGAACCTCCGACATCCTGTTCAGAAGTAGAACGTTGCCATCTATTACCATAGCACCGAAAAGGTTAACTGTAATTTTTAATACTTTATACATATACTAGCGGCCGCCCGCGACTTCGTCCGGAAAAGTAACTTTTTACCCCTTTTTAACCCCTTACAACCCCCTTTTCGCATTAAAAAGTAGCCTATGTTCTTTCTCAGGGTCTAGATCATCTGTCTGTATACCAAATTTTATTTAAATCCGTTCAGTAGTTTTGGCGTGAAAGAGTAACACACAGACAGACAGACAGAGTTACTTTCACATTTATAATATTAGTTAGGAATTAGGAAGTTAGGATACGTACCATATAAACCCTTTCTAAGAAAATGAAAGGTTGTTCATACCTAGAAAGGATTTTACAAACCTCTGCAGACGATGACTCGCTTCGTTTTGTGGAAACCAAACTCGCTTGGAACATTCCCCCAAGTTTATTTTATCAGCACAATGCAATTATGCAGATGCATCATCATTCTTCGCTGCGGTTACAAAACAATTGCACCAATTTAGACGTATCTGCACTTGCAATAGTAAAAAAAACCGGTCAAGTGTGTTTCGGTTTCGCACTCGTAAAATCCCGTAGGTATGAAGATATAAATAGATGTTCTTAAGTAGTTCTGTTTATTAATCATACATTAAACTACTGCAAACTTAAACTTCTATTTACGAAATACTAAGTAGGTATAATAAGTTCAATCCATTAGTTTTTTAGAGACATTTAGATATTTATTTGTATTTTCACGACATCATAAGACTTGCAAGGGAACTATTTGAAACGTTAAAACGTATAGAAGATAGATTCTTTCATAACTCCAATGAGTTAACGTTCAGTAATAGATAATAACTTCAGCTTGATGTCTCGACTTGCTCTTGAGAAACAGAGTCTAAACGTTTTTCCTTTTGAGGTCTAGTAACTTAAAATTGGTGCAACTGCTGTTTCGTTGATCGCAGCCATTTCGATTTATAACTGCGTCCAAAAGTGCAAAAATTTACCGAAGGGACTCTTGGAAATATAGGATCCAATTCCAAAAATTTTATCTTTTATTAGCTTTTTATTCTTCTCTTTTTTAAGGAATACAAGTTCAATTTCAGTAGCTTGTCATTGAACTAAAGATGGGTGCACCTGAAGCTCCTGAAAACCGAAAAGTTGGTCCTATGTTAGGTCTAACTTAGGAAGTTAAATCAAAACTTTTTATAAGTTTTATACATTCCGCAATACACCTAAACAAGGTCTGTTCACTGGAAGTAACCAAACAATAAGAAAAAGAAACAATTGTTTGCTTTTGCAAAGTTTTCGTAACTTTCTGGTGGACTGTTAGTCTCCAACTTTGCACAAAAGTTATAAAACCCAATTAAGGCCGCAGTGTATGTTTAAGAGCATAATATTTTCTTAAAATTTCATCTTGAAATAGTAAGAAGTAATCCATAAAACGAGCGGCGACAATATCCGAACACCTACTTGGAGACGTTCAAACGGTTTCATCATCCAATCGGTACTAATAATTTCGGTACGGAACACTAAAAATACCGAAGTAAAAAGATTGTTTCACAACTTCCTCCGAGAGATGTAGGCAGGCGCGGGTGCAACGCGGCATCGAGAGGGCTTATGCAACGCTTTACGACTGCTCGAAATGCTCAGACATGTCCAGCCATAGGAGGCCGATATTAGCGTCATACTTAGCCCGAGACTATAATGCGGGTGATGAATACCGCCACTTATAGGCATCTTCGTAATGCGCTCGGGGCTCTACTTTATGCTACAACGGATTAACATTTGCATAAACTCAGCAAATATACCGAAATGCTTGTAAACCTTTTTGTTCTGTTTTGTCAATTATAATCAGAACTAAGCTTCTCTAACTTAGTTGCTCAGATGTTAAGAGTTTAACGAACGTTATGGCTTATATACCTACATACAAATCGTCCCGAAACCAATGCGAATACTCACAGTCACAGCACGTGTGAAAGGGGTGGGGTTAAAGATTCGGTTGAGAATTCGGTTTCCTTTTAAGCCCTATAGTTATGATCCTCGTGGGAATTGCTGTTTCAAATTTGGCTAGCTAAGAATTTTCCCAAATTGCAAGTGAAGTGCAACTTCACTTGCAAGACCTACCTATTTTCTTAAACTAAGTTCTGAACTATTACTAGAGTTGATAGTAATATGTAGCTAAGTTGATTGCTCATAAACGGGAAACGAAAGCTGAGAATGCATCGTATTTGCATGTAATATTATTATAATATTACATAGCGAGCATATTATGTTAGCGCAGGTGGGTGATTTTAATATTAGATATCAGATGTGAACTAGCATAGGTATGAATGACATTTTATATCATGCTGGATAGAATGGCTGTGATGGCATCGGTTTCGAATGTCACACAAATAAGATAATAAAGATACCATTCATTCTGAGTTGCAGTGTAAGGGCAAATTTATCATAAAACCAAAATAATGCGCTGAAAATGATTTAATTACCTAGGTATTTACATACTTACACAAAAAAAGACTGAGTTTAGAAAATCCTATGATTTCTTACAATTGGATTTTTTTTCATAGGATGGAAAAAAATCTAATCATAAATAATAGCTTTGCTATTACGGCTATGCCTTGTGTAAGTAGATTCTTACTGATATTTCTCTCGTTATACATAAATACCAAGTGTAAGGAAGTGAACGTAGAGGCGAACAGAAATATTCTACAATCAGAGAGTCTTGCCGCTCTGATAATAACAATGGGTATTGAAAGCTGACCTAACAGTAAATATCGTTTGTTAGAACCTTTAGGTTTCCAAACAAGTACAAATAGGCTGTTTGGTCATTCGCATTTTTTCTGTCACTTCTACGGCTCATATAATATTGGAAGTATGTATAGTCGACGAATTTTCCGGTGTACCAGAATTAGGCGATAATCGCTTGCACAGGTAGTTGGGTAGATGGAGGGAGTCCCTGTCTCGCATAGCTGTGAGGATCTTGTCGGCTAACTGGAATACCGCTGTTCGCTGTCCGTACATGAAATACATATTCGGCCACGTAAGAAACGATGAGTATCCAACAATTTGGTTCTTCCGTCTGAGTATCCAACGGTTTGGAAGAATGCTTTAGCACATAATGTGTAACATATTGTTATTAAGGCTGTTGTAGAATAGTGAATTGTGAACATTCGTTACATTTAAGGTCGACAATAAATAAATAAATGGAACCAACATCACATACTCTTACATTGTCTTAGGCTAGACTCAACACGAATATCTGTTTCATCAACATTTGTATTGATCCGAATCGAAACCGCGCTATCTTTACTGGCACTCAAACCACTGCGCTAAAGGAGTCATCAGTGTGTGTGTGTACATTTATTATTATTATGTTTTTAAAAATCCGCACCTCGTAAAAGTCTACATTTTTAAAAGCTTTCAGAGAATTTCGTCGCAGTGCTCCATCTACATGACTGTGTCGCTTTGGGACTAAAACTCCAAGTTAATTTATTTTATTAATTACTCTGGAGAGTGCTATTATTTTCTAAAAAAATAAAACTGCGTGACTTGTGTCTTTATATTGTTGTGTTTATGTGGTAATAACAGGTACATAGCTGTGTGTATGGTTACTCTGCGACATGGTGAATCCATCATGTAGTTATCAAAATTATGTACTTAGATAAAACTACTGTCAACACCATAGGCAAAACACAACCCCCATGGATCAACTTAGTATGCTTTGTGAGATCAAAGTCAAAGCGATTAATCCACGATGACATTTGGAAATCCTGCCTTCGGTTACCCCTGATACTTTAAGAAGTAGGTACCTACTACTCGTATTAAACAAATACCTACATTAATTTTAAAACGGATTTTGCATACCTCTACCAATAAATAAGTCCAAATTTAAAACCCATCTTGGGTCGGTTCCAAACTCATGCTACTGGTATATACCTATTAGGTGCTATTAGTATATTTCATGTCTTATTGGATACGTGACCACAAGCAGTAGTTACAGAAGAATAAAAATATTTTCATACAGTCAGAGATTGTGTAATTTGTTTTACTTGTTTCCTCCACTGGCGCTGCCATAAAATTGTTATTACCCTTAATTGTGATGAATTTCAGCCATTTAAACAAGATATATCTTAGGACTGGTACTTCGTACTGTGCTCAAAGAATCCGTTTAAAAAAATATTTCTAAAAGGTTAATCTTGTGTACTTTCTTACTGTGATAATTTACCACTGTACCTGTACTGCACTTTTCACTATCACTGCACCTCTTCGGTCGTGTCACACTGGTGTTCCATCGAAATATGAGGGTTAGGGAATAGAGATTGCACTGTTGTCGGCGCACACACTTGTGCACTGTAAATGTCCTGCGTGGATGACTGAATGTTGAGATTGGCTGCCTTAGGAAGACATGACCAGTATTATACCTTCAATTTTTGGTGATCCCTAACTTAGCATAATTGAAGACGTGTCGAAGAATCCCGCGAGAAAGACAAAACGGGATGATTGCGTTCTATTCTTGACACTAATTTCTTGAGAGTGAGTAATTTGTAATATTTATCTACAAAAAAAGTTCAATGTCACTTTTTTTTATTTATATTTTTATGATACAGGAGGGAATCGAGCAAGCGGGTAACCCAATGGTAAGTGAACACCGCCTACCGATGTACCTACCTACATCAGCCACATCGAAGGAAGGGCGGATGCGTTGCCGGCCTTTTAGGAAGGAGAACTATTTTATGCAATGAGATGAATCAGATCAAAGCAAGTTTTATAATAATATACTTGTGTAGACAATTTTATTACTTGAAAAGGTAAATCCCAGCCAAATTATTTTATCTCATAAAATGTAGTTTTAAGTCCACTTCTATCACAGATGTAGAACATACCTAATCATAGAATATTTCATTAATTTTAGGTAATTTACTCGAGTTACGTTCTGACGGCACTTTTGTTCTTGCGGTTTAGAATGTTAAAGTTTTTATTTTATTAAATTACCGCTGTTTGCTAGCAACCATTATTTCACTAATGTTTTGATAGTATAAATAAACGACGTTTATATCTAAGCTTTATTTCTATTAGTAGTTTTGTAATAACATTACAAACTTAATTTATTCCGTTAACTCATTTGTTATTACAGTGGTCAGTGATGTGCTATGTGAGCGAAAATATCGGCCCATCGACATTGATCGAAGTTTTTGTTCGTTGGATTCTGCTACCAGAAAATCGCGACTAACAAAACCATCGATGCTTTGATTTCATCAATGACATGATTATTTCTATCGATTTTGTATATGATGTCATTAAAGATTAACGTTAAACAATTGACGATCAATTGGTTATTTTGTTAACTTTCCAAAAACAGTTCAGTGAATTTACGATGTCAACAATGGGTTTCGGAACCACTTAGTTAATATGCGCTAGCTTTTATGCATTAATGTTCTGTACTGCACAACGATAGCGCATTAGCATGCACAGTCATGTTTGTTGTCGACACTAGGATTATATCAATCGGAGATCATCCATAAATGTTACTACGTCAGTTAACATTTATTGGCGTATATTGATGAAATATAATGCCGTGCAATGTACCCCAAAACGACAAAATGGAACCCTTATACCTAAAATCAAATGTTTGTATGGTTCATCTGTGTGTTACTACGACCCTTTATCTTGAGAACGCGTAAAGGTAAGATAAGGTATCGAGTTGTAAACCGTATAGGTAAATAAGGTCTAAGGACTCTTAAAGTGGTGAAAAAAATATCTCTTTGTTGGCGGTATCAGACCATGTACTGCAAGGTAAAGGTCTCTATCATATAAATCAAGTCATTGCTACTATAATGGGATTATGCCTAATACAGAGCTATGCTAGAAAAATCCAAGGCATACTTAGGATTGTATCTTTTTACGTGGCAGCACAAGCTGTGCCACCTCCATTTGCTTATTGTACACAAGTTAATTTACCTAATTTCATGTAATATACAAATACAAATAACGTTTATTGCTTATTAATGATACAATAAGCAATAAACGTTATTTGTATTTGTACTTTTTTCCGACCCGGGAATTGAACCTAGGACCCCGATACACGGCCCGGTACTTAAACCATTAGACCTACGGGTTGTTCTAATCAATTTCTTATTTGAGTAAAAAGATGCCTTCGATGAAAAACGTATAGATTTCGACACCCACAAGGAAAATCAAAACCTAAAGCAAATTAATTGATATAGCCACACCGACGTAATCTTCCACGCCATAATCATGCATACCATGTATGATTTCCATAAGTAGGTCATTAATATTAGCTCATTAGTCACTGGAAAGTACCTAATTAGATCAATTTCAACTTGCAGGATTAGGATATCTACGTATAATTACATATAACGCCTGGTAAAGATAAATAAAAGTTTATAATACTTAACTATATAACACTAAACTTTTATTTATCTTTTTTTATTTATATGCACCTATATGCAGCTTGATTGGTAAATAACTTTTGATAAAAACTTAATGCAACGTCATGTAGCTATTCATAACTTTACAATATATACTATAATCTTTTAATAACATTCATAACCTATCTATGTGATGCAAATAGTTCGTCGTTCGAGCTCTAAACGCTGACATACGGGGCGTGAAGCAGCGACTGCGCTGTGTTTCAGTAAGTGAGGGTACCGGAGGCTCACTCGGTACCCTGTGTCTCCATTGGTATTATGGTGTTTATGATCGGCGGCAACCGCTACCATAAATCAGGTGATCCATTCGTCTGCTCGTCAGTCACCTATCATGCAAAATACAAGGGGTCTCCAATTTTCGAGGGTTTACGTGGACAGTAGGCCTCAGTTCCTAGTACCTAATACGACGGCTTATTCATCGAAATCGGCTTAGTAATTTGGGCAAAACAAACAAATATCAACCTACAAACTTCCATACTTTCCTATTTGGCTTAGCCGTAGTTGAGTAAAAGTAAACGTGTTTCAGTATCATTTATTATAGTTAGATGTTCATTCTCTTTTGAGCCAATACCTTGGCTGTATCCATTTCGACGCAATCTATTGTTTTATTTGTATTTAACTTAGTATTGACCCCACATAGATCTATTAATAAAAAGATTGTGGGATTTCAAAAGAGCATCAGAATGCACAGTCACGCTCACGATTGACACATCGATCAAGTGAACAGTATAAGCTCTGAGTGACACAATGCAATCAATAGCAGTTAGACGTCTGCGCCCTGACCTTGAAAGTGCGAAGTGTAGACATTAACATAGATCCGTACGTAAGATATCGAAGTTGCTATACTTAGCAAATTACAGGGCCCGTCAGGCCGTCGCCATCAAGTCCTAGCGTTTTATACCTTATCTTTGTGCATATCACCCGCGAGGGCCGATACAACTAGACTGAAACTGCCGCCTGAAACAGTACCTACTTATGATAATTCTCGAAACAAATGAAGGTAGGCAATTGTCTACCTTCTTACTTTGACACCCATTCACGTCTTCAATTTCAATTTAATTATAGGGCCGTGAATGGCTGTCCAAGTAAAAGAAAACAAAAGCTTAATAAGATATTAAAAAGATTCTTATGTATACCTTTAAGTATAATAAAATTACCTACTTTCCCCATAGACATGTTAAGAAGTTAAAACGTAAAATTATAACGTCCACCTTAAATTACCTAGTTTCATTACCTAAGTTCTACTACCCGTACATAGGTAGATACTTACGTTAAGAAATAAAGAATTCATTTAATGACGCGCTCGTAATGAGTCCCCTGTGGTGCAAAGCCACCTCAACTCTTTCTTTCGTACTTTTAAGGTACACTTCCTTAAATTTTGTAGGTATTATCAATAGTGTATCACTATATCATTCATCAACTGATGAATCTGTTACGTGGTAGCTATTTAGTAGTCTGCGGCCAAAGTTTTTGTTTTATAAAATATGGTCTTTACATGTAGTTTGTACCAGTGGAGAAAGCGTAGAATGACATGTAGCATATGGAACTCAAGTTACTCTTTATTTTGAAATATGAACTTCGTACACACGTAACTACTTATACCTAATTAGATAATAGGTAGGTACCTACTAAAGGTTCACAAGTTCTGGGTTAACGCACAAAGGAGGAACGGAAATGGATGAAAGACAACGACATTTATGGAGATGAATAGGTGTAGCTTTTGTTGAGTGTACATAAGTCCAACAAACGTATTAGTGTTGCTGATGCATAGAGATAGCTTATCGAGTTTATAGTTATTATAACTACTTATATATTCACTATAGTCATAAACTCGTATCCGTACTATTAATGAGAAATAAATATTTTTCTTCCTTTAAATATACCATAGTTAATTTTACTTACTTCTAATACGATACTTTACATCCGCTGTCGACGTGATACGAACAGTTTGACATAGCTATTTAAACCAATAAGTACATCATTTTAGTGTTTAGTCATATCGATGTGTGATTCAAACAATAAAATGGAGCAATCGATAGTTCGGCAACACTAGTAGGTGTTACTCCCCATCCGCAGTATACTGTGCGAATGAGCTCGAACAAAATCTGTTACTTGACTTTCGTTGGCGCGTGCAGTGCGGACTGGCGCGAGCGCACCCGAGCAATTTATCTTAGAGATAATCTACTGAGCAGCAGTCATCGTTAAGGCGCAGACACGAGGAGCCTGGCAAACATTTGCAAACACGTATTATCCCACTAGGCGAGCAATTTTGAATTCAAATTGTGTCATAGTTTGAAACTGGTATTTGGAACTGAGTTAATGGGGTAAATTGTAGGTACACCATTCAACTAAATTGATTAAAAAAACCAGCTGCGTAAAACATAAAAAAATGACGCAGCCCACACTTGAGAAAATATTTAACAGTTTAAAACACATAAAACTTTTTTTTATTTGCTTTTTTTTACTTTTATATTATCTGGTAACGGTAACGGCACCCTCTATCTATGGAGCCGGTCACGCTGTACACAGACGCTGTACAGCGTGCCCACGTGTGCCACCAAACATTTGAAATGTTGTCACCAGAAGGCCGCCGTTTTGGTTTTTATTTTCTTTTGATATACTCAGTGTCTCTCTCACAATCACGACGTATCTAATGACACCTCGCATGTCAAAATCCGTCAAGCTGTTTAGGCTGTAGGGGTGCCAAAGAAATACAAATACAAAACTACATACAGACACTTACAAACACCTTAGTAAGACAAGTGAACATAAGGAAAACAAGGGAATAGCGGAAAATTAAATGAATATTAAAAAGTTAACCACCCATAAGTTTGGATCCTGCATATTAGTTATTACAGGTGAGTTACTAGGTACAATGGAAATCTTGTTGACTTGATGTACATACTTATCTGTCGATGTTTCTCACCAAACTTCTGCGGGGCGTAATTTAAGTAATAGTTACCTACATAGATTTGTATTTTTTTATGATTACTGGATTAGGTGGTAGCCATACATATATATTTTGATGTTCGTTGCAGTGGTCGAGTCGTCATCCAATATTAGCTGTTCGTACCGGGTCCATTTAGGAGATTGCATTCTGTATTTGCTAGCCATTTATGAAACTAGACTAGTGGTCTGTCCTTGGGGAAATATTAAGGTTTCAGGTTTCTACATGGAAAGTGCCATAGTAGTTTGATGTAGAAAGTAATCAAAACGGCAGAGGATAGAAATATCTACAAAAAATTGCAATAGTTATCGCCCTTGCCAATTTAAATCCAACTAACTATCTAAGTAGTTTGGCACAGCGAGCCAAAGTGAGCCTTAGTGTCTGATAATAAGAGCCTACATTTAAGTTGGTCCTGCATCACCTCCTCAGTCATCAGCCTGGAGTCCCTGCTATTTTTTTTTATGAGATAGGGGGCAGACGAACAGACGGATCACCTGATGGTAAGTGATTACCGCCGCCCATGGACACCCGCAATACCAGAGGAGTCGCAAATGCGCTGCCGACCTTTTAAGAAGGAATACGCTCGCTCATCTTAATTCTTTTAGCGGTACCTTGGACGGCCAACTTGACAACTTAAATCTAATTTGTGTGAATTAGATTAAACAATATAAATAGAATTATGTATGTATGTACCTAATAGAAGATAAATTTTATTCCCTGTTGTAACATGCAAATTTTACTATAATATCTTATCCTATCTAGAGAGAGAATAATGAGATATAAAAAGTTTCATGACTACAATCGTAAAATAAATTGTCAACGAAATACGAGCAGCATGCAGAATTTATAGTTTGCTCATAAATTTATGTACAGATTGTACATGCCTTAAAACAATACCTCCTATAAAATTTTATATTTTTATGATTAACAAAATAAAAAAGAGAATATTATATAGTTAAGTAAGTCTTTGTGTATTTTTTTTTGGGACCACCAACAAGTACACTGATAAATAACAGTGTTATATAAGTACAGTGCAACCAACCCAAGATATAATTTTACATAATGGGGGCAGTGAAACAAGGTAACAAATGGAACTGAATGCCACACGCTGCGGCACTCAAATCTGCTAAACTTCCTTAAACTACTTACAACTTATGAAACACACATATTTCAATATCAATTGAAGAAAATTTTACAGACTGTAGTAATCCAACGTGTGTCAAAATAAATATAATATAGATATAATCCGTAAAATTTTAGTCGTTTTAATCTCGAAGCCCTCATAATAACTAACACGACTCAAGCCCGTAGCATAATCATCAAGATAGGCAAATTAAAATCTATGTTCCATTCATCATTGCCTGAAGAATATATTTTTTGTAAGAAACTGCAGATTTTTATACCGCTTCTATAGTTGATCTAACATACTGAAAAGGCTTTTATCATGATACCTATTAAGAGGGCAGGAAAACTATTTAACGGTGTATGTATATAATTATGAATGTGTTGTGCAATCAAGTCCATATCTAACTATCTATCAGCACTACTATTATAATTACTTTATTAGGTACTGTGTGGCAGTATTGACAGAATCAACAAATAGCCATTCGTTAACACTTGACTTGGGGTCCGGAGTTTGTGGGACTTCTAGCAAACATTTGCGGAACTTCACTCGAACAGCTGGAGACAAATCATTACCCACTAACAAATACGCCAACTCGAATAGTTCTGTCGCATGAAAGATTCAGGTTACCGGGATCGAACTAGGAGAAGAACCACAAGTAAATTTTTAATTGCTTATGCTCGAGGGATGATAAAAAACCTACCAAAATATCTGAGTTTAGTAAAGTGGAAAGTAGTTCCACTGTCACCAAAGTACCAAATAGCGCCATCTATTGGTAGTACCAATAGATGGCGCTGGGAGTCGATTACATCGCGCAAGTGTTTAGTATTTTCGGTTTACCTTTAAGCTCTGACGTGGACTATGAGATTAGCCTCTTTATAATTAGTATAGAAGATATAGATTAGACGAAAGACAACTGACATATACGCCACGAATTATTTTAACTTCATAAAGAGGTTAATCTCATATTCCACGCCATGGCTTATAGCTAAACTGAAAACACGAAACACTTGCGCGATACAATCAACGCCCAGCGCCATCTATTGGTAGACAGTTGAACTACTGTCCCGAAAAGAAGTGAGGGCGGGCCGCTAGTATTTTACTGTTGAGGTCAATGCAAAATATTATTTTTAGTTGATTTGAACGTTAAATAAGATCATTCTGATAATAACGCGATAATAGTCTTTAAGTCCTTCCACATAAAATATTTTATAACATCGTAAAGCCCAGTCAGCGGACACATAAGAAAATCAATTGTTTATGCCTTTTACAAGTCTTTTGGGTCTTTACGACGTTAAATTTAGTAATCAGTTACTCCTGCTGACTATAAGCTGAGCCTTGAGGTAAGTATTAGTTGCTCACCTCAAGGGTGGGTTGTGATGATTAGGGCGTTAGTTGCCCTTTTATGTTTGTTTAGGATTGTATGCTTTCTAATTATTGTTTCAGGAACTGTCAGCAACGCTGTGAGGTGGTTTGAATCCTTTGTTAATCTTAATTTATAGATGACTCCTTACCTAAATGTTTACATGTTTCTACATCGACTAATCTTCTTCTATCTTCTATACTATTTATAAAGAGACAACTTCTATAGACAACGACAAGGCTTATCACGAAACGCTTGCGCGATGTAATTAGACACAGCGCCATCTATTGGTTCATTTCTGAATTACGGTCCCGAAGCGAAGTGAGGGCGAGCCACTAGTTGTTGATAAATTACGACACACTAATATTTGTTTCATAAAATGTATGAGTTTTCTGCACAAGTACTAACTCTCATTTATTAATCTTTATTACCTAGATATATAAAGACCCATTTACGCGGTCGATTTACGCGGTCTTATCGCTGGGAGCTTCTGTACTTTTTGACAGAATTCTAACTGATCAATAGATTTTATAAATAAATAAAAAAATGTGTATATTAACCTTTACGTATCCTAGCCAGACGCTAAGACGCACAGCCTAGCTTTTTTGCAAACCTACGCAAATTTAAATCCGCGTAGCATTTATAAATACCTATAATGAAACATTTTATAGTTACTAACTAAGTAGTCAAAGTATAGACTAAAAAATTAATCTGCTTACGCAGAGCCTGTTGCCGCCTTAACATCTGTCAGTCGCAATGCGGGCCAAAAACAGGCAACATGTAGTAAATCCACTTTCGCTCTCTTTAGACGCTAGTTACTTTTGAGCTAGGCCGAGTCACAACACGCTACCCCAGTCTGACCGCGGCCACGGTCGCCGAGTCACCGATGCGATGACGCAATGCGCCCGACACCGGGGGGCAATTCTCGTGAACTCGACATTGAAGTCGAATCAGGAGGCCAATTCTCGGTTTCGCCTTTTATGTCGAGTCGACTTCATGGAACGCATAGACCAATAGGAGAGAGATAAGGAATGTCGACTGTAATCTGTGTTCTCCTATTGGTTGTGCGCTTCATGAAGTCGACTTGACATAAAGACGAAAACCGAGAAATTGGCCTCCAGAGGACGCCTTTATGAAATCTCTATATTCGACTTTAATGTCGAGTGTGCGAGAATTGTTCTCCTGTGTATGTTATGTAGTTAACTTGTATTTTTTTCGGTGTTCTATCTATATGGCACGTAATTAAGTTATTGAGATTCAAAGTTAGTTATTGTAGAGATAGGCAATGAGGTATTAAATATTGAACGGACATTTATTAATGACCCCAAATATGGCCTGATGTAATCTTTTTCAAATGATACGCTGTTTGTCCAAAAATACAACAACTTAACCAAATTGTTTGAAGACAAATTCAGGCCGCTATTTATCAATATCAACTCAAATTAATTGTGTATTGCAGACATCTAATTAATTCCTACCTCACGTAATAAACCGGTAGTCATTTAAAGTCAATCGTCAGACTGTTTGTCCGAATTATTTAATCAATTTAGCAGCGAGTGAAAATATTTGCCATAATTGTGGACCGGAATTCAAAGGAAAGGCGTATAATTTAAAAAGTACCCCAAATTCTTTGCCAAGTTGTATAACTTCAAAATGCGATGACCCAAAAGTGAACGTCGTTTTAATACATTATAATCATCAATACAACTTATCATATACATTTAAATCTTCTAGTATTTAGTATGTCCATGACACTTGTTCCGTAGTGATTGATTACTTGCCCATATTTAAATTGCGGGCAGAAGTCAACTTAAATGTGTGGCAATTGGTTAAAAGTACTTACTGACTATTGCCACTAAAATTCACTTAATGTTATAAGGCAAGGCCATTGTCGAAGTAAGTCACGATTTGTGATTTTGTTGAGATATTTTCTATTTTAGGTAATGATGTTAAAACTGTCAGTGAACTAAGTTAAATGCTAACTGCATATTAATTTTCTGTTGTTTTTGGGGCAATGTGTTCTTTTGTTGAACTAGTTTCGATGCAATGTTCTGATTTCCATCCAAAGAGCTGTTCGCCGCATCACTTTTGATATTTTTCTTTCCAGCAAAAGTATATCAAAGGCTTCAATTTGTATTCAAGGCGCATACCTACCAGCGCAGAGGTCAATCCCAGTGGCATCAAATTCCAAATGCATATTTGGCCTCGATCCAATAGGCCATCGTTATCTCTTAACTCGTACTTTAATTGGATTCGCTGCACAGATATACATATGCAAGTAGACAGTTTTTTTTTCATATTTCTACAACAATTTGTTCGGATAGTCAGCAGTGGCCATGAGAATATTGATGATACGTGGGAACAAGATTACGTTATTTTATTCCATGACGGGACTGACGTGCTTTTCTATAGCTATTTTAAAGACATACAACCAGAGGGCTTATATATGTGACACGAATCCCATGCGCGCAGTGCTTTATAAACGACACCAAGCATCATCTATTTATAAAGATCAGAACTAATAAAAATACTAAGTTGGAAACGAAATGAGGTTGAGGTGAGAAAAAAGCTTTTGCTAACACGATGCAATCGACATCCAATGCCATCTTTTGGTAAAATTAGAAACGAAGTGAGGGCGGGCCACTATTTACTAATAAACACAGACGAGTAGTCGGGTCACTTGATGGTAAGCGATTACCGCTGCCCGCAGACACCCGCAATATTATCCTACATTTAATGTGTATGCGTACAACCTGCTTGGCTAATATGTTGGTGATGATGGTAACTATAGACCGTGGATTGTGCATTCATCCTCATAAACTACTCTTGAAAGCGGCGCTAATACTACACTGCGAAAGTAGCATTAATGCATATTTGTTTATACTAAGATTACATTTACTAAATAATTTCTTAAACACAAAAACGTTTTCGTAAGTGTTTAAAAGACCTATCCAATGATAGCCAACATGATGGCGTAATCGAAAAAAAAAATGCTATCCTTCTGTATGCATGGCAGCTACCCTCAAAAAGAAAAATTATGTGTCGCCTAAATAAGTGATACCTACAATAACGTTAACTCAATACTTGGAATTTACATATAGGTTTAGATTTAAAATGTAGATTTCTAAATTGCCCAGTTACTACCATTGCCTAATCAACGAAAAATAAATCGAAACGCATCACACGTTTTGTCTGCTACTGTGGTGCTGGTGCATACTAACTAGTAACTTACCTCTACATATAAAGTATTTTTACTCCAATATTAAAGTATAATTACGTACACATACACAATTTCAGACAATGTACATAGACACGGATACTTTTAGCACAGATTGCTTAATAGTCCTAAGCCAGCATGCAACTTTTTAAAATCATAGTTTTTTGTGGGTTTTTTACCATGATTTTATCTTAAAGTTGGATATTTGAAGATTGTTTACAGGATTGTCCTGCGCCTTGCCTCTTCGGTCGTGTCACTTTAGTGTTCCATAGAAATATAAGCGTAAAGGAATAGAGTGCACTTGTGTTCGCGTTCACACTTGACCATAGGTCATAGTTAAGGATCATCTAATCATTAGATGCTGCTGTAGCCGAATTCGGTTGTTTGGGGATAACATGATTGTTTGTACGGATAACGTATAAAAGTTTGCAACTAGATAAAGTGCAATTCAGGGACATAATTTTAGTAAGTTATGTCGGTCGGTGTATGTGTAGGATGGGGGAAAAGGTTATTTATAACTTTTGCCCTTGTCCTGGGTCATATTATCCTTTAGACGGGTCACGTAGCGTAGGTTGCGATCTTTGGGGACATTGTTAAGGTGACCAAGTCAGAGGACCGGTTAGTGGCAACTTAAGAAAAAGGTTAAAATAGCCTTAGGTTAGGGTATAAAGTAGTCTTTGGTGGAATGGAGTATAATAGATTTTTTTAAAATTATTTTTGACCTTCTTCCTAAGTATATAAAACATCCAGTTGAGTAGTCCACAAGTCGATATTTTGTTTCCTGTTTTATTTTCCACTTGGGAGCTGCGAACGGCCTTCGGGGAGAAACATCGTCCTCTCCTCGGGAAGGTGATTAAGAGACATGTCGTCTGAGGCTTGAGTATTGCCAACAATACTTCCAGAACTCACCAGCTCTCGCCAGTCGTCTTCAGCCGACTTCTACCAACGAGAGGATGCACTTAGACTTCGAAGTGTGAGGCGACTAAGCATATCTTCAGACCATAAATTGAGAACAAAATGACTCCATATCTCTGGTTCAGTAAGCATATTTCTTTAAATCTATTCAGGTTCGAATTAGAGAACAATTAAAAATTGTTACAAATATGAAAAACTATCTAGTCGACATATTTGTAGAATTCTAGGTGAATTTTCACATGATATTGATGCTATAAACAGATTCGCGTGACATTACTAACAATAATAAAATATAAGTATTGTGTAATTCTCATACGCAGATATCAAATAGCCAAGGAGTACTAGTGACAGTCTTTCACATAATACCACCGACAAATAGTCAGCATGGTGAAATAGAGGCCTGATCCCTAATGCGCCTATGATATCGATATTCCATGTCGCGTTCAATCGAGCCTTGCCTAACCGATAGCAACTTCAAATCTTGACGGGGTATATTTCAACTGTTGGACCAATCAACGGTCGCCCTTTGAGCGCCTTTGACGGGTAGGAACTACTCATGTAAACGTCACGAATCAGCAAATGATTTCTTCATAGATGCGATTGGTTATTCTAAAACACAGCAGTACTTGGCTTACAACGTTGCTCGCACGAACTAACTGATTTCCCTATCATAACGAAACGTAGGTATAACTGTTATGTTAATATTATGTAACATACAAAAAACACTTCCGAACTTCCCATAACCTGCAACATGGTCCAAAGGTACTCAAATACAGCGCAGGCGCAG